>QAOC01020753.1:177126-302296 GCA_003255005.1 Begonia fuchsioides
ATATATATATTATATTTGAGTTGAATTTTAGGTAACTGAGCAAGTTTATATTAATTTTATGATTTATATAGGATTTTATTAGGATTCGAGTTGGATTTTACTCAATTTTAAAAGTTTTTTGGTCTACGATTCCAGTTCTAGTTTCAAGTAACGTGAGATTGTGTATTCCGTTGTTTGTTGGAAGAGTGAAAAATGTATAGTTTATAAATAAATTTCATTTCTCTACCTTACACAACACGATTTGGCTAATCCTACGTAACAATTTGTGAGATATTTGGCTAAAAACATACAAGATTGTACCGTATGAGCTGCAACAACTGTCAAGTTTTGGCTTGTTGGTAAACCGAGAAGAAGGGTGACTGCTCAAACACAATCGGAGCTGTAGCATCCACATATCTAAGGTCTAAACAATTTTTTGGTTGTTGATTTTTTGCAGGCGAAGAACGAAAGGGCAAAACAAGAAGCTTTGGGAACCTTATACCAGCAGACTATTCTGTTTCACCTCCACTTTTCAAATCAACTAGAGTTTTGATGAAATAACTCAAGGAAGGATAATTATTTTTTAAGTAATGCTAAATTATTAGATAAACTGTCATTAATTAATTCAATTAATGTCTTACTTTATAACCTATCTTTATTATTAGCTAAACATGGGACCTACCTGTGAAATCAATGGAGATCTCCAAATTTCACATCACTCAGATATGGAGATTTACAGCGACTTGTAAGTTAAATTTTCCTTTTTACTCGTTACAACACATTTTTGAGTACATGTGCTCGTTTTTGTCTGATTTTGAACCAGGGAAGCTCGAGGTAATGGCTTCAACTATTAATGCAGGTGGCGGTGTAGTCCACGAGGCCGACGCCCGAATGAAGTGATATAAGCTTATTCACGAGACATGAATTTTGCATACATGGTTGAATCCAAACTTTGTTGGATAACAGAAGGGAGAACTAAACGTGGGAGTGGTGTCCTTAAAATAAGCCTGAAAATGGGGATCTCGGGCTGAGCTCCGACCGCCACATTCATTCTCCCCCTTCAACATCCTTGTCTGCCTGCGTTCGAGTCAGGTAACTTAGACATTAATTGAGGTGGGTGGCTTATGGCTCTGTTCTTTCGGACGGACGCACGCCAAAACAACCTCGTCCACACGCAGTTGGTCGACCTAGACCAGGCCCATTTCTACTGGGTTGAGTGGGGACAAACTATTTTTTTTTAATTTGAATAATCTAGATCAAAATTTAAGACGACCCAGCAAATCTAGATTGCCTAAGGAACCAAAACTGAATTTAAAAATGAAAATTGACTCGAGATTGACCGACCTTCAAAGCCCGAGTTGGTTCGGTCAGGAGGGTGCTTCAGTAATCTCGAGAATCAAATTGTGGAATGCACATGGGCCGGTAATCAATCTGTCTTTTTTGTGTCCCTTTTGCCGACTTAGTTCCATGTACCTTTTCTTTTATTCCATTCTGTATCTCTGTGCTTGGTTTTGGACAAATACGAAATGACTAAAACGCCCTTCGTTGGATTCAGTCTGTTCACGCCTTCTGTTTGGAATCAAATCACATTGGTTGTGGCAGACTCCGGCAATAATTTAAACACTGCAGAGGTTAAATCATAAAACAGCTGCCAATAATTTAGATTGGTCGGACTAATCTTTGGTAGCAACTTCGGAAATTGTTCTCTCATTGAAGGGCATTCTTGGATATTCGAATCTATATATCCACGCATGGAGCCACTCTCTTCTCCATCCTGTCTCGTTTTGAAGCTGCACCCAATTCCGCCATGAGAAGAGCTCCATTATTATCGCTTCTGTTCTCCGCCGTCTTTTTCAATTCTGCTCTAGCCATTACCGACGGTAAGACTGGTTTTCCGGCGACTTCTTTTTTCACCGGAGTGGCTTACTTCTCTTCTTGTATTTTCATCCATCGTGTCCGGGTTTTCATTACTAAATGGGGCCGAGGTTTAGCTGTTCGAATTCAATTCCGTTGGTTTAATTTGGTCGATAAAGAAATTCCTGACAAATAAAAATTAGATTCATCGTTTTCCTCGAGCAACAGCACATAATACTGTAGATCTTCAATCGATGGTTCTGTTAATGATCCAGGCTATTTGCCAAACGGTGACTTCGAACGGGCTCCGAAGGAATCAGACATTAAAGGGACGGTGCTGCAGGGGCGATACGCCGTGCCAGAATGGGAGACGTCGGGTTTCGTAGAGTACGTAAAGTCCGGCCAAAGACAAGGAGATATGCTACTGGTGGTGCCGGAGGGAGCCTTCGCCGTCCGGCTAGGGAACGAAGCATCGATCAAGCAAAAAATCAAAGTAACAAAGGGAATGTACTATTCATTCACGTTTTGCGCAGCTCGAACTTGCGCTCAAGAGGAGAAATTGAACATATCGGTGGCGCCGGAGTGGGGTCTTTTGCCGATGCAAACGTTGTACAGCAGCGACGGCTGGGACTGCTACGGCTGGGCTTTTCAGGCTAAGTTCGACGAGGTTGAGCTCATACTTCATAACCCCGGCGTTGAAGAGGATCCCGCTTGTGGTCCATTGGTCGACGCTGTCGCCATTAAAACTTTATACCCACCTAGAGCCACGAACGGTGAGTTAATTCTTGGATAAAACAGCTCATTATCGACATTATTTGTCGGAGCTGGTAGTTGGAGTAATGTCACATCGTACTTAAATTGGGCTGTCTTAACTATTTGCAGAAAATCTTCTCAAGAACTCGAAATTTGAAGAGGGACCATATATACTGCCCAGAGCATCTTCTGGAGTTCTAATTCCTCCCAACATTGAAGATGATCACTCTCCATTGCCGGGTTGGATGGTGGAATCTCTGAAAGCCGTCAAGTACATAGATTCCCGGAACTTTTTCGTGCCGGAAGGGAGCAAGGCAGTCGAACTCATCGCCGGGAAGGAAAGCGCCATAGCTCAGGTAGCTCGAACGATCCCCGGTAAAACCTACGTGCTCACCTTCTCAGTTGGCGACGCCGGAAACTCCTGCGAAGGGCCGATGATGGTCGAAGCGTTCGCCGGAAAGAACACAGTGAAAGTGCCGTACCAGTCGAAAGGAAAAGGTGGGTTCAAGCGAGCCGTGCTGAGATTCATCGCCCTTTCAGCTCGCACGCGCGTCACGTTCCTTAGCACTTTCTACAGCACGAGAAGCGATGACTTCTCCTCGCTCTGTGGCCCTGTGCTCGACGATGTGAGGCTGCTCAGCGTCAGAAACGCCGGCGGCCGGTGAAGTAGAATCGATTAGGCTGTCCGTCCGTTCAATGCTTTGCGAGTTGCCAGTTTTCTCAGTGTAGGTCAATGATTTATAGTATAGGTCGCATTTTTAATATCATATAATATAATTTTATTTATTTTCCATTCATTATTTCTTTAAGTTTATGAGCAACCATAACTTTCTAATTTAACTCAACTGCAGTTAGAGTCTCATGGTTAACCCAGCAATTAGGGGTGGACACAGCCGGTCCGGCCTGGTTTTATTCTGAAATAGAATCAGAATCGAAATTTACCGTTTTGAACTTTTGGAATCGACATTCAATTTTAACATGATTTTATTTTATATTTAAAAATTAAAATATAACAATAAATATATTTTGTATTGTATTTGAGTCGTGTTTTAAGTAATTGAGTGAGTTTATAACCAATTTTAGAATTTGTATCAGATTTTATTAGGGTTTGAGTAATGTTTTACTCGATTTTAAATTTTTTTTACTCACGATCCCTATTTTACGATTTTTTATTTTTAAAAACCGACATCAGCCCAAAAATTATGATTTTTTAAAAATTAAAACTAATATTAAATAAAAATCAACAATTCTAGTGTGATTTGCAATTATGTGTAGTTATACCCACCCTACTAGCAATGTTACTCTCCATATTATTCAATCATAGATTGATAATAATTAAATAAATTATAAATATTTAACACGTGAGAATGTAGGTAAAATTATTAACTTTTCAAAGAATTTCAACTTTTTCAATTTAAGAGAGACAAAATTAATTTAATAGAATAAGCTGATGTTTCCAAACTCGAATATAGGCCCATCAAAGCCCATTTCTTTGGATTCCAACTTCCAAGTAACCATAAATGGGCCGTTAGGGGCCCAATAAATTCTAAAGAAGCCGAATGTATTTAATCGGACGGTGCCGATCACTGCGTCACTCTAAGGCTACCTGACAAACACTGGGGTCTTCTTCCCCGGCTCTGCTCTGTTTATATAAAGCGCTTTGAACTTGATTAGATTTACTCTCTCGCCGATCACTTTGTCGGCTCTCAGCGCCTCCAGTATTCATATAGAAGACAGAAATGGTACTGCTTCCCTCTCTTTTTTTCTTTTTTCTTCTCTGTCGATTGCCGTTCAAGATTTATTTTCTTGGTTTTGATTGTGCGAAATGGGTTTTGATGCCGTTCATGTTTTTTTTTTCTTTTCTTCCCTTTATGCTTGGTTTCTTAGGCTTTACCGAATCAGCAGACGGTTGATTATCCCAGCTTCAAGCTGGTAATTGTCGGCGATGGGGGAACTGGTAATGATTTTAATTTCAGTCTTTTTTCGGTGTTTTTTTTTCGGGGCAGAGAGAGCTTGAACTTGCGAAATATTATAATCGACTCATGAGAAATTCTACAGCCATAGCCCCTCGGACTTGTGGCTAACGCAATAGCAGATTCCGCAGCTGCCGCTGTTGGAAGCAATGAACAAAATGATTGACCCGTCATGTCATCCTAAGAAACAGAAAATACCAACAAGTTCGAATTAATCTGCTAATAATGTGATATAATATGAATATTTCTTCTATTGTGAAAGATTCCCCGAATACCTAAAATAGAGATGATAATAGAAAATGTTAAATATTTGATAGTATTGGTTTCGGGGAAGTAGAATGTAAGAGAAATTCAAATGTGAAAAACGCCTGTTTTTTTTAGTTTTCCCTTCTTATTTCATCTTCTCACGTTCTTTTGAGTCTCTGTTAGATCTAATTGTAGTAGCACATTTTTTGGGTTTTTGGAAGAATTAAAGTTCATAATTGGTGATTGTTTTCATGTATTTTATGTCCTTTTTGCCCGTATATCTACCCCCTGCGAAGGGAGTTGAGCAGTTGTTGGTGTTCCTGAACCGGCTGGTTTTTGCTGTTTCAGGGAAAACTACATTTGTGAAAAGACATCTTACTGGAGAGTTTGAGAAAAAATATGAACGTAAGTTTACTGGAAGTTTCTTCTTTTTTCTTTTGGGATCCCTGCACTTTATCTAGCATTATATAGTATAGAATCAAAACCATATTCACTTAGGATTACTCGTCCATGAACTTACATTCTCTTTGTCTTGAGAGCAGCGACCATTGGTGTAGAAGTTCATCCCCTTGATTTTTTCACAAACTGTGGAAAGATTCGATTCTATTGCTGGGACACCGCTGGCCAGGAGAAGTTTGGTGGTCTTAGGGATGGATACTAGTGAGTTCTCTATTCCCTTCATTTCATTTATTTGCCCTCATAATTGGTACACTATCCTTTTGCCGTCTTGGTGGCTACTATTCATTAGGTTCTGTAATGTTGAACTATTTCAAATTAATGTTTCACATTAAAAACTGAGGTTACATATCCAGTTCAGGTAACACGGACTGAGGTTAAATACCAGTGATCCACTACAGTTTCTTTATTCTTGAGACTAATGAGTACAATCGTTAACCACTATTATCTCCTGTTATCTCACATCTTGTGATAATTATACGTTACTTGCGATTCTACATAGATGACTTCGTATGTGAGCTTTTGACTAGTCAGTGTTTGATACTGACTGACATTGAATCATTTTGATAAAAAAGAAGTTACCCTTCAACGATTACGCAGTTAATGTCCTTTCTCGAGTCTGTTATAATAAATTTAAGAGGAATCTTGTATATACACTCAAATTATGGTTATTCTACAGCATCCATGGGCAATGTGCAATTATTATGTTTGATGTCACTGCACGGCTGACATACAAGAATGTACCTACTTGGCATAGGGATCTTTGCAGGTTTGTCAATTGTTTATGACACTCGATTTCATGTACAAGAATATGCCATTTTCAACCTTCACGTCTTTTCTTTTTTGCAGAGTGTGTGAAAATATTCCGATAGTTCTTTGTGGAAACAAGGTTGACGTGAAAAACAGGCAAGTGAAAGCAAAGCAGGTTACCTTCCACCGCAAGAAGAATTTGCAGTATTACGAGATTTCTGCAAAGAGCAACTATAACTTTGAGAAGCCATTTCTCTATCTTGCCAGAAAACTGGCGGGGTAAATAACATTTTCCCTCTTTTAGTGGAGTCTCAAACTAGTTAAAGATGATTATTTTAAGCTTATGTGTTTGATTTTTTTGGTTAATTGAAGGGATGCTAACCTGCATTTTGTGGAAACTCCTGCCTTGGCTCCTCCGGAAGTTCATATTGACTTGGCTGCCCAGCAACTGTACCTCTCTCTCTCTATATATATATATATTATGTATCAATTAGTCAGTAATATCAAGTGGTTAGACTTCCATCTACTGACTATATGAAAGAAGTGGGGGGGTTCAGTTAGTTTTGATCACTAGGGGCTTCCTCTGAAGTTATTTATCTAATGTTTTAACGTTTTGCAGGCACGAAGCGGAACTTGCGGCTGCTGCCAGTCAGCCTCTACCGGATGACGACGATGACACATTCGAGTANTGAAAGAAGTGGGGGGTTCAGTTAGTTTTGATCACTAGGGGCTTCCTCTGAAGTTATTTATCTAATGTTTTAACGTTTTGCAGGCACGAAGCGGAACTTGCGGCTGCTGCCAGTCAGCCTCTACCGGATGACGACGATGACACATTCGAGTAGACGGTGATATATGTTTTTACTGTTTCTTTGGAGCCGCATTTCGAAGGTAAAAAAATGCTGATATTCATGTTTTTTTACCCTTTTTCGCTCTTGTCCGACTTTTGAGGATCCAAAGTGCTTAATTTGTGTGCGATTTGTCGCAGACACGACGTTCGATCGTGGTGCCTGGTTTTGTTTTACACGTTATGAAAGATAAATATAAAACAATTCTACCGTGGTGCCTGGTTTTGTTTTACTTTGTTATGAAAGATAAATATAAAACAATTCTACGAAAATAAAAATAGAGATGTCTTTTTACCTCGTACGTCTGCTAAATAATTCATCCACAATCAACCATTGCAACAAAGGCACTTACATTGGCGAAATCAGACCCAAAATCATAAGCTGTAAATAAATATGCACTGAAACAAGATGATCTCTATATGCCACGTGTTCATCCTCACAAAACAGCCTTCCCCCCTTCTCAGAAATGGTTGAATAACAAACATTGGCGTTCGTTCCTATGGCTTCAGCCTTTTGCATATGAGATAGCTCTTGATTCTAATTGTTTAACACCATCATAGCCGTTAATTCCCAAGCATTTTTCTTTTTGTTTGAAAATTTATACTGAGAGCACCCAATGATAGGGGTGGGCACAGACTGAGTGAGGTCGATTTTATCTTGAAATAGAATTGAAATCAGATTTTATAATTTTAAATTTTTAGAATTGACATCAGAACTAACTGCTCTGGAGTCCATTCTAGTTTTATTGTATATGTAAAAAATATTAAAATACAATAATAAAATATATATTTTTTATTATATTTGAGTCGATTTTTAAGTAATTGAGTAGATTTATAACTAATTTTAAGATTTATATCGAATTTTGATTCACAGTCCTGGTTTACGGTTTCATGGTTTTTTTACTTCTAAAAGCTGATACCGCTTATAAATCACCGTTTTTTTTAAATTAAAACTAAGATCAGATTAAAATTGACGATTTTGGTATAGAAAACCAAAGCATTTGAATATTTTTGTTTTCTAAATGTTTCCAATTACTTATTTTAGATTTGGAAAGGCAATATAGAGGCATTGGTGTGAAGGTAGGTAGGGTGAAGAAGGAAAAGGTGGAAGAAGAATCAACTTAGACTAGGGTTTGGTCATGGGATCAGTCCCCCACCGTCTCCTCAGCCTTCCTCCTCCTCCCCCCTTATCCTTCTTTTCTTTTTTTCTTTTCCACAGTTTGCTACTGCCTTCTTTCTTTATCATCCCCCAATACCCTAAATTATTTTAACCCACTCTTATAATTCTCCCTTCTTTTCTTCTTTCTTCTTACACTTACAGAGAGGAGAGAGAGAGAGAAGAAAAATAAAATGGCAGTGAAGGAAGAAAAGAAAAAGGAAAGATGGTCTAAATTTGAACCTCTTAACCCTCGACTATCTTTATCGAAACTCCACCATTTCCCTTACTTTGATTTTCATGCACAAAACCCAAATCTCTTAATCGTCTCTCTCTCTCCCCCTCTCTCTTTCTCTCTCTCTCTCTCCGTTCTGTGTCATTTAAATTTGGTCATAAAGAGAGGTATTCCTTTCAACAAAACTTGCAGAGAATCTAAACCAGTTGGCAAAGTTCAAACCCCAAAGAAAGAAAGCCCTGGAGATAACCTCTTCTTCCTCCTCATCCTTTGCATCTTTTAATATAACCAATTATTCAAACTCTAAAACCAGTCAAATATCTACGAGAATAATCTGGGATTATAACGATCAGTGGGTCCTAATTCTTTCCTGTTTTTGAAGCATCGCTCGACGAATAATCAGTCTGCCTGGTGAGAAATAGGGACCTTTGTTCCTTCTTAGCCATTACTCAAACGGGAAAGCATCTTCTCCAGAAGCTCATCAATGGAATCCTGCGGCCATTAACTCACCTCCAAATGATTGAAACCCTTTTGTCTTCCATTGAAGACAACTCGACGTTGGGTTCAGTTACGCAAGAGAAGACGTAATTCAAATCGTAAACACTCTGTCTAATGGTGGCCGACATTTTAAAGAAATTATGTAAGCTTGCAAGACTCAGTTAAAACAAAAAATCGGGTAAAAATAGGAGCTTCCTTTTTTAATTACTTTATCTTCTTTTGGAATTTAAACTATTATATTATTTTTAATTTTTTTAAATCTTCCCTTTTGCATTTTAGTTTCGCGTGCTCCCAGTGTTGGACGAACCAAAGGGGAAGATTATAAAAAGAAGGAAGCTATGGCCCTCTTCTCTTGTGCATTGATTCATCCCGATTATCAAGGCGAGCTCAGGTTAGTATATAAACGCACCCTAACCTAAGAAAAGCGACATAAATCTAGCTCTTAGATTTTCTGTGTTTTTTTCTGACCTATCTAAGCTCTCGAACCCTCCAAGGTTAGCCTCTTTTTCCGTCTGTGTTTCTTTTTTTGTCGTGTTTTAGGAAGTTCATGAGAAGAGTTTGATGAGAATTGTGGAAGCTGAAACGAGGGGTGAAGTTATTCATGCTAGTTAATATTGAAGAAACTATCGTTTCTCTCTCTCCCTCTCTCTCTCTCTCTATATTTATCTTCTCCCTCTCTTTCTCTATGTTTTTAGACAGAAGATCATGAGCAGGCCAGGAGATTGGAACTGCTGGGCGTGCAACCATTTGAACTTTCAGAGGAGGGAATTGTGTCAGAGATGTGGAGAGGGGAGAGGCGGAGGAGAGTACGGCCGCCGGATTGGTTCACCGTTCGGGTTCACCACCGGACCGGACGTTCGGCCCGGCGACTGGTACTGCTCGCTCGCCAACTGTGGCGCCCATAACTTCGCCAGTCGCTCCACCTGCTTCAAATGCGGCGCCGCCAAAGACGACGGCGCGTCAACTTACGAACCCGACGCCAGAATCAGACCCTTCCCGTTCTCCTCCGCCGCCGCCGCCTCCAGCCGCTCCAACTGGAAATCTGGAGACTGGATTTGCACCAGGTGACAAAAAAATCTCCCAGTTTGTGCATGAAAACGTAATTACGTACGTAATTTTTTTCATGATTTCTATTCATTTAACGGATTAGATTGGGATGTAACGAGCACAACTTTGCTAGCCGAATTGAATGCTTCAGATGCAGTGCCCCAAGGGATCAATCTAGTGGCAGGCCACCATTTCCGTCCTAGGGATTTTCTCACATTTTCAGGTAACCTTTTAGTTCATTAATGGTGTAACATTTTTAGTCACGTAACATGTCTCGTTATAATTCCTAGTGTTCTTCGACTCAAGAGTTGGAATTTAGCTTCGACATATGACGTCCTATTTGCAATCTACACTAACTTTCCAACCATTTTTTGGGGTGTTTAGGTCGGGTCATATTTGCAGAATGATCCTATCTAATCTGGAGCGTCGACTTGGATAATCGTCTTCTGAGTTCTGATGATTTGTTCTTGTTGAGTTATATTTCTAGGTAGTGAAGAAGAATTTCCATTTTTCTATTTTGAACTCTATATAATATTTCATAGTGATCATTTCGTGAGCTTTATCGTTTCATTTTCGCTCGTTAATTTCAAATTTTCCCGATTAAAATTATCGATGATCTTTTATTCACGGTCATCTCTCTCTCTAGCTCGTATAATATAAGAATCAACAAGCTACGTAAATGAAAAGAAGACAGAACACCTCGAATGGCCTCGTCATATCTTTTTTATCGCACCATTCAAATCGGTTGAACTCGTTTCGATCCCGAGATAGGTCTAGATAAAAGTTTCAGGTGAAACAACTCGATCCTCGAAGGGGTCACGATAACTCAGTCCAATGCATCATCCATGGTTCAGAACATAAAATTTAAACCTAATTACTAATTATTATAGTGGAAGCTTTACAAAGGCTCTTCGCTTGTGATATTATTGTACATATTGGAAAGAATGAAGAAATATCCAAGTTCTCCCCAATCGAAATTAACACTGCAAAGAATACACGAAATTCAACTAGAAGATAAGTTTCGCAAATAACGTCATACAACCGTCTAAAAGCCAATCAACGGGTAACAAAAGTGGTTAGGGAAAAATATAGAATAAATAGATAAAATGCGACATCAAACTATAAGAAACTAGAGATATAATGTGAATTATAATGAAACGTATAGTAACTTAGGATTGAAATGTAAATTAATTGAGAAGTCAAAATCTATAATAAAAAATATATCTCGCTTCTTTACGTCGTCACCGAGAGTATAATTGTTACGATCTGACATGTGAAACTAACGACGACGTAATATTATGTTCACTATGATGTCAACTCATGCAAGAATGAATATCATGATTTGGCATTTCTTTGTTTTACTCGATTTTAATTTTTTTTTACATACGATTATGAATTTGATTTCACAGTTTTTACTCATAAAAATTGACATCAGCCCATAAATTATGATTTTTTGAAAAATTAGAACCGAGACGAGATTAAAATCGACAATTTCAATCTAATTTACTGTTCCAGTCTGATTTTACTTACTCTTAATATGAGACGATGTTTCATATTTCACATACAGTTGACATAGGATTCCATCGTTTTCCGACCCCGCACATTGAAAATAAAAGACAAAAAAAAAACAAAAAGAGGTTGTTCTTCTCCCATTGATGATTGACCTCCATTGTACATGTTTTAGTGAAGATAAATTAGGGTTTGGTCAAAAAGAAACCACACCCATTAATTAGTGTTCTATCCTCGACTGCAGTCTCTACTACTACACTCCATTACATTGCTTTTCTCAATGATTCTTTCTCTTACTTTAAACCCAGCTTTGAGCTTTATGTTTTTCTTTTTTTTATTAATTTTATACAGCCTTCTGGAGGCAGTGAAGTCAAGTACCTTACTTTCAATCATTTTCTGTCATGGGTTGAATTCGAACTCTTTAACTTCTGTTTCATTTCTTGAGTTTTTAGATACAAAAACTGCAGAGAAAACCACAGAAACAAGAGAGATCCGATCGTGTAATTACAGAATCTTGAAGATGTTTATGTTTTTAGCTTTGTCATCTATCTATGTCAACCCGACCCAGACTCGATTCCGGAGATCGCTTTAGTTGCTTTCTTCCTTTAAAATCTAAAGGTGACAGATCGTGTTAAAGGCTGTTTTGATCGAAAGAAAAGCTGTTTTCTAGCAGCAAGTTTTTCTGGTTTTTATCGTACCTTTAAAAGCTTGAAAAATATGCGAGTTCTGTGCATGATTAGGCTCATTAACCTCGCAATTACCCTTAAAAAGTTGAATATCATTCGATCTTTTTGTGGGTTCAAAGCTGAGTTTTGAACTTCGAAGCAATGCCGACACAATAATGGAGGAAGACGGTGAGGTTTGGCTTCATGCATCGAAGACGAAACAGGTGAAAGATCCACTGCCGATGAAAGAAGAGCATCAGCCGCCATCTTTGATCATGGTTTTGACTGCTTTTTGGGTCCCCAAAACCCTAATCTGGATTATTTACAGAGGAAGACGATGAGAGGTAGTGATGGTCAATGGTGGCCGGAAAAATTAAAGTGAAAAAAGGAAAAAAAGAAGAGCTTTCTATTCGTTTCAATGCTTCGAAAAATGGCTTGAGCTTTTTAAAGGCTTCTCCTTTCTCTTTCTTTCTGAAACCAGTCCACCATGTTTTAAAGCCATTTAAAGCACTCTTCTTTTCTGTCTTTTTTCCCCCTTTTATTCTTAGACGAGAGAGACGCAGTTGCGAGCTTTATTGCCTTAGATTTTCATTTAATTAATAAAATATAAATAATATAATTAGTTCACATTTTAACATTATACACATAAACAATATTTCATAAATTGACGTCACCAATATTTTGCAAGGGTAAAAAGGTCTTTTCACTTAACATTTAACATTCGTGCTTCGCTTCATTTTCAAAATATTACCATTGGTATTTCGTACGGGCGAAACCCGACAAGAACTGTAAACTAAATTAGAACTGTCGATTTTAATTCGATCTTTGTTATAATTTTTAACAAATCGTGATTTATGAGCTGATGTCTATTTGTAGGAGTAAAAAACTGTGAAATCGGAACCAGAACTGTTGATACAAAAAGTTCTAAAATCAAGTAAAACTCGATCCAAGGCCAAACCTTAATAAAATTTGATATAAATCATAGAATAGGTTATAAACCTCCAACTACTTAAAACTCAATTAAAATATAATAAAAAAAATATTTTAATTTTGTTTAAATATAAAATAAAATTTGGTTAAAATCAGAACGCAACGAGAATTATTGGTTTTGGTGCATGTTCTAAAAATATGAAACCATGAGTTTAAGTTTTGCTTTCATTTAAAGATAAAATCAGGCCGGACCGGCATGTACTCACCTCTAATTGATATACAGATAGAGTTTCTTTGGTCGATTATTTATTAAAATATTTAAATAAATATTATATAGCATTTTTTTTATTCGCGTTAATATCTAATGATATTTTTCTGTAGAAATGTAATGTTTCGTTTGTAATAATTACACAAATTGAAAGTGAGCTTAGTCAAACTCCAAAAAAACAAAACACGATATTGTTCAGTTTTCGTCGAAAGTCGTACGACTTTTTTGTAACATGCATATAACATTTCTTGCTACTTATGGAAGAGAACCTTACTTATTACTATGAGTGGGCAAAACCAGACTGAAACTGTAAACTAGACTGAAACTGTCAGTTTTAATCCGGTATTAGTTTTAATTTTGTCAGAACCATGATTTATGAGCTGGTGTTGATTTTTAAAAGTAAAAAAGCGTGAAACTGGAATCGAAACCGTAATAAAACCCGACCCAAACTCCAATAAAAATTGATATAAATATTAAAATTAGTTATAAACACGTTTAATTATTTAAAATTCGACCCAAATATAATAAAAAATATATTTTATTGTTATATTTTAATTTTTTTAAATATAAAATAAAATCGAATTAAAATTAATTTTAAAAATCCAAAATATTGAGTTTCAATTTCAATTTTATTTTAAGATAAAATTGGTTACACTTGTCAATCATCCCTACTTATTACCAATGTTATTCACAGGATTTATGGGCTCGAAGCACGTATAAGCCCAAATTAATGTCTTTGTACGATACAAGGCCCAACTTGTAGTGCCCATTGACAGTCCGGGGAAGTGGAACTCGAAAGGGGTGGAGTTGGTTATTACTTTCCCGATTGCTGCAGTGGAAGCCGGGGCGACGGAACAAAGCCAATAAAGGTGCAGCAGAAGAGAGGCGGCGGCCATGATTTTTGGAGTACCGGTGAAAGCTCCGACAGCTCTACCCTGTCCATCATGTGCTTCTCCATTTGGAGTCATTGATTTCCAATCGTCTTTTCCTTGCCGTCTGATGATTACGCGTCTGCGTCCCCCTCGTTCCACTCTCGCTCTTACTTTCTCACGTCCTCGTGGCCGAACTCCTGCGTCCACTTCTTCTTCCTCGTCTTCGAAGAAAAATAAGGTAGGTTTGATGTGTGAAATTGAGAAGGATGATTCTCTGGTTTTTTCATCAGTTGATGCTAGGGATTTAATGTTTCTGAGTATCCTATGAGTAAGAGATTTTTTTATTTCTTTCCGTAGCGAAGTTTTTCCAAAAGAGAATCGAAAAGTGACGAGGAATTTGAAGAAGATGTAGATGAAGATGCTCTCGAAGCGTTATTTAGCCAGCTGGAAGAAGATCTTAAAAACGAAAGCCTCTCCCTAGACGATGATGGCGAAGAAATCAGCGAAGAAGACTTAGCTAGGCTCGAGCGTGAATTGGGAGAGGCATTTGGAATTGACGACGTAGAATATGACGACGCCGAGGAAAGCGATGTGGAAGGAGGAGAAGAAAGAAGTGATGACGATGCGGAAATGGACGAAGAGGGGGAACCGCCTGTGAAGCTTAAGAATTGGCAGCTACGAAGATTGGCCTATGCTTTGAAAACCGGCCGCCGTAAAACAAGCGTAATTTACTCATAAGAACTATGTCTTGGTAACGAATGCTTGTTTAGATGAAGTTACAGTGTAGCCTGAAGACCATAATTCGCAATGATTGGAAAACAATCCTAGTTTCTTTTCTGGGGAGAAGAAGCACTTCATTGATATTTATGGCTTTTTAATCATCTTTAATTGCATTTTTTATTTTTCTTGTGCTGAAACTTTCTTTCTGCAGATCAAAAGTCTTGCTGCTGAGCTTTGTCTTGAGAGATCACTTGTTCTTGAGTTGCTTCGAGATCCACCTCCCAACCTTTTGTTGATGAGTGCTACTCTACCCGATTCCTCCTCGCCAACTCTTGTAGTTCCAGAGACCAAACCTATGCCTGATATTTCAGAAGAAATCAGTGAAGATTTGGAAGAACCGAAGGGGAAGATCAATGTACCAATTCATGTCATGCAACGTAACTGGAGTGCTCGCAAAAGACTTAAAAAGGTTCAAGTTGAAACCCTTGAAGGAGTATATAGAAGAACAAAGCGGCCCACTGTAAGTGAACATTTTATCCTTTACTAAATCTAGTTCCATGTTCTGTATTTATGATGGTATTTAGTCGGAATTTTGTTGAATAACATTATTTTTATGTGAATTTGTGTTAATCAAGATCGGTATTCGTAATAATGATCATTCAAAGAACACCAAACAATTAAATTCCCTTTGCAGTATAATAACATCATAACTGGTAAGAAGACCCTGTTATCAATTTCTTTGCTTTTTCATCTCTAGCTTTAGAGAATTGTCTCCATCCTCTCAATAAAACTAGAAAAGTAGGGGGACTGTCTGAGATGAAATCTGTAATGAAGTTTTCATTTGCTACCTTCAAAATTCTGATAATTCTTAAATCATTTTGGGCTCTTCTAAGATTTAGCTATATAATTTATCTGGTTTCTCTTTTCTACTAATTTTTATTGTTCATCTGGTGTCTCAAAAATTATATCTCTGACGTAAATTCATATGGACAAACAATCTAGAATACAATGATCAACAGTATTGTGCAAGTGACAAACCTGCCTCGGAAAAGAGTCGTCAAGTGGTTTGAAGACAAGCGAGCCGAAGACGGTGTTCTTGATCATCGCCCATCTTACCACAGGTCGGATTCCTAAACTCTCTCCCCCCGGAAAAAAAAAGAAAAACTTGGTAAAACTCAGTTTTGTTGTGTCTTTATCGCAATCAATTTGTATTAAATGACCATTTTTCAGCAAGTTTTTATTATTTGACCATACTAATCCCCTCTCGGCATTTTCTCAATCGACAATTTTCTGTTAATTTCGTGTTTTTATCATGTTTGAATTGAATTTGACTTCATGTTGTCGTTCACAATCAGACAAAATACCCATCTTACTCAGATCCCAACCCCTGGCTCTTGTCCTTGATACCCGTCTTCATATTATCTCCTACCCATCTTATATAAACATTTCCAAGTCTTCCCTAGCTTCTACCAAGCTGTAAACAGAGAGAAAGCAAACATGGCTGCTTTGCAAAGATCAACAGTCTCATTCAGGAGAGAGGGATCATCAGGTTTAGTTTGGGACGAAGGCTTTTTTTCACAAGAATTACATCAAATGCTAAAAGGCAAAGAAGGGAGCACAGATTACAGAGAGCTAAGGCCAAGCCAGAGCACCGCAATGAACTGCAAAGACTCGCCAGCCGCCAGTGGCGGCCCATCGGCCTGTCCTCGCAGCTACTCGACCGTGCCCGGATACTCTAAAATGCTGCAATCCGAGAATAGGCTCTTGAAGAAACTCGCCAGTGTTGTTCGAAAATCGAACAAACCTTCCTCTAGATTCTCCTCGAACCCCTGACGAAGTGTTGCCTGAATTTTAGCTGTGTTCTTCGCTGGGCTGATGGCCCTTAGCATTGTTCTTCGCTTCCTTAATTTCAAATAAATTCAAGCAAATTCCCCTCGTTGGTCAAGTGAAGTCTTTAGCTTGAATAATATATTGGAATTAAATATACTATTTTTAAACTTATTAAAAATTGGGAATCGAGTATTTATCAAATTAAATATTAAAATTATTGAAATGAATCTTTGGCGGGTTCTGCTTGGTGACGTGTTCGCACGGGTCCCATGTGCCCGTGCACGTGGCCCACAAGAGGAATTCACTAGGGTGATTTTGTAAATTATACAAAGTACAGGGTTTGCTAGAAAATTAGAAGAAAGTTAATTGGGAATTTTTTCGAATTAGTGGTATTTCAATCTAATTCCTAATTATGTCCGCTGCTCTGCAATAGAGTAATTACTAAATACGAAGCCAGTGCAAGAGAGTTTCTATTGAAGCTCTGGACTCGTGAGGGTTGATTAGATCTGTTTTCATGAATTCTCAGTAAGTTTCATGGACTTCGATCTGGTCGTTTTTCCTTTATCGCATCTCATTTTCTCTGATTCTCTTTTCTGCTACCAATGTCTGCTTTGCATTATTTCTTCTTCGTTGTCTTTCTTCTATTCGTCTTCTTTTGTTGTTTCTATCTTCCGCGTATCCTATACATCATTGCCTTTGGTTGGTGATGGTTTCATCGTGCTTCTTCGCGCCTTGATAAAAATCGCTATCATCAGTATCAGTTGTCTGACAGAACCAGGAATTAAATTAGCGATTTTATGCTGATACGTTTTTGTTTGATTCTAAAACTCAAAGAAACAGATATTTGATGGATTTAACTCTTCTGTTGGCAATCATGTTTTTAGTTTCATGACTCTCATCTTGATTCTTGATTTTCCATTGCACTTCATGTGAATCGACTCTTCAAATTAATGCCAGTGGAAAGCTTATAAAATTGAGTTTAACGAACTGTAGGGTGTCGAGTCAATGATGAAAAGTCTGAAAGCCCGGTCTAAAGTAGCTGCTCTTATTGTTTTTGTGGTATGGATTGGAGTTACTGCTTTGTACGGCTTGCTAAAACCTATTTCCAATGGTTGCATCATGACATACATGTATCCTACATACATTCCAATATCCTCACCCGTTGGAGTGTCATCAACAAAATATGGGTTATATTTATATCACGAAGGATGGAAAAAGATTGATTTCAAAGAACACCTAAAGAAGCTTACTGGCGTTCCAGTACTTTTCATTCCAGGAAATGGTGGGAGCTACAAGCAGGTAGTTTTCATTTTTTGTATCCCATTATCATTTAACATTTTGGTATCTGCTTAAATACCAGTCCCAAAATACTAAATCTTTCTTGGTAAAGAATTTAAGTAGATGTAGGAAAGTTCCTAATGATTTTTACTAGAAATATAAAAAAAAATCTGTGGTTGCAGGTACGATCTCTGGCAGCAGAATCTGATAGAGCTTATCAAGGAGGGCCGCTTGAACGTTCATTATATCAGGAGGTTTCCCTATCACTCGAAGAGGGTGGAGCAGATTTTAATCTATCTAGCTTTCAGTTGACGAACCGATATACTCGTAGGCTAGACTGGTTTGCAGTTGATCTAGAAGGTGAACATTCAGCGTTGGATGGAGAGATACTTAAAGAACACACAGAATATGTTGTGCATGCCATTCACAGGGTATCAAATTAACAATAACCCAATCTAGCCATTTTTTGTTGGATGTGAAACAAACGACAGAAGAAGATTATGAGCATCTATTTTTATCTTTAGTAAAAAAAAAATCATGTTGTGAGCCATGTTCTGCAACGAATGTAGCTTCTGATTTTTAAATGGTAACTTTTCTGTGGACGTACAAGTATCCATCCACAATCAGGTTAAATGGTAACTGAAAGCTAATGCAGTTTTTCTTTTGTGTGGAAATAGTGTCAGGCAAGTTCCACTGCTTTGATTGTCTCTATGTTCCTGTTATGAACCCAACTTATTCCGTATTATGCTGGTCCTTAAATATTTTTCATTTTCTATCAATAATCGTCTTTTTGATTATTATGGTCGACTGGAACCTTCTTTTGTTTCACGTGACCACTACTATTATTTTTTCTTCGTCATATCATTGTGCATCGAGTCATAATTTTAATTCTTCGTGTAAGAGTATAGTGATCATTATCAGATTTAGATTCGAAGAAAATTCTGTCTGATATGTTCTTTCGTTTTTCTTGAAGTTTATTGTTCAAACCATGCTTGCAGATTTTGGATCAATACAGAGAATCTTATGATGCTCGTGTTAGAGAAGGTGCTACTGCAAGTAGAAGTTTTCCAAAAAGTGTGATATTGGTTGGCCACTCTATGGGTGGGTTTGTTGCTAGAGCTGCAGTTGTTCATCCTAGATTAAGAAAATTAGCAGTTGAAACTGTTCTCACACTTTCAACTCCACATCAGTGAGTTTTGTTTTTGTAACATTTAATAGGGCCTTAGGTTATAAGCATTCGTGAGATCTGATTGATTCACATTTTTTACTCAGATCACCTCCTCTGGCTTTGCAGCCTTCCTTGGGTCGCTACTTCGCTCACGTAAATGATGAATGGAGGAAGGGTTATGAAACAATACCCGGTTGGAGTAGTTCTGTGTCTGGTTCTGTCCTGTCCCATGTTGTTGTTGTCTCAATTTCTGGCGGATATCATGACTATCAGGTATAATTGTATATATATTGTCAGGTCCATCTTTTCAAGTACACAATTGACATAAGAAGTGCTTTACAGATACGACCTTCATTATTTTAGATCTATTTACTAATTAAGTCTGACCTTCATCCCAAAGTTCATTAATTTTCAGTACACTATTGACAAGTGCTTTACAGATACTACATGTATTATTTAGATCTATTTGCTAATTTATTTCTAGAAATATGGCTTCATCTCATAGCTCATTAATGTTCAGCATGAACTGAAAAAGGAAGACTGTTTCTTTTCCCTTCTATATGCTAAGCTCTAAAGTATAGTGAAATTTTTTATTATATTTTATTATGCATATGATATATATTAGAAAGATCAAAAAATAATTTATTCGAGGATATGTTTAAATATTATATGTTTCTTTAAATTTCTCAAGGGAAGTTCTTCTTGGCACATTAAAAATGGTAATCTAACTTTCCTAAAAATATATTTCAATACATTTTGTTCTTAGTTATTTGTTTCCCCTCTATCACACTTATCGTGAAAAATTGCTTGTAGAGGTACCCTTTTTCATCATGCTTTAAGTGGACTTATTCATTTAAGAAGGTTTTTTCATATCATTCTGGAAAACATGAAGGATATTTTGCTGTGATTTTGTTTTTAATATTCATCTTAGTTTGTTAGGGGCTTGGTGATTTACTTTGGTCATTGTACTCAGGTTCGATCGAAGTTAGAATCCCTTGATGGTATTGTTCCTCCGACACATGGTTTTATGATCAGTAGCACAGCTATGAAAAATGTGTGGTTATCTATGGAACATCAAGCTATTTTGTGGTGCAATCAACTAGTTGTGCAAGTGAGCGCAGAACTTTGTTTGGTCCAAACAACATTTTCATCTAGTGATTGTTCTCAATGATATGTTCTTGCCTAGGTATCACACACTCTGCTTAGTTTGGTGGATTCCAGGACAAGTCAACCATTTTTAGATGTTCCAAGAAGACTTGCAACATTCTCAATAAAGCTTCGCAGTGGGATAACACAGAGTTTTGAGTGGAAGACACAATCAGAAGTTTCTCAACAGTCTGGAGATGTTCCTAGAAAGGATTTAAAATATGCATCTGGTATTATAAAAATGATTACTGTTACATTACTAAAGCAAATTAAATAACTGTGCTTCAAGTAAAATGATTTGTTTCATTTTCAGCTTCAGTTTTATACAAGCCATATATTTTGTTTGGGATTTTTGCTGACAGGATCCATTCTTCAAACTACAACTGCTTGTCCCAAAAATGTTCACTGGATTGATGATGGCCTAGAGAGAGATCTATATATTGAGACAACTTCTGTAACTGTATTAGCAATGGATGGTCGCAGGCGATGGTTGGACTTGGATAAACTTGTAAGTTGTTCAAGCTCTTCAAACTTTCAAAAACTTATAACTCTGTTTGGAATTCATCCATATTTCTGTACACTCACAGGTGTGATTATCTCTAGTAACTACATTTCTGCTCTTAATTTTTATCGAGATTGTCATCAAGACATTATTCTTCTTCAATCCATCTCTGGTTGATTTAAAGTTAGTTGATATCTACCTCAAAATTAATTGTAAAAGAACTACTACATTTATGTTAATAATTATCTCAACCTTCGTTTACTAAATTTATTTTATAAAACCATTCCATTGCTTTGATTTTTTCATTTCTTAGAGATAATTGTCTTCAACTTTTTTAATTTCTCGTAGGGTTCAAATGGTAAGAATCACTTCATATTTGTGACAAACCTTTTGCCATGTTATGGGGTCAAACTTCATCTATGGCCTGAAAAGGGTAAATCACCTTCAGACTTACCCACTGATAAACGGGTTCTCGAGGTGACATCAAAGATGGTGCAGATTCCATCCGTACCAGCACCGAAACAGGTCTAATTTAATTTTCTGAGAAGTATTACTGATCTGAATAATGAGCCTATGAGTTGTATTACCCTGTAATTCATATCACCAGGCGTGGATTCTTTTATGTAACTGTTTATCAATATGGGAATTAAGGTGGAAGGTGTGACATGCCTTCCTTGGACCTGATCTTTTGAATTCCTTTTTCTGATGGTGATATTTTAGATTAGTTCTTATTGGCATATACTTCAGAGCATTTTAGGGATTATCCTTTTCATTGTTGTCTTTCCATCTGACAGACCTCAAAATCAGAATTGTATTTTTTCTTTCTTTTACGAAGTAGAATATATTATTTTTTGTACATCAATATTTATCTTGTTTCTTATATAGAAAAAGTATTTGTGGTTGATTAAATTAATCATATTTTTACTATTGACATAGTTGTGGTGGTGTATGGTTGCCAGATTGAGCCTGGGAGTCAAACTGAGCAAGCTCCACCATCTTCTGTATTTCTTTTAAGGCCGCAGGATAGTGATGGCTTCAGATATCTGACGATATCAGTTGCACCTCGTCCGGTATCAATTCTTTTTGCTACATTCTTCAATGATCTTGCCCCATTCAATATTTTCCCATCATGCTGTTAACGAAAGTACTAACACTTACATGTCTCTCATTTAGGAAAAAAATAAATCTAAAATGGAATAATTTATGCACGAGTGACAGCTTCTGAATATATATGTATGTATATATCTTTTTTATTTCTGTAATTTGTAATTAGCATAAAGCAATGAATGTTTATAGCTTTCTTGTCTAGATTAGAACCAAATATAGTACATGAAGGAGATAGAGGTAATGCTTGAAATGTCACTTTTTTAAACTGATCAGTACTGCTATAACATGTCCCATTCAATTGCACCAATAACTCTGAGGTGTGGACTTTTTTAACTGTTCCGATAGGTGCTTATTATCACCTCATAATTTTTTTATGTGAAGCTAAATACATTTAGATACAAGTGAAGAAGAGTATACCTCAAAGGGGAAAGAAAAATAATCATTTTCAAGTACCTTCCAATTGAAAGAAAACGAAAAAAATAAACAATGTTTTAGAAGCTTAAAAGTGGAAGACCCTTTGCAACAAGACATCTAACTTTGTCCACCAAAACTTACGTCTACAAAAATATCCATAAAATCCAAGAACATGGTAATGTTTCTAATCAATGGCACACTTTTATTTCGATTTTCAGACTGTGTCAGGCAGACCTCCCCCTGCAGCTTCCATGGGTGTTGGGCAGTTTTTTAATCCAGAAGAAGGAAGGAGGCATTTCTCATCTTTGTCAATGCTTCTATCTCTGTACAATGCTGAGGTCAACATCTCAATGATTTCCATGTTCTAGTTTCTTTGCTCTAATGGCTTGACTCATGCTTAATTTGATTTTTTGTAGGAGATATCTTTAACAGAGGATCATCCCCTTGCTTTTAACTTATCATTTCCTATTAGCTTAGGACTTTTTCCTATTGCTATGTCTCTGAAAACAACGGGTTGTGGAATTAAGAATTCTGGAGCTTTGGATAATGAGGCTAAGGAAGCAGAAAACGCTGGTAAGGATTGTGAGGTTTTAAATTATACTGTTGAGTACATTGCTCTTGTCAAAAAATTGGAAAGAGTGGAAGTGTATTATCTAAAGTAAGGCACAAATTTAACCTTATTAATTTATAGACCACTTCTACACTGACTACTGTGGATGTTCGATGCCATTATTCATGTTCCTCCTTGTGTAGCTGGTTTGACTTAAATTTGATTGGGAAACACTCAGCATTTGTATTTTATCTTTATGTTTCTCGCAAGTTGAGATTAATATATTTTCTTTGCCTTCATTTATTTAACATTTATGTTTCCTTTCCTCTATATTGTAGGGCTTTGCAAATTGCGTTGTTTCCCACCAGTTGTTTTTGCGTGGGATGAGACATCGGGCATTCATATATATCCAAATATGTACAGCAACATAATTCTTGTTGATTCCTCACCAGCACTTGGAAGTTCAACTAAAGGTTCTGAGAAAACAGATGTTCTGATGCTGGTATGAAGAATCTTTTTTTTTATATGCTCATGTATTTTTTGCTCGGAATCGAAAAATGACTAAAAATTTGATGAGTTCCGAAAAAGGACAATAAAAGTTATAAATAACTGCATGCTAGTTAATCTAAAATTGTTGTGTCTGACTCTGTTTATAGTTTAGAAGAAAGGAAATAATTAGCATGTACCATTACTTCCCACTTCTTTACTCGTTTCCTCTCAAATAATTTATAGGTAGATCCTCATTGTTCATACAAAGCCAGCGTTCTTGTTTCTATATCAACAGCTGCTGGCAGATTTTTGCTTTTGTATAACTCACAGGTAACTGTCGTCTTACTTATGTTTTTTGTTAAATTACTGCCCGAGATTTAATGTGATAGCATGCTTAATTTTTAAATTATATTAATCATGACACGTAGTCAATAAAGAGACTGAGCTTGCAGTAACACTAAAACTCTGCAATCAATAGAAAGTTGACGTCAATAACAAAATGTGCAAATAAATGTGTTGATCTAGAAATGAATCAATAGAAATTTCCAAGTCGGAATGGTTGTAACTGCCAACCCCATTTCCTTAAAAGCAGAAGAGTACCGAAACCTTATAGTTTCGAAGTTCAAATTATTGTAAATTAGCAAGGCACATAGGCACATGCCAGAATTCCACTGCTAGAGTTCAACTAAATGAAAATATTTATTTTTGTTTTTCTTTCAACATCAAGATTTTATTGAAATGAAAATATTTAAATTCTTTAAAAAGCAGAATTCCACGGATATTTACTTTTGAGAGTTGAATACTTGTATTTTTATTATTGGAATGTTAGGATTTCGCGACTCCATTATCTTGTGATGATGCTCTTTCCTCTGTCACGCACTGACACATAGTTACATCCTTAGTTACTTTTCTATATGGACAAGTTTGTAAATTAAAAATTTCATTCCATGAAGATAATTTACCTCTCTCCATTCATGTAGATAGCCGGTTTTTCAGTGGTCATTATTTTATATGCTTTGATGCGGCAAGCACAAGCCTGGAATGTTGATATGCCCATACCTTCGCTGCTGGTGGCTCTCGAATCCAATTTGACTATGCCATTGCCCTTTTTTCAGTTGGCCATTGCACCTATTTTCCTTTTCTTCCTTCTTTCAATTTTGACATCACAGCCTCAAAAACCAATTTCATTTACTACTGTTACCTTTGTGTCAGTTGTTTGTTATTTGTTTGCGAATGGATTAGTGATTACTCTGACTTTGGCTTCCCAAGTTGCATTCTATGTGGTTGCAGCAGTGCATATTTTCATTAAGACCAGGTTTGTCACATTGCTCTATCTTGGCCACGACTGGTCACTTGGACTATCAATTTTAGCTTCTTTATTTCGATGTCATATTTGCAAGTGAAATGCTTGGATATTTTAGTCAAAAATCTTATTTCCACTGTGTTGAAAGCCTTCTTAGTTGATTGTATACGCTGTGATTTATGGCTAATTGAGCAAAAATTGATCGGATCTCTCTTCCATTGATGTGTTAAGGGCATGAAAAAAATAAATTCTCATATCAATTACAAGCTCCTTCCTAAGAAAATTGATTTGGTTTTGTTTTTTCACTTGCACCCTTGACTTTCGCCCTGCTTGTTATGTCAGATAGAATAACAATATTTTCAGATCTTTATAATCTTTATGTGATCTTTTAAAAAGTTGGCATAATCAATCCGTTTATTTAAATGTTAGTTTTTAGAAACCTGCTTTGCTGATTCATGGAATTGATAATTTCAGGTGGGAAGTGTGTGAAGAAAATTGCCACTTCTTATCCCGATGTTGTTTTATTAACCTCTACTCTAGTTTCTGTTCATTAAAGGTATGCTCCTTTTTTCCTTTTAGACATGCCATTTTTTGTTCTGTTTTTGCTATTATCATTGGTATCTGTGAAGTGAGTTATTTAGTTCTACTCAGATTTCCTTTCATAAAGGCTATCCTATATCTCTTAAAAAATTAGGGGTTGTAGTTACTATATATGCTCTTTAGAAAGAAGTGATGTGATAAGTTGTTCATGTGTTCTCAAACTTTTGTGATTAATTTGAATATGAAATAGCAGCTTGACTCAGGAATTTATGCTCTCTTGATCTAATGCATTCGTTTGGAAATAGGTGATAGGAATTGTAAGTGCCAATCTATCATTAATTGCCACACTCTTTGCAATCTCCTTGTCTTGCTTTGTCCATCCAGCACTGGGTTTGTTTCTGCTGCTCCTGTCTGACGCGATGAGCTGTCATAGTGCACTAACCAGGTCAGTTTCAAGCTCATCTCTGTTTGTGGAAATAATTAAATGCTGCGATGACAATCTTGAGAACACAATATGTTTGCTACTCTAAAATGCAATTTATTTTCCTAGAAAAAAGGACAAGAGGCGTGGTGCATATAGAGTTTGTTTTGTTGAAATTCTAAATCTATTTTTCTAGGAATTCATCAAAAGGCAAAGGCTTCTTTGTCGTAACTCCATAAGATTTGGTAGATATTCACTTTATCAAATGAAATCGATTGATTCTTGGTTACAGCTTAGATATAAATCCTTGCAGAAAGTCCTTTGATTTCCGAAGTGCAATGTATTTGCCTACTACCAGATCATGTTTACTTTCTGTAGATTTGTGTCCTGATTGACAACTTTTGAATTTCACTGATTTTAATTTTGGATAAAGTGCAAAATTTAGTATGCTGAGAGCTACTTCATTTTGTTTGGACAGTTTTTTGACGACTTCATTTCGCAGCCATACACGAAAAGAAGCCATTAAAGATGGTTCTCCACAGGTTAAATTAAAATCTGATGCTAAAATTGGCAACTCCAATAACCACATCGAAGATAACTGTTCGAGTAGTCCAGTATCTTCAAAAAGCTTTGGCGAAACACAGTTGGAGATCTTTCATCACTGCCATGGGCTGTTGATCTTGCATCTTATAGCTACACTCATGTTTGCACCTTCATTTGTAGCTTGGTTCCAGGTATGACGTCTCATTTATACCAGGAATTGGCTTCCTAATCATGTTGTTCCAAAGAAAATTACTCCATCCCACTATTAGACCTTAAATTTAACTTCCCCTCCTTTTTTCTAAAATTTTTTGAACGACATGGAACAAAATTAAAGATAACTCGTAACATTGTTTGAAATATTAAAATTTAGAAGCACCCTCTTTGTGTTCTTAGGACCGTTGATAATTTGTCATGGTATCAGAATTAAAGGTCGAAAGTTCAATCATCGACGAAAGCAAAAATGAATCCCCTTAAAAAAACTTACATACAAGGACAAAAAAATAACCTATATATAAAAAAAAATATTTAGATAATATATAAATAATTAAATTATATTTCGCTTACAAGCTTAGACTTAGTGAGACAATTGGTCACTTTTAAACAATTAAATGCATATTAGTGTAGAGAACCATCTTTCATGAAGAATTAATCGGAATGTCCTAGTGCTTTTTACACTATCTTTCTATTTACACTTCGTGATCTATCTTCTAATTGTATGCATTTTTTGTTGGTCACAGAGAATAGGGATGAGCCAGAATTTTCCATGGATGCTGGATTCAGCTCTTTGCACTGGAGTCATCCTCCATGGCCACTACCATTCGAAGCCGGAGTCCAACTCCTACGTGCTATTTTTCACCCGCTTCCCATTCCGAGAAGTGAGACTGGATTTCATGTACATGGTTGCAGGTTATTATTGCTTTCTCTCTAGCATGGCCATGGCTCCCTATAGAGTATTCTATGCGATGGCACCAATAGGGGCCGTATCTTTTGTTTTGAGAAATCTAAAGAAAAGAAGTAGCGAGAATGGAGAGCCTCAGTTCCAAAGCCGACGGCATTCTCACCGGAATTGAGAGTAGCCACCGCCGGAGATTGACATTTTCTTCAACTCGAGCCCTTTTGTGTTTTGGCCCCGGTTAGTTTTGCTCTGGTGCCTGTCTCTCCGAACAGATATAGTGAGAATTAAGCTTGTTGTGGAGCGCCCCATTGGGTTGATGCAACAGAGGAAACGCTCCTCAACAATCACGTGTTCGGTTTGCATTTCTACTCCCTTAACTTCTTTCCTTTTATTCCTCGTTTCATAGTTCAATGGCTTGCTCGTTCAAATACTATTATCGACCAATCATGTATGAACAAGACTTCATTCCGTTTTCACATTTACCCTAATCATATGGTCGTAAAATGATCGTAAACATGTTAAACAGCTATTTATCAAATTAATTACACTAATCATTCTTTGAATAATTGAAAATGGGGTGGAGTTGAAATGGGCCAAAAAGAAGAGGGTAGAGTTGGAATCGTGAGACAAGGCACGGCTTTGTCCGGAACTGAAACTGCTCACCAGTTGAGTCGAGACAGCCAGTGAGTCGCTCGAAACTGGAGGGGGCCGACAATTACATGTTGTGATTGGTTAACAAATTATGCATTTTTTAATTAATGTTATTAGTCAATGCTTTCCAGCAACAGCAGCTCTTAAGAGTTCCAGCTGCTCGCTAAACTTGTTCCACTCTCACTATAATTTCTCGGGTCGTTCCTCTCATCACCGACCCAGTTTTTACTCTTCTTAGTGGGGATCTGGAGATGGAGTTTGCTCCAGATTGTGCACCAGTATTTTATCGTTTGATTTGAAAAATTGGCGATCTTGTTATCTCCGGTTTTATCAGTGAATAGTGCCTGAAAATTAGCTCCATGGAGGAAAAAATTGTCCCCTTCCAGGTCTTCAAGTTTGCGAGGACGGCTGCATCTAAGTGAGGTCGTCCTCTTCGATTGAGTATATTCGTTGAAAAATAGCACAAAAGAGTGAGATATCCCGAAAACAGCCCTCACTGGAGGACTAAAGAGTAACTTCCATCAGTGTTTTAGTAAAATCTGACACTTGATAAACTATAGCATGATGTCGTCCTTTTTCCAACCAAATTTCAACTTTGAAACAAGAATTCACGTGCTCAAATTTCAATCTTAGATCTCAAATTCAGGCGCCTATAACTCCACCTGTTCAATTCAGTTCAAAGAAAAATCCAAAATCTTTACAGAGATCTAAATGCTCTGCCCTGGTTTTGAGGATTCAAGGGTGGGGGGGAGGAGCTTGAATACTGGCATGGAAGCAATCAAAACTTCAAAAACATGAAAAGTGTTAGCCAGTTTAGAGCCCGAAAGAGCATTATCGTCCCAAAATTGAAGACACGGGCAAGCATTTTGATACCGATTTCATCGAAACGAGTTCTAAATCTCGAATTCCACCGCAAAATGCTCAGTTTTTTCCTCGATAAAAATGCAACCATGTGCAGATGAGACAATCTAGAATTAAAAGAAGAACAAACACTAGAAACTAAGTAAGAATCTTTAGACTTGGTATTAGATTTCAGATAAGAAAACAGGAAAGACAGAACCATCAAATTCAACATGTCCTCATAGTAGTATGGCAAAATCAAGTTCCTACACATAATATAAGATGGGCAGACAAAATATATATCTGGGTAAATAAAAAGAGAAACTTTGGGATTCAGAATTTCTTACTCAGCTATGATAATAGGGCAAAACGATTGACAGAGAACAATCTGAAATGGATCTCACTAAGAAACAGCCATTGATGATTTCTCCAAGAAACACCCAATAATTTCTTCATCTCACTTCTGCATTATTGTCTCTCCATCATCTCTCAAAAGTTGCCTGTAATTCTAGTCCCCAGATTCACTTCTCCTTCCCATTCCATCTCCTTCCTTCTCCTCGAGCAACCTCCCATCCTCCTCATCGGCCTGAGTTGTCTTCTTCTGAGCTTCCTTTGCCTTGAGCGCCTGTAGTTTTGAGTGGTTGTAATAGGCAACGCCCAAAAATGCCAGTCCGTAGCCAAGCAAATTGATCGGAGTCACAGTGTCTTTGATCACCGACCACGAGAAGGCGATCAACAGCCAGTCCTTGACCACTCCGGCCACATTCATCGTCAATGCCGATGTCTTTCCCACAAGGAGAAACACGGCGAGATTCAGAGCGAACGCACAAAATGAATTAGCCCCAAAAATTGCAAAATCAAAATGGAAGCTCGACGATTCGCTTAATCGAGGGTACTCAACGAAGATCCACGGCACCAGCAAAAAGACGAAGCAACAAGGCGCAATGTAATACAAGGACGTGATAGGATTCAGCGAAATCCCTTTAGAGGTGAGCAAGATCTGGATCATAACGAGCCGAGTGGCCTCGAAAGCTACCGCGCCTAGTTGAAGAATGACGCCCCAGGAATCAAACTTCGCTTCCCCGAAAGCTGCAACGGCGACGCCGAACGAAATCGAGAGCATGTTAATCATGGTATCGGACTTAAACCCCTCTTTCTTGAAAAGAACGCTGATCGAGTAAACGGCGACAGGCATTAGCGCCTTGAGCATCTGAATGAAGGAGACCGAGAGGTAAATGTAAGCGGAGTTAGAGAGCCAGAGAGAGAGGGAATAGAGAGCTCCAATCGGGACAACAGAGGAGAGATAAAGCTCGCGGGACATGGAAACAGGTTCGACGAGCTTGAAAACTCTGATGATGAGAAAGGCGAGGGAGGCGCAGAAGGCCATATGGATCATGGTGAGGGAAATGGGAAATGGCCAATTGTACATCTTCTTGTCGAGGATGAACTTGTTGTATACTATGACGGTGAAGCTGAGGAAGATCCATATCGCAACGTAGGTGTAAGAGAGGACGATCTTCTTGATTACGCTGTCGCTGAGAGCCCCCCCTTTCCCCATTGTCGTTGAAACAGGAGAGGAAGGAGACGATGGCGCAGGATAAGCAGGAGGAGGCGGAGGTTAAAGAGCACCTAGCCTTGTCGCAGAGCTGGGGAGGTAGCGAGACAAAAACATTTAAGTCAATGAGAAGAATGGCAAAAAAGAAATAAAGAAGATAGGAAAAGAACTTTAAAGTCTTTTGCAAAAATATTTTACGGGGCAGAAAATTCAACGAAGCACGTTAAACGAGGGTACACTCCGCTGGCCCAATTAATGACAGCCACGTGGATAGCGCTTCACGCTGCGTTGCCGATGGACTTCGCTACTTTTCGCCTTCTCTACTACACGTCGCAGTCCGCTCTCATAATTTCGCGTAACCGACGGGTCGTAAGAAACCAGGGTAGAGTAGACCAAGAATTAATCTCAAAGATGCTTGTGCTTTATAAAATCAATTATTTCCAAGCAAATCAATCATTTCTAATTTTGGACTATCGTTATCGCTAAATCGTCGATCGATCGATATTCAATACAATTCAAATGACAAATATTTTAATACAACGTAACAAGAAAATAAACATTGTCGGAATAATCAAGTATTTAGTATCGATAAATGAAGTATTCGATGTGATCTCCACCACACATCTCGACTTATAATCCGCACAAAATTAGAATAACATACACCGTTTAATGCAGACCCTCCTAGATAATCGGGCGCTGCATGTTGAAGCTGATCCACAACCCGAACACCCCATTGTTCAATAATTTGACGGATCGTCTAGCTTTCTACGATGGCACTGCACGAATCGAAGTTTTAACTATTATCCATCATCAAATGATAAATCAGATATGCAATAAGCAAAACACAATCCTCTCCTCGTCATCTTCCCCGCCTAGATTTTAGAAAGAACAGAGAGAACATAACATAATTTATGGATTTTTCTTGTTTTATAGTTTTTATATTTTCTTTTTTCACGTTTATTCTGAAACCAAACGAATCTGGAAATTTGCAGTTCTTCAAAAAGTACTTTTTCATGGCAGAAAGTCGATGTAGATTAGTACAATTATTGCATCTCCCAAAGCATTTAAAGCCTATATAAAGTTTTTCAGTTTAAATGTTCATTTCCTTTCTACATGCAGAGGCCTGGGTTGTTAAATATGCCACAAGAAAAAAAGAAAGCAGCAAATGAAAAAGAAAATCAAATTGTTCGATCCAACTTACTGTATGTTGAAGTATCAATCTGCTCAGGAAGGACCTGGATATCTGCGTCAAACCTTTCTTGAACCTGTATTATCAAATAACAAGATTTAAGAATAACCCCTCAAATTATTAAGGCCACCATCAGAATAATATCGACATTGAATTACATTATTGAGAGTAGCAGAATCTGAAGCAGATGACACAAATGTTATTGCTAGGCCTTTGGTACCAAACCTACCCGCTCTGCCAACCTGTAAGAAACAGATAAGTTAGACAAGTCAAATTACATTTTCCAAAGGGTGAATTAAATCGACGCCCAAAAAACTGACCCTATGCAGGTAGGTATCGGCAGAATCTGGCATGTCATAATTGATGACAATGTTCACTCGCTCAATGTCAATGCCCCTACCCACTAAATCTGTGGCGACAAGAATTCTCTTATGTCCCTCCTTAAAACCTTTGTACCTTGTCAACCTGTAATTAAATAGTTAACATTAATCAAGAGAATAGTTTTTAACTGAAATTCATTCATTCCTTTTAAGTTTTGACAGAACGACATAAAACTAGACAAACCTTTCTTCCTGAGGCATGCCTGAATGGATGCATATTGAAGGGAAATTACATTCCACAAGTAACTTGTCCAACTCTGCAGCTCTGCTTACACTTTTGACAAAAATAACGACTTGATTAAAGTCCAGTGCATCAAGTAGGTCATTCAACTTGCGGTTTTTCTCCAACTCAGTTAGCTTGATGTAGTGCTGTGAATTAATCAAGCAGATATGAAAAATAGAACCACCAAAAGATGGAAGTCCACAGACTACTAATATTTACCTGAACAAGACCATGCAAGGTCAACTTCGCTTCGTCATCGACATAAATTTCCATTGGCTGAAAGGAACACATATTACAGTAAAACTATGTTAGGTTTCTTCCCAAAGTCAATGAACCCAGTATGACATAAATGAAATAGCCAGTGCGGTCCAAACGTCATGTCTTTGCAGATAATTGCAAGTCACTTCAAGCATTGACACATCATCCCATCGTCTATCTATATGATAGATGATAAAACCCAATCCTCCTCTCCTTCCCCAACTTTAGGTTTACACTACAAATATTAGATGGATCCCACACTGCCAATTAATTTGGTGATGAATAAATTTGATGACATAAAAATCAAAAGAAAGAAGAAAAAAACCAAAATCTTGAAGACAACCTAAAATAGGTTTAAAACTTCAAATTCTCAGCTATCTATCTCCTCTGGAAAACCACTAGTACTCTCCTAAATTGACTGGATACAAACGCCGGCATCGAGAGAATGATACTGAACTTTCTGACTATAAGCATATAAAAAAAATCAGGGAAAGTGGGCATCAGCAGCCTGTGAAAGAAACTTTCTATTTTCGAGAATTAATAGCCACAGCACATTACATCTTGCATAAACTTCTGACAGACTGGGCGGATCTCTTTGCTGAGAGTGGCAGAAAACATCATTACTTGTTTATCATGTGGGGTCATCTTGAAAATCTCCTGGACATCTCTTCTCATGTCTGTACAAGATGCATAAAAATGATAAGGTAAATTGTCAACAAAGGCATAGCCAGGTAAATCTAAACAATTACGAGATGCAATAAGAAGGTAGCACAATAAAATGTTTGCAAACTAATTAAGAAAAAAGAAATGAAATTGGCATCATACCAAGAGACTCGAGCATTTTGTCACATTCATCCAGTATAAAATGCCTAACATTCTTTAAAGAAAGTTCCTTATCTCTTGCCAGCGCCAATATCCTCCCCGGTGTTCCGACAACAATGTGTGGGCATTCATTTTTAAGCAAATCCTTATGAATTTTGATACTCACACCGCCATAGAAGACAGCAACCTTAAGATCAACCAGGTATGTGCTGAATCTTTCAAACTCATGACAAATCTACAGGAATTAAACACAAAAAACCATAAATTTTATAGAAACAAAAGATACCTAATGAAAGTCCACATTAATCAAATCAGAGATATACCTGATATGCCAACTCTCTCGTATGGCATAGAACGAGAGCAGAAACTTGACCTGGCACTGGATCAATTTGTTGAAGAGATGACAGAACAAAAACAGCAGTTTTTCCCATACCAGATTTAGCTTGACAAATAACATCCATGCCGAGGATAGCTTGAGGAATACATTCATGTTGAACTGATGAAGAACCAAAGAAAATCGGATCGAACTAATCATAATTCAGTAAATTACAACTTCCATGATCCGTTTAATTGAAATGCTTACTCCCAAATCAGACTACGATAAAAGCTTATTACCTGAAAAACAATACAGGGAGAAAATTTAGAGATCTCTTACACATAAGATAAGGACTTACACTACAAATCACTTAACAGAAAATATTCAAGTGAGTATTACTTACAGTGATAACCAAACAATATCAAAGAGAGACAAGAAAAAAGTTCAGTACTAAAAAATTATGACAAAAAAAGCAAACTCCCAAAAACCAATATTCATATGTAAACTTCAACCAAGTGTACGATGTAATTTAGTCAATTTAGTCTTCGTAGATAATGACTAGGAAATTTGCCTTCCGAAGGATGCTCAAATCCAGAATCCACAATAGCACGCAGAAGTTCTGGCTTCAAAAGGAAGTCTCTAAAACCCGAACTATGAATCCCAACATACCCCCTGCAACGGTAAAATAATGAAAAGCAATTAGACTAAGAACACCGTGAATATATATCATAGCTCACGCTCCTGCTAAATATCTTCTTCACCAAGATACTCTCAAACACTCTTTCAAATGGGATACTCGCAACTCTCTTTAAAATGGCTTCAAAATAAACTATCATAGCAACCTTATAGCAATGAATTATAGTTTGGCAAACATATGACCCGCCCCCAAGTAAGCGTTAAAATCTAGCAAAGAACAAACCAACTCAAATCCTAAATTTCCTCTTCCATTTATTTTCTGGAGAACAATGATTAAGAAATTCGACATACTGGTGTTTAAAAACTATATCAATGAAAACGTAGATACGAATAAGCACTCACTTCTTTCCGGCTTCGCCATTGACTTTGACTCCAGCAGAGTCGGGGGCCCGGTCTTCTTCTTCCTCGTAGTCAACGAACTCCTCCTCATACTCGTTATCCTTCATCTCTCCCATATCCTACCAAATAAACATCCATTCAACAGTTAAAAGAAAAATCTACACTTCACACGATAGTAAAGACTAAACCACGTGCTAGGAGTACAGTAGGGTAAGAAATCAGACTTCAAAGGTATCCAAAAGTACCTACAACTAGTGAGAACTCGAATTCAGGCCGGATGAAGAAGAAGCGATTTGACTAATAGCAAAGGAAAGCAACGCCGGCTGGAAAGATGAATCGGCAGAGAATCGCGAACTCGACAGATCTAAACAAAATGGGATAGGGTTTGAATTGGGGAAATTAAGAGGGTTTTTCGTTGGCTAAAATACCCTTCTCTTATCTTACTATTTACAATGGCGATTTAATTATTTCTTGTTCATCTCCCACCTCAAAAACATAGCTAGATTGCATTACCAACCTCTCCAATGGCTTCTTCTCTCTTCCTCGTCGCACCAGCGAGTTGCTTCAGAACGGGAGCAGCAGGTGGACCGCCATTACCGCCGATTTGCATTCTTCTTTATTCTTCTCATCGCTTCTCTTCTTTCAGGGCGTCTTTGGAATCCAAACGCCGAGGAAACCAGTCTTCTCCGATGCTCGCAAACTCAGAGAAGACCACTTCGTATTGCAGCTAAGGTTTCGTAATTTACCTAATTAGAGCTGGCTCGATTCTCCAATGCGTTTAAGATGAGATTTGTGCCTTTTTGCTTTCTGATTTCTCGGGAGCCAAGCAGGCCGCGGAAGGCGATCAAAGTACGAACCATAGTAGCGTGATCTGTGGTAATTGTAAAGGAAATGGTAAGGCGGTTAAGTGATTAATTCTTGGATTTGGTAGAGAGTTCAAGGCTGGTAAATCCTGTTGGCTATGCAGGTAATCCATCTAATTTTGATCAATTGTCTCAACTCCAGAAATCAAACCATAACTCCATTGTTTTGTTTCCATCTATGAACAGATAAACCATTAAAGTAAAAAACCCCCAAATTTAACTACATTGTCTGTCGGCAATTCATCATTCACGACAGTTGAAATCAAACTGGAACCCTAATTTTATGAATTTGAGTTTGGGATCACTGGCTGCTAAATTATAAATATGGGATTTTTCTTAGTGGCAAAATGGAGATGCTCTGCGGGGATTGCAATGGAACATAATGTGAGAAACAACACTAGCTGCAAATCAGATAACCATTCTCTATCTTGATCATTTGAACTGTAAAACATGTACAATTTCTCCTGTGGTAATTTTTAAAACTTGCTCTGACTCCATCTATGTTTTTAGAATCACAAAATTAAGAACCTTGAGTACTCTTGAGGACTGAAATTTAGAAATCTATCAGGGAACCCATTGAAAAAACAGAGCTATGCTTCACATTTCTAGTACAGTGACAAGATCATAGTAGGCCAACTTAGTAGTTTGTACAGCAATGGAAGAACACCCTAGAGATTATTATTAGAGAAACAGAACAACAAAACAACAGCAGTGTTCGTTACATCAAAGGTTTAATTCTATATTGCTAGTGCAGTGTTAGTTTAGCATGAATATTGGTTGATGGATTAACTTCGAAAATTATTTAAATTTATATTTGTTGGGAATTGATTGGTTATCTACTTCTCATTTTGTTCTAGGATTCTTCCTATTTGTAGATTTTGGCTTTTTGACCCAAGAAGCACATTATGGGTCAAAGTTGTCGTATTTCATCATTGTATAAACAAAAGACAAGATCGACAATATTCTACTTTTGCCCCAAGTTCAAATTTTCATTATTTCCTCCACATGGCCTGGAGTTTTAAGCCACCAAATGGCCTAAGACAATAAGCACGATGTGCTTTATATCCACTTCCAGACTAATCTCATTCGTCTTCCTCGATTATCACACATTCAGGTCTTTTAAATTTTAAAAGGCTTTCAAAGTTCAAACATAAAACGACCAACAAAGAATAACAGCGTGTCGTTTACTAGATTTGCAAGTGTCAAGACAGAAATAGATCACCTGAAAACAAGATCTGGTCACAGCTTCAGCCGGTTCTCTAGGAGGAAACATGATTTCAAACGTCAGTTGGGGGCTTTAACCAGGTAAGCCTTTTGATTCGATCTTTTTCGGTGTTCTCCAGAATTCCCTTCACAAACCCCAAAATCGGCATTAGAAAATCATCCAATGTGCTTGGTAATCAATTGCTGTAAAATCAATTTCAAATCTTGTTAGTTCCACATATTGGCAATTCCTCACACTGCCAATTAGACCCTTTCCGGTCTTGCTTACGAATGAATTCGTACTTGACCATGAGGATGGGATGAACTACAAATGGTAGATGACCAAATGGTATATTGATCGTGAACCAAGTAGATCCGACACAGCCATGAGCAGAAAGTACAATTCAGTGTTTTTAACAACTTAACAATAAATATAACAAAAAAATAAAAATAAAAATGACTAAAGTTTTCCAATCCAGGTTTCAGTTGCTGTCCAAAGGTGTTAGTATCCTAGTCAGGCCTTAGGTCCGTAACAAAAGGACTTCAGATGGATAGATAAATAATAATAACATACCGTCCACAACACTTCATCAAGGGACAGACAAATCTTTCCATACTTGTCAAGAAACAGGCGCTCCGTTGGGGGTTTCCCACACGTGTCCTTTATCGATGATGTTAACAACAATAAGCTAAAGAGTAAAGTCTACAAAGAATCAGACATTCAGACATATAATCCCCTGTTATGTCAGCAAAACCATTCGTGGAAAATGGAGAATTGTTCTTTTCTTAACCTAACAACAACTAACAAGTCTAAAGAATGAAAGATACTTGGATCGTTTCAAAAAATTACTTGAATCCGTACATGGTAGAATATGCTCTGTCACTGCGTCAGCTAATGGCTCCGTTATTATCGAAAGGTGTATTGAAAGTAGATAAGAAAATATATTAGAGTGCACTCCGGGTTCAGATTTATATAGTTATTTATTAGTTAGGATTATAATTATATGATTGAACTCAAATGCATCTAAAACATTAGCTGATTTACAGAATCTAAGATCAAAAGCTATATACTTACGAGCAAGTTCATCATATTCGTCCTTTCCAACTACATAAATTGCGACATCTCCAAGGACAGTGTAGACGACATATACAGACCTAGAACAGAAAAACCGGATGACAGAATCATTTAAATCAGCCACAACAAAACAAGAAACAAAGAATTTAATTCCCCAAAATAAAAAAGTAAAATAATTCTTTTTTTGTAGTTTGACATAGCGTGTAATGGAACAAATAAGATTGAAACATTACTGGAACTTACTACTGATTAAGAAGGAAAAATTAGCTGTTTCAACAAACTAGTAGCTTAAAATTACCAGTCTATGCAACCCCTTATAATTGATTTAGTCACTGATGCATACTTTGAAAAAATGAAAAACTGAAAATATATTGATCATGCTCTAATCACTAGTACATGCCTTAAAGCCTCTAAGAAACACACTACCACAAAGAAAAAAAAAACAATAAGTACTTGGGTGAGGCAACAAGGAGCTCTTCATTTTTTGCACCTTTAAGATTATCGGCTCCAAGTTTGACTAAAAAGGATCGCCTCTTCAGCTGGAACTCCGTGAAATCTACCAATGAATGAATGCAATGAGCTACCTTTCGAGTACATTTTACGCACAGTCGGATTAAATTAAATTTATGGTAGAAATAAAATGAATTAGGGACCGTAAAAATGGTAGGAGACCCTGCTCCGGAACTTATGTATGAGAAAGCAAACATGTTCTTTGCCATCCCCATGCTTACAAAGAGAAAAGGAAAAAGACATAAAAAAGGGCTAGATCATTATCCAAGCAACATCTGCTAAAACTTATACCAATGTAAGCGATTATTTATTATGATCTTCAATACCGATGCATCGGCAATAAAATTAACTTATAAGGTAATCGAGCAGACATTAATGGTTGGTGTGGCGTGAGAAGGCTCCTTAAGAGTTTACAAATGCTGTGAATGGTGATTTTGAATTGTCATTAACATGATGTTATCTCGTTTTAAAAACTTGAATCGTCTCTCGACAGGGTATGAATGCCTAATGCTGAAATTAGCAACATGAAGGATCTGTAAAAAAAATTGGAAGTTTTTCTTTGCACAACAAACGAATTTTCATGCACATACGCAGCCAACTTCCGTCCCTCTCCTATTCCCAAGACAAAAGAAATTTCCACCAAGTCAATGGCCAGTAGTATATTTTATCGTCCTTATAGGTCATAACGAATGAAGGTACCCAATTCCCATTGATGAAGAAACCAACAGTATGGCTTTCTTCTTGCCCTAAAGCAAAAAGAGGGGAAGACAAAATTACTTCAAAAAAGAAACAGATTCGCAGCGCGACTCAAATTGATTTTGCCGCTCTTTACGATCTAGAAAGAGAGCGAAGGTTCTTTAGTCAACCAGAGCGAACAGTGATGCGTTAAGTCCAAATGATCCGATGAACGTCCTACTTGATAAGCAACGTCTTCGCAACACGAAAGAAATAAAATCAGGATTCATCTTCTAAACCTAAGTTCATCGCTAAACAATCCATCAGATCAGATGAAAAAACCGGGATGAATTTCACGAAGAAGGCAGCAAATGAGCCAGATCTTCATCGCGTTGGGATCGTCCAGCGAGCAAGCCAAAATGGAAAAGAAGTAAGAAATGGTACCGTTCAACGACAATGTTGCCAACGGAATTGGAGATGATCACAGCCAGCAACATGTTTCTGACGTCGGAGATTCTTCCCCTTCCATTTCTCGGTCAGAATTCATCTCCAACCTCAACCACGTCTCGGACAAAATACAATGTAATAAAATATGACAATATATTTTAATAAATAAATTTAACGCAATTTTATTTTATATTTAAAAAAAGTAAAATATAAAAATAAAATATATATTAATATTATATCTTGATCGTATTTTAAGTAATTGAGCGTGTTTATAATCAATTTTAGAATTTATATCAAATTTTATTAGGGTTTGACGAGTTTACTCGATTTTATAACTTTTTGACCTACGGTTTTGGGTTTTACGGTTTTTTGCTCCTAAAGACCGGAATCGAACCGTAAATAATGATTTTTTAAAATTTGAACTAAAACCGAAATAAAACTGACAGTTCTAATCTATTCGCAGTTACCCGGTTTTGGAGACTCTGCTCGATTCAGAGTGCAAAGCTTTAAGTATAGCCCATGAACAAATTCTGTCATAACAGGACCAAACTTATGAAAACCAGTCCGTGTCCATGCTAGAGAGGCCAAAAACAACAAGACCAGCCATGAATCGACAAAACTAGTACGAATATATGATTACCAGTGAAAGCAACCAGCCGAGATCTCATGATTGGCAATGGTGTATTGGCCTGTCTAAATCCGTGAGAGACATTCAAGAACAGTTCAAGAATTTCGAGCTCAGCATGCGTATATTTCCACGAATTTCGGGCTTCTCCTAGAGATTCAAGCCCAATAACGACAAAGTCAGTCTTTGGTAAAGTAGGTGACTTTTCATGTCGGAAAGAACAACGTAAGATAAGATACCCGACTAATTAACAAGTAGTGATTTTTTTTAAGAGGAATGCGCAGTTGAACAGATTGGTCAAATGGAGCAGACGAACCAGCAATCCATCATGAACAACTGTGCATAGTATAAAGCAGATTACTGTATTTTTGTCCTTAATATCGTCGTAGCCATCGCATATGGTAAGGCATTAAACAAAAGACAAGTTTGTTGGTGGGTGCCTGTTCTCAGAGGCAAATCAACAAACAGGTGGTGTGGATACTTAAATGTTGATATAATAGGTCGCGTATGGGTCGAGGTAGCACGAATACAGAAGGCAAATAAACAAATCATTAGAGAGCTTGATCTAAATGATTTTTCCACCAACATTAAATGCATCAAAAAGTGTTGAGAGTATGAAATCTCGATACCGGAGATTGGGAGCGATGAACCCGGCTATAAATCTTTAAGCTGTCGGTGTTGAAGAAATGAATTAAGTAACATTTTTCCCAAATAAAAGCAGTATTTGCAGCCCATTTAGGAACTCCGACGAAGGAAGAAAATATGACATCGCTGTGCATGGTGTCGTCTACTGCTCGACGATTCCGGTCAGAATGTGGAATTTCGAGCGAATTTCGACAAGGAAGACGAAGAGTAGGAAGAACATCGAAGAAATTGAAGTGGGAATCCGCCGAATTTACCTTCCTCGTTTTAGAAGAAATCATGGAGTTGAAAGTTTCTTTGAGAGAATTCTCCGCAGCGTGTCGTTGACTCTGAAATCAGTTCTAAGCTCTGCCTCCCACGCTTACGTCATAATTGTTTTCAAATTCAAGCTAAATTTAGATCGAATTTTGACTGAACTAATATATTCTACTTGGTTCGATTCGTATGATATTTATATGTTCAAAATGTTGACCCATCTGTCTTCTAATACTCTTGTAAGTACGGAAACTAAACCGATCTTTGCTTGTTCATGTGCGTACGTTAGTTCGGTCTCTTGCACGACTCTAGAAACCACTTAGAATACTAGAAGAGTACTCGAAGCAACAAGTTGATCAAAACAAATCAATAAAAATGATAGTAATAGTCTAATTAATAATTCAGTAATAAATAATAAAGAAAAAGGGTAATATTGGAAGGAAAGAAGAATAGAAATGGGGATAGCCAGTCCAGGAGATGAACAAGCCAGACCGAGTGTCCAAACAGACCTCAAACTCTTTCCATAAAAAAGCAAGTGGTTTCTGGTTTTTAATTTGGTGAGAGGGAGAAGAACATGACAAGGAAACCGCACTGAGCTCAAATACAATGCATCTGAGTTTTTATCCTCTACTTCTCGGGTCCACCTTACTCGCGTTCAACGCACCACATGACCTGTTGCCTGTTGGTATAGATATCTGTGTGTAGCCATCCTTTCTCGTGCTCTCGCTCTCCTTTTTTTTTCCCTATCTGATAGGGTTTCGGTGACCTCTTTGCTCCCATTTCTCTCATGAATCTGTGCTTTCAGGCCTTACTGATTGTGGTTGCAGCCTTCGTCTTTGCGTGGTCTCTCTTTTTTGCTCTCTTTGGAGGGTTTTTCTGCGGCAGACGGTGTAGATCCGATCTCCCCGCCTTTTTTGAGCTGTTCCTATGTCGAAGCTCTTTGATTTTGCTGGTTAGTCTGATTTTTTACTCGGATTTTGTTTGTGGTGAATTTTAGTCATGAATTTGTTTTCGATTTTGTATTTTGAGGCTGTTTAGCGGATTGGTATGCAAATAAGATGCATGATATGGTTGTTTAAGATAATATTATTGATTTAGTTGGTGGATTTGATACTTTTTTCTGGAGAAATAAGATACAATCCATACCCGTCGAGATCTTTTATTGTTTCTATGATTTTTATCTTGAATATCTAGTTTTTTTTTTTCACGAGCTACTGGGTTGAAGCGTTTACTAGGTGAATATTTTAATCGTGCTATCGGTCGGTAGAGAGTTATGTAGTGGTTGACTGACTTAGTTTTTGGACAGTTATTCATTTTTATTCAATTGATCATGTTCGACCAGCGTGTTTCTCTAATCCATTGGAATTTCAATAGATCTGGACCTATGAATTTATAGACAATCTTTCTTTTTGTGAATAGTTTGTATTTTTAGGATATATTCCTTTAGAACGAGAAATTTTTCAAAGATTTGTGGTTGATCTACCACTATTAATTGTAAATGCTGTCATATATATTAATTATCAATGCTTCAGCTGTGGAATTTATCATTATATGATGTTTCTTTAGTTGATGGGTGGGTCCTCATTGTATGCTCAGGTAATGAAAGCTTTTTCTCTGGGGGGTCAATTTACCCAAACCCCAAGGAGGCTAACCTCTTTTTATCCCTTGGTCACCATGTGGATCTATATTTTCCTCCTTGCAAGAGGTCACGTGTCACTGCTCCATTTATCTTCAGAGGGGAAAGGATTGAGCCAAAGGAAGAGGTCTCCATTGAAGTTCTTCCTGACGAATGCCTTTTTGAAATATTTAAACGATTGCCTGGAGGCAAAGAAAGAAGCTCATGTTCCTCTGTTTCTAAACGTTGGCTTATGCTTTTGAGCAACATTCGTGGAGATGAATTTCATAGCTACAGGCCTGCTATTTTCTCTACATCGAAAGCTGAACTTGTTCGAAAGGATGTCAAAGTCGAGGAAGCCGAGAGTGAAGGATATCTTTCCAGAAGCTTGGAAGGCAAGAAGGCAACTGATGTTAGACTTGCAGCCATTTCTGTTGGAACTTCAACCCATGGTGGTCTGGGCAAGCTTTCAATTCGAGGAAGCAAACATGATCGACAAGTGACAGATGTTGGCCTTAGGGCGATCTCCCATGGATGCCCTTCACTTAAGGTCCTTTCTCTTTGGAACTTATCTTCTGTTGGAGACAAAGGGTTACGTGAGATTGCCAATGGTTGTCATTTACTAGAGAAACTCGATATCACTGAGTGTCCATTTATTTCTGATGAGGGTTTGCTTGAAGTTGCGAAGAATTGCCCTAATCTTACTGATATTACCATTGAGTCTTGTCCAAGAATTGGAAATTACGGTATTCAAGCTCTCGGAAAATTTTGTCCTACACTAAACTCAGTTTCGATCAGAAACTGTCCTCTTGTCGGGGATCAAGGAATCACAAGCTTGATATCGTCCACTTCTTATGTCCTAAAGAAGCTCAAGCTGCATGCTGTGAACATCACTGATATCTCGCTTGCTGTTATTGGACACTATGGCATGGCAATCACTGATCTCTCTCTTACAAACCTCACAAATGTTAGTGAGAGGGGTTTTTGGGTCATGGGAAATGGTCATGGGCTACAAGTATTGAAGTCTTTGACAATTACATCATGCCATGGAGTGACTGATGTGGGGCTTGCAGCTGTTGGCAAGGGTAGTCCAAATCTCAAGCACTTCTGCCTGCGAAAATGCAATTTTTTATCTGACAATGGTTTGCTCAATTTCGCTCAGGCTACTGCTGGATCACTTGAAAGCTTACAATTAGAAGAGTGCCATAGGGTCACCCAAGTTGGATTTTTTGGGGTGGTTGTGAACTGTGGAGCAAAATTGAAGAGTTTTTCTTTAGTGAGCTGTTTGGGTATTAAGGACTTGAGCTTGAAAATTGACTGTGTTACCCACTGTAAGTCTCTGCGATCTATGACCATTAGCAACTGCCCTGCCTTTGGCAACAACAGTTTGGCCTTACTAGGCCGTCTATGTCCCCAACTTCAACACTTGAATCTCATTGGGCTTAAGGAAATAACCGATGCTGGATTTCTCCCACTCTTCGAGTCCGGCGAGGCAGGTTTGACGAAGGTTAATCTAAATGGATGCATTAATCTGACTGACAAATTGATTACATCCTTGACTGAAAACCATGGTTGGACTCTAGAGTTGCTTCACCTCGATGGCTGCAAGAAAATCTCTGATTCTAGTTTGGGAGCAATTGCAGAGAATTGCCCATTACTCAGCGATCTCGACATGTCTAAGTGTGCAATCACTGATTTTGGAGTTGCTGCCCTGTCTCAGTCCAATCAGCTCAATCTTCAAATCCTCTCTCTTTCCGGGTGTTCTTCCATAACAGACAAAAGCTTACCTGCTTTGCAAAAATTAGGGGACTCGCTAGTCGGGTTGAACCTTCAACAATGCAAGGCAATAAGCAGCTGTGCAGTTGAGCTGCTTGGAGAGCAGCTATGGGGATGTGACATCCTATCCTAAGCTCTGAAAAAATGCTTCCTCGACCCCATTGATGGATCCCCGAAGAGGTTGGGGTAGAACTAAGCAGTAAGTTGAACAATTTCTAGCCAGCTTTTCTTAGTGTCTGAAGCTATTATAGTTTTTTGGGTCCTCTGTCGTCCGGTTATTCGTTTCCTTTTTCCACGGAAATCTGGCCATACCCTCTTTGTTTTTACCGATTCTGACGATCGGTTTGGAGGTTTTTTGCCTCTCCTTAAAGGGATTGTGCTTTCATGGTTGATTTCCCCGAGGACACGACTCGAGCGACTGGATCTAGTCCTAGACATTGGCTATTGTTTGTTGCAGTCTTCTATAGCTGTTGTCGAAGTTTATTAAGGTTCTTCTGGTTAACCATGTCGTGTATGCATGCATTATTGTCTCACTTGGTCAAAGGGCAGGCCGAGGTTGGTGCTTAGTGTCTTTGCTTTTGCCGGTTCAACAATGGGGTTTGGTCGCTGTTCAAAGGTGCAGCAATACCACTAATCTTCTGGAAGTGGTTTTTTTAAACCAGCCATGGTTTTTTCCAGCTCCATTTTTTGCACCTAAATGTAGTTAAATTAAGACCTTTGGCCCTGCCCTTTGTGTTGTAGTCTTTGTTTAGTTTCAAATGACGATGAACAAGTGCTAAGTCGTTGTGTGTTCATCCTGGTCTCTTTGGTTGGCAATTATACTTTTAAAATGAATTATACTAAATTCAGTTAATTTTTATTTTTAATTTTATTGCTTTTTATATATTCATTTAATGAAAAGGTGATAATACGGATATTAAACTTTTTATGATTTAATTATCAAAATAATTGAAACTAAATTAATTATCAGATCACGTTGCTGAATACTTTGCCGGGCCCCCTAAACGGAGCAGGGAAATATATAGCGTCTGATTCTCATCACACGGCTGTCTTGAATATTTACAGAGCAACGAACGCAAAGAGGCAGGAAGAAGAAGGGGGCGTTTGGATTCCATTTTTGCCGATTTCGGAAGAAACAGAAATGGATATTCCTTTCTTCGACGGAGGCACTGCCTTTCTGCACAGAATGTCAAGCTTTTCAATGACGAAACCGTCAATGAAGAGAACGTCACGATGTTTCTCCGTTTCGCTCCCTCTCCGATCGCGAAATCGCTCTCGCCGGAGCTGGATCATTGCCCTAGGATTCGATCTAGGCAACTCGTGGCAATGTCCTTCTCCGCCAATTCTCCATTTCCAGTGGATAAGAAATTTTCCAGGACGTCATCGGAGAGCTGCATATCACTAAACAAGATTTGCTCCGAAAGAGGCTTCCCTCGCCAATGCGGAATGAAGAGGAAGAAGAATCATTCGCGCCGTCATTGACTTGGTCAGGCACGGGGGAAGGAGTCGGGACAAATGGTGGCGCTGGCGGTGGGAACGACGGTTCCGGAGGCGGCAATGGGCGGACCAGAAACATCAACGAATATTACCAGAAGTGTCAACTCAATGAACGATCGATCTTTAAGAACTGTCATACTAGCGCGTTACTGTAATTTATCGAGAGATTTTGAATTTCCAGGTGGAAGGAGATGAAATAAAACCAGAAGAATGCTTCGAAAGGGAGAAAATGGCGCGACGGCAATGTATTTGTCTCTGTACGGGGATTTGATTTGGCAGAAGGATAAAAACAGTGCTCGGGCTCCATTCTTCGATCAAGCTCTTCAATCTTCACCAAATGATTGGTAAAAAGCCTAAAATTGAGCTCACTTGTTCAACAAGCTCAGTTTTTTTCAAAACCAGACATGTGGGATGGTGGAGATGATGAAGAAGACCCTAAATTCTCCGGACCTTTGTTAGTTCAGCAGTCAGCATGTTTAACTTGCATTCTACTGTAATCGGAACATATGGTGGTTCACAATATTAAGACCCGAAGAATACCCAAATTAAACTAATCATGAATCTGGAAAATGGGGCATCACATAGAACAAAAATAGATACATTTAGCCGATCAATTTGACATTGTGAATTTACGATCGACTATAAACAAGTATTGTAAATCGGAACATATGGTGGTTCACAAGCTAAGACCTGATGCTGATGAACTATGAACAAAAGCCTATGTCCTAAATTGAAATGATAATTCCTTCATACTATAGCCATTTATCTTTAAAGTGATGGTTGGATTTTAGTTTCAAAACTCACATTGCTTTTTTGGGTTCTTGCATCACGCACTCACATTTGCTTCGGTCACCATTCGGATTATGGTTGTGCTCTTTTCGACAGGAGGAATTCCTTCTTGTTGTTGGTTCAAATATTCGGTTTCTCCATTTGACACATTGCATAAGTTAATCACATCTTCTTCAGTTGATGCACTGCTGTACAAGGTTTCGATTTCTGCCATAGACGGTCCTGAGTTTTCTCCAGTCTTTCCGTTTGATGAGCTGGTCTTCTCCGCCCTTTTCAGCTTAGATGACGAGTTCATTGCCTTATTTGTGGCATTCAATGAAGTAGTCTTTTCAGATGACAGTCTCGGAAGAGACTTCCTTCGAGGCTTCTCCAAATTGGCAGGAGAAAGTGAGTTGAAATCAGTTTTCTTAATCGCTCTCTCATCCAAACTATGCCTCGCGGAAGGGCCACTTGAACAATCATTAGATTCAGAGTCGGCCGTGTTCGAGGTTTTCTTCCGCCCAAGCTTGGGCGATTTGGGTCTTGTTGTTGGCACCTGCATTGACTTTTAATCAATACGATTTCTTTGTGCTACACAACCAACATCAATAAAGGGTAATATAGCTCATAAAGCAGCTAGTAGCATCATAATCATTATCCACGGAAAGACTAAAAGTAAGTTTATTTTTTTAGCATACATTCTTATTAAACACGTTGATGTGTCCAACCATGATTAGTGCAACAAATATATTAAATAATTATTTTAATTGTAATACATTAAACGTATTTTAATTAGACTAATCATAAATTTACACATATGTATTTATAATAAAAAAATATATTAGAAAAGTAAACTTAGTATTACTCATCAATAAATGATACATCAAAATAGAATGTAATACAATACCTTCTTCAACTCTGCTTTTGGAGGTTGTGGTTCTTGATAAAAGCTTGGCATGGGGGTTGCTTTAAACGTCAAACTTTTTCTCAGCAACTTGATTTCGGCATCTTGGATTTCCTGTAAAAGGAAATAAGAATTTTGATAACAGAAAATCAAAATCGTGTTGATCAATTAAACACCACAGAGAAATGCAAAGGCATTGCCTTGGATTTGGCTTGCAAATTACTCTTTTCCTCTTCCATTTCTTGTATCTTTTCCTCGAGTTTAGAATAGAACTGCACAACAAGATAGATAGTGAAATAACGATCGTAAAACCGAAGATCGGAAGCGTGGAAGTAAAACCGAAGACTGACCTCTTTCCTCTTTTCTGCTCTTTCATTGCATCTAAAACCGAAGCTGTAATTAGGAAGCCGTCCAATCCTGTGAGGTTTAACATCCTCAGCCCGAGGACTTGAATTCAAAACTCAAGGATAAACTTTGAAATTATAACTATTTCATCCTACAGAAAATTGGTCGTGTTTAAGAAACTGTTGAAAATGAAAAGGATACGATGACATTTCCGATTCTTCTTTATTGTTCAATGGGTCATTCTTCAAAGGCTTGAGGTTTTTCATTTCCCTGCATTAAGGAATTCAAAGTCAGATGAACATCCAAAGATCCAGGAAAACATCCATTTAATATTTTACAGTTCTTAGAATTTCGACGGGAGATGCATGCTCATGCCTCTTTTTCTCGCATTTTCTCACTTGTTCAGACACATAATGAAAGTAAAAATCTATTTCGCATGAGATACGAAATGAAATGAGTAAATATCACATACCTCAGACCTTCATCGGAGCTCCTTGACTGCTGCTTTAAAGAACACAATAGAAGACGAGATCAATATCGCAAAAAACAGTCAATCAACTCATCATCTAATCATTCAACCAAAAACTCAAGTATGCTCCAAGTTTACCCCTAACAGTTGAGGCTGTTTAGTGCCACTTGGATGTGAAATGCTCGAGCAATTTAAAACCGAAGACACTAGCTCTGCATTTGCTCCAATGGTTTTTTTCGTCAAAGAGGCAACTTTGCTACTTCTCATGGACTTTTCCGTCTGGGTTCTATGTTGACTCACTTTTCGTCCCGGTTGCTTACAACAATCAACATCTTTCTTCTCTTCGCTCTACATAAGAAGATTTATTTTTATTAAATATCAATTAGATAAATTAGTTGTTTGATCTATCAGGTGATACAAACATCTTCTGTATTAGCAGTGGTCAAGGCTTTGATTTGAACATTTGATTTTTCTTTGGATTCCCAAGTAGATGATTTCACATCTGACATATCATCCAATTGCACTGCTGCGTCCATTGTTCTGTCAACGGTCTGACTGAGTTTACTGTCCTCTCCATTGGCCGAAAGATGCTTGTGAAAATGATTTTGCAACACCACTTTGAGCTCATCTGCAAGTCCAGCATTCTCTTCTTCCATCCTTTACTGCGCACCAGAAAAACTAATAACATAGAGCTATGAATCCACAAACTAGAGTAAAAATACCCATGTTCAATCCAGGAGGGCAAGAGAAGCATACGACGACTAATATCAATGTCAAAAACAGGTCTAAATTTTTTCCAAACGCAACCATGTTGAAATTTTTTCCAAACGCATACTCCATCCATAACCACATTCATGCAATTGAATATTTCGTAATTGGGAAGTTTGGAATCAAGACCGGCGGATCTTAGAACTTTGAGAAACAAAAGCGATCTATGAGTGAAAAGCACAAACAATGCTGAATATAAGAACCCATTTGGAAGAACTTTCTAGGGATTTTTGGTCTTCCTTCAATTTGAAAAAAAAAAACAAAAACAAACGCTTACCATTAGAATCATTTTAGAAAGGATGAATCACATTGTTGGAATTCAACTGAAGAAAAAATGTATGATACGAAGTTGATCTACTCCTACAAGAACCATAATGCGAAAGTAAGGAAAAAAAGTAAGTCTCTGTTTGGCATCTGAGAAAAAAACTAACACCGAAAAAATAAAAAAAGATTTCAATCGTTCCTCGAAACTCAAAGAAACAGAAAACACAACCTAAACTCCATCAATGAACCTCAAGGAAGCAAGCTAGAGAGAGAGCAGGAGTTACCAGTAGATTCGAGCAAGAATCAGAACTCCATCAAAAGCAAAGATTTGAGAAAAAAATCAAAGAGAGAAAGGAACAGGAAGAAAGGATCTGAGCGAGTAGGAAAGCAGGTCCAAAATATCGGTGAATCAGAGGTACATTAATTGGATCTGCGAAATTCAACAGGAGGATATACATTTATACATTGGCTTTTTCATTTTTCATACATAATTTGGGAAAAGAAAAGACGAAAACACAGACCTCATAAAGACGAGGAGCTCCATTCAAACCCATTTCCAGGTCAGGTCGCATTCTGCAACAGAAGGAAGAAGAAGAGAGAGAGAGAGAGATTCAAGCTGAAGATGCGGTGCGGAGAGAGTTTAGTGATGTACGGATACGATATTTCACAAGTTCGCAGCTTTTTAGGGGATTTTAACCGCATCGGTTCGAAATTACCTCTGTATAAACAAATAAACAATAAATCAAATAATAATAATGACAATTCTATCTGATTTTATATTAAAATAAAATTATAATTTAAAGTTTTTAATTTTATTTATTTTGGTTTTATTTTTATTTAAATTCAGTTTTATTTTATATTTAATTTTTTATTATATTTGAGTCTAATTTTATAAGTTTATAATTAATTTTAAAATTTATATCATATTTTATTAAAGTTTAGATCAGATTTTACTCGATTTTAAAAAAAATTTGACTTGCAGTTCTGGTTTAACTATTAATTACTCTTAAAAACTGATACCGGCTCATAAATCATAATTTTTTAAAAATTTGAACAAATATTATATTAAAACTAACAGTTTCATATTAATTTACAATTTTAATTTAGTTTTACGTGCACTTAATAATTATAATACTATTTTTTTATATTTCAATATATTAATTGAATCAATAAATACTTATCTCATCTTATATTTGCAAACAGAACCCGAAACCTCTAGGATTCGGACAACTTTTTGTCATTGGAGGCCTGAGATTCATGTCTTATTGTACGCACTGAAAGTGCAAGGCAACCTTAACGGAACTAAATACACGATCATCGCTCCGTCGGAAGCTCTGAGCAATTGCCGGATTGTTCTAAAGCCGCCGACGTCGTCAAACAAAGAACGGTGGCCGGAGCTGTTGCGGAAGAACTGAGTCGGACAAAAACAGTTAATGAGGCAAGAACTTTTGCAGACATCCAAATCAGTTTTTAGAGAAGGATTAACGTGTTCAAGAGCAAAATAATCAACTGAGACAACTGACAGAAGCTCGGATTTTCCATGGCGGATTTCCGACCAAGCATCATCGATCAAACAGCTTATCGTAAAAATTAGATGGCAGGTTTGGATCATTGATGGTAAAGGGTTGGAGCTAGTGCCGGGGAAGGTGGAAATTGAATTCAATTGAGTACTTGAATATTGGGCTCTGAACACTTGAGAAGTTTAACCCAGCCCATCATCAGATCCGGCCCATATTCGATCGCTAGACCGGGTATCGATGACAATTGATTCAGATCGAACCGTCAAATCGACCAATTGACATTTGGATTGGATCAAATTTTAATTTAAAAAACAAATTGAATCCTAAACAAACCGACTCAAATTTGGAATGTGCTTCAATTCAAATAGATTATTTAATTAGTTCGCCTCTCCCTTTCGCCCCTCTCTGGGAGCTCTATTTCGATCCAACGCCGAAGAATCGGTTCAACATTTACATCCATGCCAACCCGAGTTACCTTTACAACCCGTCGTTCTCCGGCGTGTTCGCCTACCGAGTCATCCCTTCCAAACCGGCGCACCGATAAACCCCCACCCTAACCCCCGCCGCTCGCCGTCTCTTAGCCCATGCGCTGCTCCACGACTCTTCCAACGCTATGTTTGCCCTCCTCTCCCCCTCATGCATCCCCCTCCACTCCTTCAACTTCACCTACAAAACCCTTCTCCGATCCCGGAAGAGCTTCATCGAGATTCTGCAAAACGAGGTGGGGTACTATGACCGGTGGTAGCGCGTGGACTGGACGCATGCCCCCGGAAGTGCCACTGGACGCGCTCCGAATTGGTCCCAGTTCTGGATACTGACACGTGAGCACGCAAGGCCAGTCGTGCAGGACGAGAAGCTGGTCGAAGTTCAAGCTCCCTTGCACACGGGTGGGACACGTGTTATCCAGAGGAGAATTATTTCCCCACCTTTCTCAGCATGCGGGACCCACGTGGATGTGTTCCCGCCACCCTCACCCACGTGGACTGGAAAGGACGCTTCGATGGCCACCCACGCACGTATAACTCTACGGAAGTGGGCCCCGAGCTAATATCAAGACTGAGAAGTAACCGGCCGAGGTACGGCGACGAGGTAATCAACGGCCACAATTTGACCGTGATCCGCCGGTCGCCACCATCCGTTCTCGCCCGGAAAATATCCGCCGACGCCGTCCAACCACTGATGAGTATAGCTGCGAATGTCATCTTCAAAGATTAAAATGGTGTTTCTCTGTGAATGTAAATCCCAAACACACGAAGAAGAATCAGAAGACAAAACTCTGGGCGAACCCGGGTTTCGTTCGACAATCATAATTCAAATCTTCAATTGAAATATCAATTTGTTTTGATTACTCGAACAAAAACTAGATTAAAGAAATAGGGTTAAGTATAATTAAGGTCCGACTTTCATCGGAGTGAACAGTGAGGAATGAGTAAATGCTACACACCCAGCTTCAAACGCTGGTTGACGGCGTTGGTCACTCGTAGATTCATGTAATATCTTGATAATTAATTGTGGCTACCCATTTTATGAAAAATAGTTTAATAGTTTAATATAAATATAAATAATTATTTATTCTTTAAATTGATTCAATTACATGACGACATATCAAAAGATATGACAAGAAAATAACTTTAAACTAACTCTTTCTGTAAAAATAATGATGACCTAATAAGCTGTTGACTATGAGAATTTAACCGTACCAATAGAAGTATACAATACTCATACGCTAATTTTTGTTTCATTACACGATCCTTTATCTCTTAATATAATTAGTAATCCATGTAACGATACATACTTTATCATAATATTTCTTTTAATCGACTAACTTAACCCTAAAATTTTAGGGAAGTAGATGAATGAGCTTGCGATCAAATTCAATATCCAAACTGCGTTAAGTTGTCTTCTTCGATACTTTCAAGCGACACACTGATTCCGCAAAGTTTCTGCAGTACAATTGCGAACGTTAAAATCGAATCACCAAAAGAGTAAATATCTAAATACGCGTAAAAAATCACAGATGAACTAAAAATTCTTCATTTAAAGTTTAACACAAGTTTTGCGATTTAAGCAAACAAAATGATCAACACGATTTGATGAATATAATTATTAGGGGTGGGCAAAACCGACCCGGATCCGCAGTTTTGATCATCTGAATATGGACCCGGTTAGAAAATAATTGTTATATTTTACCATTATGAAATGGAGCAAAGTGAGATGAGATGATCAATAATTAGGAACATTAAAGGAGTGCATTACGGAATGTACTTACTGCCATGGAAGACCTTCTGCAAGAAGCCGATTTCCTTCCTTGTCTTGATACGTGAGCGTTATACTTTCTCCTTCGTGCTTCCAGTTTTGATCATCTGCTTCGGTCGTTGGAATCAGATTGATAATTTTAGAGAGAGAAAGAGAAGAGAGAGAGAGAGAGAAGAAGAAGACATTTACAGCGACAGTATTTGGCAAACATGGCGGCCAATGCAGCTTGAAGGGTCAAGTAAGAGTTATGGAGGCTGATATCTATCTCTCTTCCAATGGCTACCCCCTCCATCTGAACTTTGACGTATTTTTTATTTCCGTTCTGTGCTATTCGATCGTCCGCCATTAGAGCACCTTGCTGCTGATCGTAATGCAGATGCTTCTTCCTCCATTCTTTAATGGGTGGCCATCCAACTAATTTACTCTCCTCTTCGTCGTGCCTGTCATCGATTTCTCAGTAAAAAAAACCAGCGTCTATCCGTCATTAAAGGAAGAATTTAACTCACTTTATGAAGAAGGGAGAGCTTCTCTTCCATGGCTCCGCCGGGTCATTGTCTTCCCCGTCGCCCATTCCGCTCCCGACTGGCGGAGACCGTTTTCTGGAAGAGCCATCGCCGGAGAAAAGCTTCTGAGTTTTGAGGAGGGAACCATTAGCTGGACGAGGAAGCTCTGTCGGAAGCTGAAGCTCCATCAATGGCGTCCTGTAGAGATCAATGGAGGAAAGGGTGGAGTATTTATACGTGTGGGGGATGAAGTGAGGTTGAAGAAGGATGAAAATGGCGATTGGGAAGGGATGAGGCTGAGACAGGAATGGAATCTTGGTCGGCTAAGATTGAAACATTGACATGGACGGGTGAGATAATGTGGGAGCAAACATGCTTCGATCTTCTCTCTCTACTTTTCCATTTGGTGCTCAAGTTTGGTGGATAAAATAAGTCATGCCCTAAAAAATGATCTCTCTTTTATTCTTCCTTCTTATCCAATCCAAGTAACACAAGCAAGAGAATCCGATGAATTTTACGCCTAAAACCCGGTGTTCGAGTAGTAATTTCGTCGCATCCTTGACTGCGTTGATTACATTTTCTTCGTTTTCGTCCCCGGAAAGCTCGAGTATCCACTTTCTTGCAAAGACATCATGCATAAATTTGTTGCTATGAGTGTTTTTCATGTGAAGGCAAAGACGATTCAAATTTTGGTTATTTGCGATGACTTAAATCATATCAGTATAAGTGCATAATCATACATTGTTTTAAAAATAGACTTTTTGCTTTTACCCCTTATAATTTTTTTAGTGAATATAAAAAACTATGCTTTAAATAAACTAACAATACCATATGGGAATTACCTACTAGATAGGTTAAAAAATGAAAAAAAAAACAGTAAAAAGGTGGATTCCTAGAAATGACTGCGAGTTCAAAGCGTGGGCGTCGTCAAATGCTGTCATGATTTTCATGAGCTCGTCATTCAAACTTGCATGAAAGATCAAACATTCTCTTTGATCATCTCTTTCCCTTTATTTTACATCTCTCTCCATTCTTCTTCTTCTTCTTCTTCCTTTCTTCTTTCTTCCAGACCCCATCATCATTCACGATTCTTTCTGTCGGCCTCCAGTTTCTTCTTGTTTTTTTCAAAATATAAAAGTAACAGGAGGGAGAGAGAGGGGAGAGAGAGAGGAGAGAGGAGAGAGAACCTTGCCTCTTCTCCATCAAATTTTGATCTTCTCTTTCGTTTAATATTATCACCCAGAATTATATTTCCTAATGTTCATCAATGTCCTGGACAAGCTATCCAACATAAGATAAAAGGTTTGGTGAGTGTTTTCAAGTGGTCTGATCTTCATGTCTGGAGCAGCAAGGACACATCCATGGAGTGTACCTGACCCACGATTAAGAGCAGGGTTAGCTGGTCCGAACCGACGGCTCTTGTGCGTTCGAACCACACCAGAGATAGGTCTAATCAGCCCTCGAACGAACCAGGAGACTGGAGAGGGCCCATGTCATGGTTTCGTACAAAACCCTAGCTGGCAGATCATACAGCTCAGTGTCCAAGCACTGTCAATTTCGAACAGCCTGATGAGGGCATTGAATATTTAGCGAGTAGGGTGAGAATATGTTGGAGTTAATTCTAGCACTCCTAATTCACATGGTTTACATCGAAAAGTTGTTGTCATTTTGTGCTCTTCCCTGTCTTTCCATTATTGTATGTGTTTTGTTTTTAATTATTATTGTTTGAGATTCTCTCTTTTAATAAAATATCAGTGTTCTAAGTCAAATCGAAGAGGAACATCGTATAATTAAGGAGATAATGATCACCAGTATGTGTCGAAATTCCATTCAGCAAATCAAGTTTCCTTCTGCATCTCGTCCTCCCCGAAACCCTAACACCGGAAAAATGGATTATTTACTGTGGTAAAAACTAGACAGCCCACTTAAAAATGTCTCCAAGTGAACCAAAAATCAACGCAAGAGGGGACTCAAAAAAGCTCAGAATCTCAAACTGAAAGCGATCTCCATTAAGAGTTCAAACCACATCACTGCAAATGATGAACTTGGAGTGAGAAAGAAGAGTCGTATTCTGCAAGAACCCTAGACTGAAAACGACCCTTGGTGCCTTTCTTCCCCAAGTTCATCTCTATCTGATTCGCTTTATCTTTAACGACGCCACTAGCCCTAATCGCAACTCAGTTGGGCGACATGGAAAGAGACGTCGCTGGTCCAACACGGCATTGAGTTCGGTCCACGCTTGAAGATGGTGGCATCTGGTTTGTCCGATGCGTGGGCTGAAACGGAGACAGCTTTATGTTATTGCGTCGAAAGGTGTCTGAGAAACCCTTTTACCCTTGTGCTTCCATAAAGATTGGTTCGAAATTTTCACTTTCTGCGACATGGTTAGACCCACCGCCACCATTTTCGTCGGATCCAAAAGCTTCGGTGTTTACCCCTTTCCTTTTTTGATCTTCGGATTTTGGAAGCGGGTTTTCAAAGAGAGTTCGCGTTCACGAGTATGCCGCCACCATTTTCCATTTTTTTGGTTTCGGATTTTGACCCATTTTTGAACTGGTTTTTTTACCCACAATTTGATTCGCGATTTTTTACCTTCAAAATTATGAACCGTGAACCCGACAGGTGAACCCTACATGTAAATGCACCTTTGAAGCCTCTAAAATATCTCGACCAATGCCCGAGTTAGTTCTACACAAGTGACCCTGAAGTTATTGGATCTAATCTTCCACAAAAGTAAGAAAAATTCCGCATATTTTGACCAATTTTAAATGAAAAAAGGAATTGCTCCCTGTTTTAATTGAATTAGAATCGAAACTGGTTCTAATGTGTAAAACCGAACCAAATCAAACAACCATCGAAGTCCGGTTTGACTTAAAGAACTTGCACCTACTTATCATACAAATTACCCTAAGCAAACCCAAATATTTAATCCCAAAAATGATCAAGTCTCCAAGGGGGATATGTCATATAAGAGAACACAACAATGGGTCAGGTATGGATCTATACAAGAGTAATTAAATCGAAATTACCTCTCCTACTCCGTGGGAGCAACTATTCCGGCCTCCTTCACAAGTTTCTCCGTCAAAGCCGAGAGCCGAGAAACTTCTATCGTAATGTCAGTGAAGCATTTAATAGTGTCATCGATACTTGTCTCATCATTCGACTCATTTTTCAGAATGAAAGTGGTATCAATATCAACAACCTCCATGCTCTGCCAAGCTTTGTTCAATAGCTCTCGACTCATTTCTGCAACCTTTTGGAGAGCCGAAGTAGCCGCTTCAATTTCTAACTGAGCAGCCTCAAGTTGAAGCTTTTCAATCGCTAAATCGCCGATACTTTTCTCCCGGATTCTCTCTTGGGCCAGAGCATAAAGTTTTTTAAGATCATTGGCGTCATCGTCCATTTCTTTCTTCAATCGCTTGATTTCTTCCTCCCTATTGTCTAGTCTTTCAAGAACAGTCTTCATTTCCTCATCCTTAACAGTCAAATCCCTGCGTACGGCAAGAACTTCCATTTCCTTCTGTCTCAAGGATTCTCTAGTTGCTTCAAGCTCAGTCTCAAGCTGTTTCGTCTGCAATCTGAAACCATGATCAGAAGGCATGTTTTGTAACTCTTGCAGAAAATCATTGTTCGTGTCACCAAATAATCTCAGTGCTTCACCATCTCGCTCTTTGGTGGAGAGAACTAATTTGTTGGTGAGGTCGACAATCCTATTAACTACAGTTTCAGCTTCGGAGTATTTCAATTTTGTGGTTGATAGTTCATTTTGCACGGTCTGGAAGCATTCTTCTTTCTCCTTCAGCATGGAAGTTGCTTGGATAAGTTGGTCTTCTTTACTTTTCATGAGGGCCTTTAGCTCGTAAATATCCTTGTTTAATTGTACAAATATATTCTGCGCATCAAGTATTTCCAAGTCTTTCTCCTCCAAGATAAGTAAAAGAGATGAACGCTCTGATTTCGATTGCTCGATTTCCATCTTAGCCTCAACTAGTTCTGCTTCTTTAGCCTGAAGAAGACAGCGGGTTTTTTCGAATTCAGTATTTTTAAGCTCAAGCTCCTCATGAAGCAACGATACCTTGTTCATAGCCTGCTGCAGGGACAATTTCTCTTGCTTCAATTCTTCTTCTAACTCTGCCATTAGCTCCTTCTCCATTGACAAGTCCCGTTCAAGCTCTTGGTTTCGAGCTTCTACGATCCTAAGCTTCGTTCTCTCACTTTCTACTTCTTTTTGGGCATTCTTCAAACTCGTCGTGTATGCCATTATGCTATTCTGCTGCTGTTCGAGTTCGGCCATCTGCTTGTCCAGAAGCTGTTCTTGTTCCTTCATTTTCTGCCTCGACGATGTGAGAGATTTCTGTGAAACAATCAATTCACATCTCACATCATGGAGGAGCTTCTTCACTCTTCTGAAATCGTCTATAGCTTCGGTTGCTTCCATTGCCCTTTTCGACGCATCTTCCACTAATTTTTTTAGTTCATCCTGTGCTATAAACCATTCAACAGCTCGCTTCTCCAAATTTGCTTCTGCTACTTCCAACTTCTCTTCTTCAAGTTTGCTTTTCATCATAGCAACCTCCAATTCTTCTTCTTTCTCTTGAATAACTTTTTGGTAGTACAGAAGCTCCTCTTTTTGTTTTTTCACAATTTCATTGGCATCATTCAGGAGCTGAGATTTAGATTCAAGTTCAAAAATGGCCTTGGATGCTTCCTCGGTTCTTTTCTCTAGTTCCTCTCTCATTTTACTAAGTTCTTCTTCTTTAAAAAAGAAAGCATTCTCTGAACTTGCAATCTCGTGGCTCCTCTCCTTCAGGATAAGTTGTAATTCTGCTATCTTTCTGGCCTGCGAAGCTAAATTGAGATTAGCATGATTCAGTTCCTCTTCTAATTTTTCATGTTTACTGGAAGCAGTGGCAATATCTTTTTCCCGTTGATCCAACTCTTTCTTTGCACGGTTTAATTCACTTTGCTCTAACAAGAGCAGCCTCTCTGCATCTTGTAGATCATCTTCCTTCTTAATTAACGCCATCAATGCAGTGTGAAGATCCGATTCAAGGGTTTCTAGACTAATAACTGGCTGATCTCTTTGTGCTTGAAGAGAATTTCCACTAATTTGTTCTTCCAGTCTCTGAGTTTGGGCAAACAATCTCTCTAGAAGAACTTTTGCAGGTTCTCCATAGCCATTGTCATTCAAACCCGACATCCTCCTATCTAAGATGGACTGAGCAATCCATAGAGAAGAACCTCTTTTTCGGAACGTTGAAATTAGAGCTAGATTTTTCTGCTTCCAGCTGAGCCTAAAAGAGGGCCTCTACAGAAAGGATGACACCACTGTTAGATACTGCCACCCATTTTATCGCATCAAGAAATCACACAGTAAATCAACAAAACCAGAAAAGAAGATTTCATTTCTCTATTCAAAGAACACCATATTCAAGACTATTCATCATACAAATTCGCAGCAGCAAAAACAATGAAAAAAATCGAGTGTGAGAAAGAGAGAAGAACCTCCGAGTAATGGAAAGACGAAGAAGTAGAAACACCGGGGCGAAAAGTGGCCAAAAACGCCATTGGAGACGTCTGGAGCACATCCGCGCTACGCATCCACGAAGATCAACATTGCACGCATCGAACCCCAGCAACTCAAATTGAAACCGAAGAGGATAAACCGCAACCAGAGCCTCAATCTCAATCGCAACCTCAACTTGCCCCAATCAAGAGAGATCCCAAGATCGAAAAAAGAAAGCAATTACCAGAAAGGAAAACCACAGAGTAAGGATTGGAGGGAAATAAAGAAGAAAAAGTTCGTCGTCGCCCCACACCGTCACCATCCGCCACACGGCCACAGCCATCAAGCCGGTTGCAGCGCAATAAATAAATAGTTTATTAATTTAAATTAGTGGTCGCTCGCTCAATAGATATATACGAAGAAGATGCCAGATTGGAAGTCTTATCAAGACGAGGCCCAAGACAAGGCCCAGGATGAGGCCCAATACAAGGCCCATTAGTGATTGGGTCTGATTGGACCGTGGATCGACTAACATTTGAACAATTTTATCATAAACTTGTATATCATTGTCTTTATCTCTCCAATGTTTGAAGATAATTTTTCTTACTTTGCCGTGTTCGCCGCCGGCGAAGAAGGCCAGAACGGAGCGGTTTTCAACTGGCATGTCGAGGAATAGCTTACCCAGTTTTCCCGGTGGGATTTTGATTTCCGGCAAAGTCACGTCTCTGTTGGCCTGAAAACCCTCCGATGCATTGGCGTTGCAGAGACCTCTGATGAAGTTTTTGAAGAGGTCAGGGTGGCCGGAGGACACTTCCGGCGCCTGAAACATCAACGTCAAAGCATTAAATACAGAGAAAATAAACCCTAAGAAAGAGAAAAACAGTAAATACCCAATCGTGGCATGAAACAAGAAAAGGATCAGCCCCACTAGTTCTATTCCAAAACGGGTATCGGCGGGAGACAAGATGAACGTGGGAATAAATAATGCTATGGCTTCATTATGGTTTGTAGCTGAAAATCGTCTCTTCCCACTTTCCATTTCGTCGATGAATTGACCTTCAACAGAAGATATGTCCACCATTGGTCCCTGTGAAATAATGGCCTCTCTCCTTCTTTATACACCCATACTTTGAATCTCTTCTCCATCTCAACGTGGCTTCTGCAAGTCATGAAATCAATCTTAGAGTTCAGCAGAAAAGTAATGATTTTTTCTGCAAGTTCGTTGACAGAAAAGAATATACGATGCCAACTCTACAGCTGCATTCTATAAAGGTAGGGTTTTGGAACTTGTCCCTTTTCATCGACGCGTAAATAAGATTCAATGGAGTTCGAAATTGAAAGATTTAACTGGTGAAATGCATGTGGATGCACGTAAACTGATCCTCTGGGGACGAAAAATTCTTCCTTGAACGATGAATAACTTCGCGACTTCGGAGCTTCTTTAATGGCGGCTCTTGCTCTCACAAGTCCTTCTTCAACACTCTTCCCGCCGGGCAGCTTCGTCTTTTCCTGAATTCCAATAATCACATATAAAAAAAGAAAAAAAAACTGCATTTAGAATTTAGATGAAAAGAAAGCATACAGACTTATCGAATCTGTTTCCCCCCTCCTCGACTCCGGGACGGAAGCCATTGTTTTGACCGGAAATGAGCGCAGGTGAAGAAGAATGATCGTCGCTGCGATGAGACTGCGAATGGCGATTGTAAAAGGAAGAACAGAAGACGACGAGGCTGAGAAAAAGGTAGAACAGCCATGCGCCGCGGCAACCGGAGACGCCGCCCATTGAAGTTTTCACCTGTTTTTTTGGAGGAAGCAGACGAAGAGAGAGGTTGCAGAGAGAATCATGGAGTTTCTCACAGCGATTTTAAAAAATCGATACACTTTAATTGCGGATTTTGCTATATCTTTTGAATTTTAGGGTTCAGATTAGTGTGGTTTTTGACGAGGGAAAATTCCGGCTCCGCCTTAGATCTCGCCGGAGCCGATACTTCAGGCTTGCAAATATTCAGAATCAGAACCGAATTTATTTTTTACTGCTCGGTTTCCAAATTAAATGAAACCTTAATTTGTCGGTTATTTGTCGAAGAACAACCCTAAACCAAAATAATTATACACGTGTTAAATTATTTATAATTTATTGCTATGATCGTCTTAGTCCAGAAAAGGACTAAGGAGTGATTATAAAATGTATTTGGGAATTAATTTATTAAAATCAGATGCTTAGAAAGAAAGATGGGAGGCGAAGCAGCGAGCTTTCCTCAAATTCTTCCACATTCCATTTTTTGTCGGTGTTTCTGTGTGCAAGATTCATCCATGTCTTCCTTTGGCAACTATTTTAAGCTTGTTTCTCACCTCTCGCTGTTCGAATTCTCTGTCATCTCTTTCTTCTCCGTCGTCTGAGATCTCGGGGATTCCATTTTCATGGTGAAAAGTTGAAAACCGGGCGAGGACGCAGATCCTGGTGAATTATTTGAATTTTCTGTGTGGGTTTTGCTTTGTTCGTGATGGGTTGGAGATATAAAGCTGGATTATGCCTCATAGCCGCCGTGGTTATCATATGGGTCACTTCAGCAGAAGTTACTCAGGTATTGCTTTTCTCCCTCTTTTTCCTTCCTTGGATTTTCCGTCATTTGCGCAATCCTCGATTTTTTTTATTTGAATTGACTAAAATCTGACGTAGACGCAAATTTTGGGCGCTTTGATGGTTGAACGATGAGATATTTTTCTCCTGCTTGATCCGAATTGTACTTGTCTGATTTGCATTGGAGGTTTTCGATTTTCTAACTGCATAAAGATTTTACATATAGAGATTTAAGATGGTCACTTGAAGTAATTTTCAATGTTGAGTTTTAAATTAATATTATGGGATCGAAGATTGGTAGTGACATATTTGAAGCACGATTGCATTACTTCCATGCTGACTTCAATTGAAATTTATAGGTGTTCTTCTTTATGTAATTTAAAAGTAAGAAATGCCTGCTTATTCTTGTTCATTACATCAAACTGCTAAGATAGAATTAGAATTGCAGAGGAGAAACTATGAATAACAGCAACAAATACTCAAAAGTTTATTTTCTTTGTCAATCATATTTCTTCTAGAACAATCTCTAAACCTTATTTAGTGCAGCATAATTTTCTTCTGTCTGTTTAAAGTATCTGATTGGTCATGGCGTTAATTATCAGGGACCAATGCACCATCGTTCCTGCTTGTTATATAGTATATGATATTTTCTGTTATTTGAATATGATATGATAATACATATTATAGCAGTAAAATAAAGTCCATTTCAAAGCATGAGAGCCACCTATCAATCTTCATTTGTGTATATATATTTGTGCAGGGAATTTTTACAGATTATAAGCAACCATTTGCAATAACGTATCTAGGTGCCTCTCTTATGGTAGTTTATCTTCCAATTGCGTTTCTCAAGGATTTTTTTTATAATTTAATAAAGCGTAGATCTTCTAGAAGTGGTAAAATCTCTGATAGCACAAGTTCTGGCTTGAGTTCTCCTTTAAAATTCAATGGAGGTCAGAAGAACTTAGAACTGGAACTACAGGGAACTCTGAGTAAGAAAGACAGCGAAATAGATCTTTCTACTTATGAAGAAGAGAGCCCTTTAGTCTCTGGGAATAAAGAGGATACACAAACTCTGAAACAGAGCAAAGAACTTACAACGAGAGAGGTGGCCATTTACGGGTTTTACATAGCTCCTATCTGGTTTGTAACCGAGGTATAAATCCTTTTTTTCAAAATTATTTCATTTATTTATTGAAGTACTTGGCGACGGATCTCATGAATGTAGGAATTAAGAGCTTATAATGAAATTCAATTGACATGGTCATGGACTGGTAAAGAGAGTAGTCAGATAAAACTATACTTAGTTTTTTATCTAATATTGACAAACTACCAATTATTCTAAAAGTTCGAATTTGTAGGTGAAAGATAGTTATATATTTTATATTATCTTTTAACATTCCTACTCACATGTAGGTTATTTTTATTTTTTTTTGTCTTTACATGTGAGTTCTTTAATGAAATTTTTTTGGCGATGATAAAATTTGGAACTTCTAGTTATGATACAATGATAAATTATCAATTATTTTAAAAATCTAAGCTTGTGAGTGGAATATAATTATATCATTTATGTTATCTCTTAACAAATATGAATACCAATATAATCGAAATTACATTTCTACTTTAAAATCAACAAGAATCACTATTGAAGATTGGTCAATGGATTTAATTTGATTTGAAGGACATTAGAAGAGAAAGTATTACTTTTTTTTTTCTATTTTGGCCTCCATATTTATAAATGAAATATTTGGTTTCAGTATCTATCGAATGCTGCGCTTGCACGCACAAGCGTGGCAAGTACGACAGTTCTATCGTCTACATCAGGCCTTTTTACGCTTTTCATCAGTGCATTTATGGGACAAGATTCATTAAATGTATCAAAGGTGGTTGCTGTTTTTGTGAGCATGACAGGTGTAGCAATGACAACTCTTGGAAAAACTTGGGCCGCTGATGACTCACAATTAAGTCCTTCTCTGTAAGTCTATCTTTGTCACTTTTGCTACTCAAATCAAGTGTATTTTGAGCATTTTTCTTGGCTTTCTGAATTTTCACATTCTCTATTGACTTGTCATTTATAAAATGTTCATAAAATGTTCATGTTTTTTTCACTTTGATCACATGTGTCATCCTGGCTTTGAATTCAGTAATGGAAAACGCTCTCTTGTTGGAGATCTTTTTGGCCTTCTTTCAGCTGTGTCGTACGGTTTGTTTACCGGTTGGTAAAGATGTCTTTCCTATGAAGATAGTTTTTAATTTAATCAGACCAAAAATTATAGTTAGTCATATTTATTGTTTGTTAGCAGTTCTGCTTAAAAAAATTTCCGGGGAGGAAGGCGAAAGAATAGATATACAAAAATTGTTTGGATACATTGGACTATTTACGCTGGTAACCCTATGGTGGTTGGGTAAGTAGTTGTTCGATTCTTTCTACTCGGGTTTTGTATAAATTTTAAGAATTAATGGCAATCGAGTGATGTTCTTAAACCGGGATGATTTTTCAGTTTGGCCATTGATAGCATTGGGAATAGAACCCGAATTCACCATTCCTCACTCTGCAAAACTCGACGAGGTCGTTCTAGCAAATGGCTTCATCGGAAGTGTGCTCTCGGACTATTTCTGGTATGTCGATTGTCTTATCGATTTAGCTTCTCTTGCGTTATATTATTTTTTTTAATATTTTGTTTTGAAAATGCAGGGCACTTTGCGTTGTTTGGACGACGCCTCTAGTGGCCACGCTCGGGATGTCCTTGACGATTCCTCTCGCCATGGTAGCTGACATGCTCATCCATGGCCGCCATTATTCTGCTGTTTACATTCTTGGTTCAGCCCAGGTTTGATTTCTGGATAAACTAACTCTTGTTTTTTAGACTGATTTTTGCATTTATTTCGTCCATGTTCTTCTGTAGGTGTTTGCAGGATTTGTAATAGCCAATCTCTCGGATTGGTTCTCAAAAAAGCTGAGATTATAGAGCTTGTTTTATTTTCAATTTTGAACCCGGTCCAGTATTAGAAGCCTTATTTTTTGGGTTATCATTTCAAAATGTATCAATTTGTTGCTGAAAAACAAACGTGAAATATAAATATTAATAAATTTGATGAGAAGATGATATGACATACCCAGATTAATGACCTAACTGTGATCTGGGTCGTCCTGGTTTATTTTGAATCCGAACCAAAACCTAAAAAAACCAAAATCTAAACGCAATCAATCATGAACAAGCTAACTCAAAGAAGATGAGATGAAGCGGGGCAATTGAAGGGCAGTCAAGCTTGGACGTGATGCCCTCAAAGTCAAAGGGATCGTCGGCTGCATGGGTGAAAAAACCGACTCGTGTGGTAGGAGACCACTGGCACCTTTATTGAGCGTGGCTAATTTGCCATAGAGATCCAAGATCGAAGGGTTGATTGATTCTCCGAACGAACTTATTTTTTTAGTACATGATCATGATTGTTATTACGTAGAAGGAACCAGTGCCAGAGCAGTCACGACATTCAAGATCGCAATTCGAAGGTAAGGTCCTCGAAGGGGAAGGTCTTGTAGGCCTAAATAGACTCGTTAGTGAAAGTATCGTTCCACCGCTCCGTTGCATTTGCCATGTTGCCGGTGGCAACGGTTGATATTATCCCATGTCGTGCATTCCCGATCATGACTATCTTGAGGACTTCAAATAAAAAATATTAAATTAAATTACTATTAAGATAATGAATATAAATAATTAAATAATTTTTCATCTATAAATTCAAATTTTTGAGATCGTTGGTAATTATAAATTACAGATATCGTCATGTTTTTACTTTGTGAAAGGGCTTGAAATCTGAGAACTTACTGAGGATGGCGACACCGAGGAGAGGACGAACGTGGTGAGAAACTTAACGATGGGTGCCATTATAGCCGGTTTTGTTGTTTGCTAATGACCGAAGAGAAGATGTTCCTTTGTCGGGTTGCTTCTCTTCTACGATCCGGCTATTTATAACTTCATACGTTGTTAGTAACAAAATAGCAAACATGGTTGTTAATTCTTGCGAGAACCCATTTTTATCTGATCTTATTAAAGATAAACGCCGTGATATTTCATTTTCAAATAGTACAAAAACAACTAACGTTGTTTAGACCAAACTCAGCAATAAACACATCCATATATGTCTTGGGTAGGAATATTTCACTGTTGGGTAGGAATATTTCACTGTTGCCATAAAATATTATAAGCATGGCTTAAACTAATCAATAATTAGACATCACTTATGGTTCAATTGTAGCGCTCAGAGTGCTCCATATTTATTCCATATTTAGTGTCAATTAGGCTAAATAACACGTGTTTCATTTTCTTAATCATTTGAGGACCTAGAAGATAAACTGGAAACTTGAATGAAATCCAACCCTAGGGTTTGCCAAAGGACAAATTTAAATGAGGAGTCATGTCTTATTTCCCCTCCACCTTCAAATGAACAAGGAAAGAGTCGTAAGTTTATTTATTTAAAACAAATCTCATATTTCCCCTAATAATTTGTTAATAAAATTAAAATATTAATTCGATATAATATGACAGGCCTTAGAAAGTCAACTTCCTTGATCGCACGTCGCAACTTTTTTGAGTCAACGAAAGCGAGCCTTGTAGGGCAAATTGTAATTCAATTATCTTCATTGGTTTTTTGGTACTTTCCGCTGCATTAAATAGTCCGGCTACCTTATTCTTTCTTCGCGGCTGGAGCTGTCAGTCAAACATTAACATCGGTCAACTTTTAAAGTCAACATCGTTCGAGCCGTTAATAACGTTCAATAACCCTAGTTAAGTCGTCAGAGGTTACTTTACCAGCCATAACCATGGTTTAATACCGGCTCCAAAAGGAAAAAAAGTAAAACCCCTTTGAAGCTACAGAATTACGAACTTACCCTGCCCTCTCTTTAACTATAAATCCCGCCTCTGCGACTCGTTAGGTTTGCCAAATTGAATCCCCCGAGAGGGGAATCTTGTGGAAGTTTGGGTTCAATGACAGTTTCTTCTTCTTCGTCGTCGTACAAGTCCCGATCAAGTGGGCCAGTTCGCCGCTCGATCTCGCCGGCCGGAGAATTTAATTCGTCGACATCGCCGTCGTCTTCTATGTCGCGCTTTGCGTCTTCCTCAAGCGCTCATTTCTATTCCCACTCTTCCTGTTCGTTCCAGAACTGCGACGATCACCGCCATTACAATCGCCGATCCGCTTCTCCAACACGCATTAATTGCTCTCCTGCTTCGCTCACTCCGTCAGTCCGATTCTCGATTGATCGGCGGTCTGTTTCTCCGAGCAGGTCCATAGCCGTCGCAAAGCATAAAAAGTTGGCGTCGCTGCCTCGGAAATCGTGTTTGTGTTCGCCTACTACTCATCCAGGATCATTCCGGTGTAGTTTTCACAAAAATGTTCGCGGTAGCGGAGGACATCATCGAGGGGTGTCTTTTCAATCGACGAGTTTGAACATGCGAAGATCGGCCATGACGAATTCCATTGTCCGTATCGGAGGAGTTGAGGGAGAGCTGGTAAGGAGGACGTTAACGTCTCTTATTCGACCTTCGTCTCACCAGTTGAGGAGACGAGCCGCCTTTCAACCAAGACCTAGTCGACTCTCGGTGATGACCAAGGCTGATCTTCCATGATTTGTCGTTGCATGTCTGTGGCTATTGGCACTGTGAATCTGTTGGTGTGCTTTCTGAAAATCGTCAATGTTCGTTCGACGACGAGTTAGATTTTGACTGTGGTTCGGTACTGCAGAAAAGTAAGTGCGGCTTCAGCTGAAGACGGACGTGGTAGTCAGTGCTATTGAAGCGACTCCAACACTGGAGGAAAAAAACGAACATTTGTCCAAAAAAAGTTTATTGTGGAAGCAGATTTTTGGAATAGTTTCTTAATTTAGGAATGAAAACTATGTTTAATTAAATAACGATCAATGTATTGGCGTGGTTTCGTTTCGGCATCCATGGATGAGGTAAAATCCTTCGTCCTTGTGATCTTGCTGCAGTCGGGTTGCCTTAATTTGAGCAGTCGTCATTGCCGTCCTTCGATGACTCTCCCATTCACCGTCGTTTGACCACCAGCCGTCAATAAAACTCCGCTGGCCACAGATTCCAGGTATATTCTGATTCGTTCCAAACTGATTTTAAGACTTCTTTTTTGTTTCAATCTCTGTTAGACAATGGTGCAGGTTTCATTTCGTGGAGTGAACACCGAATTCGGAGTCGGGTGTTTAAAAATTGAGAATTGACCCTTTCTTGTGGAGACTGGTACATGACCACATAACTCCGGTTGGACCCTTAAACGTGGCCAATAATATATTTAGAAAAAATTAAATTTAGGCTTGAATTTCGAATAAATAAGTCAATTAGAACATGAATTTAAGAAAAACAAATTTGAGATTTCTCAGATCGAATTTGGACGCAACTTGCGTACTTGCCTTACTCGGACGCAACTTCTCAATCGGACGCAACTTCTCAATCGGACGCAACTTGTCTCACTCGGACTAAACAGTTGAATTTTTTTTTAAATTTTTTATTTTTAATTGATTTGACTAATCAAATCTTATAGAAATAATATAAATTTTTTTACCAAACATTCACAACAATAAAAGACACTTATCTCGAAGTTTTTAAATTTTTTCAACAAGTGTACGATTTACTATAATTATTTAATACATAAACAAAAAAAATTTCTTTAAATTACATACGATAATAAAAAGTCTTGAATTTTTTTTCACACATTTATAAAACTATAGGACAATACGTCACAAAATTTCATGAATTTTCGACAATTGTACGATTTACTATAATTTGTTTAATACATAAACAAACAAATTTTGTTATAATTGCGTACATCAATAAAAAATAACGAAACTTTGTGGAATATTGTCTTACAGTGCTGTAAGTGTGTGATACAAGTTTCAAGAATATTTATTACCGTATGTAATTTTAACAATTTTTTTTTGTTTATGTATTAAAAAAATTATAGTAAATCGTATAGTCGTCGAATTAACTTATTTATCCAAAATCCAAGCCCGAATTTAGTTTTTTTCTCTAATATAAAAACAAACCTAAATAATTAAACCCTATACTGGAAATCAGAAAGTGAAGACAATGGCATGGAACATGAATCTTTTTGGCAAGTACATGGAGGAGCATGACATTACTTGCTGATGATGNCGAATAAGTTATACAACTTCAATATACGAAATTTTTTTTTTCTTGTTTGGCTCGTTTGGCTCGGCTCATTTAGGCTCAACTGGCTCGGATCGGCTCGCTCTTTTAGGCTCGAGGCTCGCAAGCCGGCTCGAGCCAAATTTTCTTTAAAAAAGCTCGACAGAGCCGGCTCGAATAGGCTCGACAGGCTCGAAAGGCTCGGCTCGTTTGGCTCGTCATGCTCAACGAGCCGGCTCGATTGCCAGCACTAATACAGACAGTTCTCGAAGTCCTTCAAATTTCAAGATCAGGAGCGTGACGGATTCCTGAAATTACCCGTTTCTTGAATATATATTTCATGGAACTAGAAAACGTTTGACCCGGGTATTATGTATTAAGATGGAATTACATGGCTTGAGTAAATTTTTGGAAGGATGATCTTGGAAAGCCAAATATCATCACTTTCTGCAGACAAATAAAAAGCAAAATCTTGTCCATATATAATATGTATGAGTACGTTTCAACCGTGTCAAAAACACGGTTTTAAGTCGAGACACAAGTTACAACAAAAACTTACTTTTCTAAGACCCCCAGTCGGGGATGTTTTCTGTCGCTTCATTGACCATTTTCACTAGTGTCACCTGTAATCGGCATAACCAACTCAAAGATTAGTCAAATGAAGACAAGATAATCCTTTATCGAAAAATGTCCAAGTTCCAGTGGAATTTTAGGTCTCAACACTATACTGATAGTATGTATTTAATGGTCTCAGAGAACAGCCATATATGTCGAGAAAAAAAAAATTCATACCACGCTTTCAGGAACGCCCGGTGGAGGAAGAGGAAGGTTTCTTGGAGGCATGACATTAACGTAAGAACGCTTGTCAAATCTCCATTCTCCGATTTTCCCATAAGTTAGTTCTCCCTGCATAACAAGAATAAAGTTCATATCTTGGATGTTGGGCTGTATATACAGTAATTGATGACTGGAGAACCAATGAATATGGATATCACCTTCATAGTGTAATCACATCCGTAAGTGTAATGAATGATGAACTTCTTCCCAATTTCTTTGTCCCATGGAGGCTGGAGTTTGAACCACAAAACAGGCAGCAAATAGTGACTCTTACAGTAGAAAACCATGATTCCAAAGCAGAAACAAAGCTCACTTTTAATATTAATACAGTTAATCACCTATTTATATGTTGCTATGATTACAATCTTAATACCGAGACCGAAATAGTCAGTAGTTAAGACCCTAAATCTAGAGTTCTTTACTCATAAAAGTTAGACATGAAGATGTTCTTGATGCTAATAGAAAAAAAAAACGTCTTTTTTGGTGTAAACCTGGAGCATGAAGTCCTTGTACAAGATGTTACTAACTCCATGTGTAGCAGAAGCAACGGCATATGCATACCTATATTAGAAACAAAGATAATGTCAAATAAGTTAAAACATAACAATCATGACAATGAACTGAGAGTTGGTTCCGGAGAGCTCACATTTCAAGGACCCAACCAAAAGCTTTGTCTGTTTCAGGATCCTTTTTCATTGCCAAGGAAACATTCATCCAAGTGGGAGCAATCTTCTTGAGAGCATCCTAATAATAATTTCAATGGAAATAAATTATTTGAAAGGAAAAAGGCAGAGAGAATTGCTGATGATGCTACTCCATGAATTCGATTATATACCTTTCCAACAATGACAGGAGAATTCCCTATTGGATCAATATTGGTTATTGGTCCCATTTCCTCGGGGAAGTACTTCCGCAATTCGGATTCATACTTTTTTGGTTCAATATAGAAGAAGGGAAATGCAGCACCGAGTCCGTCTTTCGATAAGTTTGGAATGGGCTTGACAATTATATGATCTGGCTCTGACATCAGAATGTAACTGGTATGTACATATAAGATACAGAAGAGCTTACTTCAAGTCTAGCAAAATTAAAAAAAGAAAAGGCTACTTCATCACATAACTAAGACAGATAATTGAGTTATACTCTTCTTTAATGTCCGCTGTCTTAAGCCATTGCACAAATGCCCAAGGCCTGTTGAGGACTATATAACCCTGTGATAATGGGAAAAATAATTAGAAGAAAACTCAACTTAGACTAATCCCATCTTGTTAAGATATTTTAGTATCTCTCGATCTCGCAATCAAACCAGACGGAGAGAGATTTGTCTGTTCATCAATGGACTGATCTGGTGAGTAAACTTTGATGGTTGACATTTATTTCGACTCGAACTACGAGAAAGCCCTAAATTGAGAAATCCAGAGCAGTAAAACTGTATTTCTTCATCGCCACCTACCATTTTCATGGCAAGCAACAGAAAAAACTAGAAGAAAACCACACAGTATGCAATAACTTCTTGCATTGATTCTATAACTCCACCAACTCAGAAAACGGAAAATCAATCCGCCCGAACAAAAACACACAAACGAACAAGAATTACCTGATCCATTCCAGCAGGTAAAGGCTGAGCGATGAAGGTAGGGATTTCATCCATGAGCTTATCAGGCTTACCGGAGTGAAGAATCCTAGTAAACCCTCCCATCTCGGAATCAGCTCCATCCTTCATCTTCTTAAACCAGTAATACATGATCCGACACTGCCAGGAATTGTAAACAGAATCGGAGGCAGTAACCGCGGTGTGAAATAGCCTCTTCGGAGCCGAGCTTGTTCTAGATCGTTCGAGCGGCATCTTAATGATGGGATCAAAAGAGGAGGATTTGGAAGGACCAGGGAGTTCTTGCTTGAGAGGGGCATTGGCGGAGATGATTATATTGTACGTAATAAGAGCAACAGAGAAGGTAACCAGAACAGCGAAGAACAAATTGCCACAAGCCATGGCCGAGAATCAGAGAATCTCAGTTTCTTCCGCTCGCGATTTTAGCGAGACATGGGGAGAAGAAGAAGACGATGGCGAATAAAGTCGTCGCTTACAGCCAGTAGTAGTTGAAGACACTCTTCCACTAACCAAGCTATAATAGTATTTGATTAATTATTTCTAATCCAGTAAAAAGTGAAAAGACAAATTAACCCTTAAAACTTAGTTTCACAAACCAAATCTTAAACTAGCTATTTGTTCCCTAATGCAAAAAACCCACACATAAATTCTTTATACGGTAGCGATAATTAAGAGGAAGAAAGAGGGTGATTAGGATTAGGATTAGGATTAGGATTAGGATTAGATAGGCCTAGGGAGAGATTCGGCAGAACCTGGCCACCCTAGCAGTGGAGGCCTGCCTGCATCTTTATACTCGCCTAATTTACAGCACTCCAAAATGAATTTGTGTCCATTTACGGCTGCTCCGGTATGACTATTGCCGAGACGATCTCTCGACGGCCTCTGTTATGCTCAGAAATTTTTGGGCCCATCGAGAGTATCCTGCCAAAGGTCCGAGACGATTGTTATTTTGTTATTCAACCCTTTTTTTGAATTCAAACTCGTGAGCTTTCACGGATCATAGAGGGAGAGAATTGATGTGCGTGAAAACTAGCTCTAAACTCGCCTTATGTACATAAATACTAACCTGAAGTGATAATCTCGAGAAGATCTGCGTTGTCAGTTGCATCGATAGACATGCCCTGTAAAAAATATGGGAAAACTTGAAGTAGAAAGTGGAAGATTGTAAAATGACCTCATTCTTGACCTAAATGTTTAACATCAATGACGAGGAACCCAAAAAGAATGAGCTTTACCTGCCCAACTGAAGACAAACTCCTTGAAAAAAGCCGAGATATCTTATCAAGATTTTTCCTACCGAAATCCGGATCACGAACAAGGGCATCCTCAGATGTGTAATCGAATATCAACGTGCAGAGACTTGCAGCCATCATAACAACTGATGGATTGTCGGTGTTCGCTGCAAACCATGTCAAATAATTCTGTCACGAACATCTTATAAATACGAAGATCGAAGTTCGTGGTAGTTCTTACTTTGCTTAACCTATGACCAAGAAATCAATCATTCATAAAATCACCTAAAAACCGAAATTCTAAAACTTTGCAGCACTTGAAAGGGATAATAGTTGGCTTGTTTGGAAGTGTTTGGAGGAATTTTATCTGTCAAGCCTTGTATGTGACCATGAACTCGGTTTTCAATATTCGAGTTCAGTGTCACCTTGAACTCGGTTTGTCCAGCCTTGTATTCTACTTGGGTCTAGCCGGGTTCAAACACATAATTCAATAGTTGAGTTTAATTGTTTCTCTATATATTGCAAAACTCAATTGCACTTTATAACTTGATTTGATAATGTGACTTATCTTCCTTTTCCATCTTGCAGTTGATTTTCAACATCCAATTAATTTTCCTAGCCACTCCCTCAACATTCAATATCAATTTTATAAATTGAATCTTTCTGGAACACATGTGAACAAAAAGAGCAGAAGTAACGCGAAAAAATCACCAAAGAGATATACCTGACCAAGATGCCAATGCTTTCAAAAGACGAACCAAAGCTGAATTGTCAAAAGGAAAATGACCTTGCTCCTTAAATCGAGGAATTTAAACAAATACATTAGAACAAGTAGTAATTAAATATCTTATATTTAATTTGCTTATTGTAGTACCTTCAGAAGAAAATTCATTATTGTGTCGCAAGCCAATAAGATACAGCCTTTATCTTCAATGCCACCAGCATTTGGTCCAATCAGCCTTATAAGGCAGTTAATAACCTACACATCAATAAAACCTGTTTCAATTAAAAACCTGATCCCAAAAGTAAATAATTCACAGCTTTCTCCAGTGTGCTGTTAGGTGGATATGAAAACACGTCTTACAGCTATATATCCTCCAGAAATGGCCAAAGCATTACATCCTTCAAACTCCATCGTTATTTGACAGAGCATTGGAAGCAAAAAGCACACTGAGTAGAAAGGGCTGCCATTTTGCAAAAAAAAAAAACAAAAATTTAACCGATTTCAAAAATAAAAATAAAAGATTTATTAAAATTTGACAAACCTCTGTTCATCTTCACCTTCTACAGAGAGCATATACCCTAAGAGTTCTTTAACCTTCTCTCCACATGCAACAGGCGTTTCAGCAAGATAGCTAAATCAAAGTCGGATATTATCTCCAACAGCAGTACGAGATAAAAATGATCTTCTACTGAAAATGAATTGCCTCTTCTAATTAATTTTTAACTGCCCCGTTCCATGAAAACATTTAGCCTTTTTGTTCGTAAATTCCCAGCCCAGGGAAAAAAACTAAAAGCAGAGTATATAAGTCAAACATCTGTAGCTTTCGACAACTATAAAGTTTATTGCCTATGCCATCACCATTGAAAGGGAGGAAAAACAGTAAGCATAGTAGTATATTCGCAATTAATTTGTCACGGTTTTTACGAGACGCCAATGATTTGAGGGAGAATTCAGAACTGAAACTAAACAACGTTGCCAATTGACTAACTAGCTCTTTTGCAAGCCTAGAAATCAGATTAATAATAGAACTCACAATTTATAGTCACATCACAATCTTAAAATGTTCAATTTTCAGGTCATAAAAAAATATTCACAATGAACTGTTATGAAGTAAGGAACTACCTCCCAATAACTCGTACTGAGGCAAGAAGATCATCTCCTTTCCGTTCTCCATGTTCCTGTAAATTAGAATCCTGAATGAATAGTGGGCTACATAACTGTACTGCAAATGAGCTTCTTTCTTCTTTTCTAGATCAACAAGCATATGAATGCTTGCTCTGGACAACTGAATATAGTTACCTTCCCATCTCGTAAGAATTCTAGAACTACACCAATTGTCTCATCAAGCCCCATAATCACCTTTGTGCAAGTGTTTTCATCGATGGGCCTTCCTGTACATTGCAACAATGAGAAAATCAAATGATTGTCAAGAAAAACTACAAGAAGGTGAATGCAGAAGCGAGTTAGAAAGAAAATAAAAATAACTATAAGCTACTGTGCGTAATCAAATAAGTCAAAAGTTGGGTGGCGTTAAATATATTTATGTTGAGTGCCATAGATTAAATAAAAAACTTAGCACATCAATTCATCAAATAACAGTTCATAATGAAGACATATGACTACCACCCACAAATTGGTTGGGTCTCCAAATATGTAGAAACCACAATCCTGTCAAATAAGATCACATATATAGAAACGAAGCATATCTCAAAATATCAGTCACCATCAACAGCTGACAAATTCTCAAGTAAGCCAAACACTGACGAAGATTTCAAGATTAATATACTCTTGATTATATAGTTTCTAGAAACTTTGAAATCTCATATACCCAGATTTTCATCAGCATTTGCTATTAACTTGATTATTTTCTCCACCAAGGAAAAGGCAACAGCCACATTTTGTTGTTTTAAACGAATTATCTCCATAGAGGACGATGAGTTCTTGGATGCTTCGTATTTTAAATATGCCAGCTCATTGAGAAGAACGGCAACTTCGACTCTTGATTGCTCTAGGACAAGTAATAGACACCTGTAAAGATGATGTTAAACAAATAAAAAGATTCTTAGGAGATGATAAAGAAAAACCACCTCAGGATATGATACCTATCAGCTGGAGGATCTGACGTGTCAAATGAGTGCATCTCAACAATCAGCCAGCTTTCCCCCATCATGGACATCATAGATTCCGCCAAAATAAGTGCATGAAATCTATCAGCAGAAGCTGCCAAAATGAATTTGAAAATGAAAAATCAGATGAATCAAAAGTCCACAAATAATATTGACAATCCCATGAATTGAAAATCATTGCAGACAGTACAGAAATTCCATGTTGAATCCTTGTCCTCTCAAAACGGTCACAATTAACTTAATCCCACATGAAGTAGGCAAAGGTATGAAGGTGTATTGGATACCATCAGCCAAAAATAGGAAAGTTCTTCCCACAAAATAAGATGCCCATCCCAACCATAGCAAACATTTTTTCTCTTCCTGATGCACAATGGGTTTGAATACAAACCAGTTATACTCACCTACTCGGTTCTGAAGAACAGCCATAATCCCATCACGCATATGCTTTGACCAATTATTTGTTGACATTTTGCAAAGGGCGCCATAAAGTTGTTTCTGAAACGAACAAGAAGAATCAGCAGTTAGATGAATGAAATTCAATCTATCCATGTCAAAAAATCATCACAATGACTGAAAAATTACCAGAAAATAACATCAAACAAGAGGAAACTATTTAGAGGAAAACAAATTAATAAGGATATCAGGAGGAGAACAAGACGTTATGTAACAATGGAACAAGTGTACTGGTTTTTGTGTGTGTATGTATCTCATTAAGAAGGTCAACAAAGAAATTTGATTCACATTTTACTAAGATATATTTGAATCACTAGAAAATAGCACTATCTCTATTGGAAGTAATATAGAGAGAATCAAACACTTCAATAGATAATAGAACAAGAGTAAAAAAAAACCAGGTAGAACCTATTAGAAAGCAAAAGGGTCTTCTCTGTTAAGATACTTCATCATCAAAATATTCTAACACATCACTAACATTAGATTACATACTGAATTTGATGAAAAAACCAAAGAAAGTAGATGAAGTGCATCAAATTTTGTACTATCATGCAAGATAGCAAACTGCCTTGCAGTTATGGACACCTGCGTGAAAAAAAAAACACTTTAGCTATCTTTCCACAATCAGATCCGGATATTACACAACAAATGGTGATTGAAAGTTTTTCTATTAGCAGATTATTAAAATTAAAAAAATAACATCAAAAACCAATGTTTGGAAAAGTGATCAGCAAAAAGTGTTAAAGTTTGAACCAACAATCATGGAAAGCTCCGTCAGAAAGTTAGCAATGACAACATCAATAGATAGCTTTCTTATAATCATTTGGACAAGTTGCATGGCTAGCTTTGTTGAATGTGAACCTGTACATAAAAAAAAGTTGCATTAGTATAACGAGTATTGTGATTTGAAATTACAAACAGTAAATAATTTCAGGCTGGCTGACTGAATGATGCTCAATAGATATTAATTATCAATCTAACAAGTTCAAGAGGACAATTATGTAAACTGACACACCGATGAATGCTGAGATTTATTTCATCATTAATGTAATATCGATATGATTTTTATTAGTCTATCATTGTTTAGTCTTAAGACAAAGACACCCTTTAGTGAAATGAAAAGTTACCATCTGTCATCTTTGACATTTGCAATGCTATCATTTTCAGACCCCCACTGTCGTACAATGTCATGATTGCATCCTCTGAAGTAGTCGATACTAGGTATAAAAGTTCAAAGCAATCCTCAAGAACAGCCAAGCAAGATCTGTATAATGGATTAAATCTCTAAATTCAAGAGAGGCCACGGATGAATGCAATTTTTAATTGCACCCGAAAAAGGAAGTGCTAGACAACAACAAAATCATGAAATTTCACAAATGAGAAAGTTTCACCAAATAAAAAACAGAAAACCATATGAATATTCCTATTTTCTTGTACACTAAAAGCACAAATAGTGAGGACTGATTACATATTGCATTGAATAACTTTGTGTTATTCACATTCTTCAACTACTTATATGACCACACAAGTCACAAACTAACATAATGGATGATCAATAAACCCATTCAATGACAATATTTGACTAAACTGAAATAATTATTCGATTAAGCAAAATCATGGAAACTTAATTAAAAAGAACTCTTACATTTAGTTTATTATTGTGTTTCCTTTCTAATGTTGGAAAAACAACTAAGTTTTTTTTTGCCTAGTTTATAATTACTCTAAACAAATCCACCTAAATCAAATGCTTCTTTACCTTAATGGGGAACAAGAAAATATCAGTATATACAGGTCCATATAGTTGCAACTCGCACGCTAGAGGATTATGGAAAACAATTGTTTACACTTACTCGCAATTTAAAGGATACGAACCTCGACACCCCAGAAATATAATAAAGTGAGAACGAGAACTTACTCGCTGGATAGGATTTCCAGAATTAACGGAATCTTAGAGACCATTTCTTCAGATGACGCAATCTCATGAACGCGGCAAAAAACAGCTAAAACCCTCACTGATAATTGCAAATAAGCATCACGGTTCTCGTTGCCAGGGCCACTAATTGTTCCTTTCCCCATTCCTGGAAAACATCAGGAAAAAAAATAAAAAACTCGAAGCTTCCAGAAGACCTACGATCGTATATCATTGAGAGAGAGTTCTCAAAATACCTGTCTTGAGAAGTCGATCAAGAAACTTAACACCGACTGCATCATATATCCTAGTTAGTGAAGCGGTGTCCTCTCCATTGCAGATTTTAGTAACAAGGAAAAGACCAGCAAGGCGCTGCTCGTCCTTCTCTCCCTTCAAGAGCTTCAAGCAATCCTCAAGCGAGAGCGAAACATCATGCTCTGGACGTACCTCCTTGGAGCAAAAAAAAGAAACAAAAGTTCAGGTGAAGATGAAGAGATTAGGAAGACGGAAAGTAAATGCAGTAAAAATGACCACCATGGAAGCTGAGGAAGATGGAAATCGAAGAGCCGGGGCTTTCGCGAGAGAGGGAAACCATTCATATAAGGCTTTCATTTGGGCCGGGCCATAAATGTTTCATAATTGACAAATCTATTGGGCCAATTAAGGAGATAATGGGCCTGCTTACATTTCCGGCATCAAAGGCTCAACGAGTCGGGAAAAGAGTCAAAACAAGTTGAATTTTGATTCTTCGGTTTCCACCCGAAGGACAAGAATCGTGATTCCTATTTTTCGGGTTTCCTTCGTGTTCACTCAGATCTCTTCAGTTTCATCACATTTATCCGAATCTCATGTATATTAGTAAAGTTACAGCAATTATCTCATAACAGATTTCAACTGAGTTAGTCACAATCAAATGACATGATAGCATAGCTTGGAAGATGCTGGATTCACTAAAAGATTATGTTATGTTTATTTATCATCTCTAATTGGTTTTCATAAGATTTGTTGATATTTACGAATAGGGGTGACACGTGTTGGTCTGTCACAGTTTTATCTTGAAATAAAATCAAAATTAAAACTCACGGTTATTGATTTTTTAAACCGGAATCAAAATCAACGATACTGTAATTTTAGTTTCTTCACTTGTTCCTTCTTTTTCACCTCTGTTTTTTTTTTTAAATTTGGACGACAATATTATTCTCAAATATGAACACTTGCAATAAAAAATCGAACGTTTTTTAGTTTTTTTCACCCCCAAATCATCAGCGTCTAAGTTCAGTTGACTCAAAAATAATAGATTGAGTACGAGAGTCTAAGTTTGACGTCTGCGTTGTCCTAGTATGAGAGTTGTTATTCTCAATGTTGGGGTAGCTCCTTTGGATATCAAGGGCCGCTAAGTTGCTATGATTTAACTCTCTCACAAACTGTAGACAGGGGTGTGAGAGCGAAAAATTTCACCTTTTTTTGGGTACAAGCAGCCATTCACGGCGGCGCTGGGGCGGAGGCTGCCCTCCACGTCCATTTAGACATGTCAAACGAGCGAGCTGGCTCGCCAGCTCGCTCGTTTGGCTCGGTACTGTAGCGGTCCGAGCCAGGCTCGGATCGCTACAGTACCGAGCCGAGCCAGGCTCGGATCGGTAGAGCGAGCCTGGCTCGAGCTCGGTGCTCAGGCTCGCGAGCTTCGCGAGCCCGAGCTACCGAGCGAGCTCGCGAGTTGGGCTCGTGAGCGGGGCTCGCGAGCTCGCATTGGCAGACGTGGTCACTGGCCGGCGTCGGGCTCGCGAGCTCGCAGTGGCCGACGTGGCCACTGGCCGGCGTCGGGCTCGCGAGTCGGAAGAAACAGAGAGNGGACACCTGCGTGAAAAAAAAAACACTTTAGCTATCTTTCCACAATCAGATCCGGATATTACACAACAAATGGTGATTGAAAGTTTTTCTATTAGCAGATTATTAAAATTAAAAAAATAACATCAAAAACCAATGTTTGGAAAAGTGATCAGCAAAAAGTGTTAAAGTTTGAACCAACAATCATGGAAAGCTCCGTCAGAGAGTTAGCAATGACAACATCAATAGATAGCTTTCTTATAATCATTTGGACAAGTTGGATGGCTAGCTTTGTTGAATGTGAACCTGTACATAAAAAAAAGTTGCATTAGTATAACGAGTATTGTGATTTGAAATTACAAACAGTAAATAATTTCAGGCTGGCTGACTGAATGATGCTCAATAGATATTAATTATCAATCTAACAAGTTCAAGAGGACAATTATGTAAACTGACACACCGATGAATGCTGAGATTTATTTCATCATTAATGTAATATCGATATGATTTTTATTAGTCTATCATTGTTTAGTCTTAAGACAAAGACACCCTTTAGTGAAATGAAAAGTTACCATCTGTCATCTTTGACATTTGCAATGCTATCATTTTCAGACCCCCACTGTCGTACAATGTCATGATTGCATCCTCTGAAGTAGTCGATACTAGGTATAAAAGTTCAAAGCAATCCTCAAGAACAGCCAAGCAAGATCTGTATAATGGATTAAATCTCTAAATTCAAGAGAGGCCACGGATGAATGCAATTTTTAATTGCACCCGAAAAAGGAAGTGCTAGACAACAACAAAATCATGAAATTTCACAAATGAGAAAGTTTCACCAAATAAAAAACAGAAAACCATATGAATATTCCTATTTTCTTGTACACTAAAAGCACAAATAGTGAGGACTGATTACATATTGCATTGAATAACTTTGTGTTATTCACATTCTTCAACTACTTATATGACCACACAAGTCACAAACTAACATAATGGATGATCAATAAACCCATTCAATGACAATATTTGACTAAACTGAAATAATTATTCGATTAAGCAAAATCATGGAAACTTAATTAAAAAGAACTCTTACATTTAGTTTATTATTGTGTTTCCTTTCTAATGTTGGAAAAACAACTAAGTTTTTTTTTGCCTAGTTTATAATTACTCTAAACAAATCCACCTAAATCAAATGCTTCTTTACCTTAATGGGGAACAAGAAAATATCAGTATATACAGGTCCATATAGTTGCAACTCGCACGCTAGAGGATTATGGAAAACAATTGTTTACACTTACTCGCAATTTAAAGGATACGAACCTCGACACCCCAGAAATATAATAAAGTGAGAACGAGAACTTACTCGCTGGATAGGATTTCCAGAATTAACGGAATCTTAGAGACCATTTCTTCAGATGACGCAATCTCATGAACGCGGCAAAAAACAGCTAAAACCCTCACTGATAATTGCAAATAAGCATCACGGTTCTCGTTGCCAGGGCCACTAATTGTTCCTTTCCCCATTCCTGGAAAACATCAGGAAAAAAAATAAAAAACTCGAAGCTTCCAGAAGACCTACGATCGTATATCATTGAGAGAGAGTTCTCAAAATACCTGTCTTGAGAAGTCGATCAAGAAACTTAACACCGACTGCATCATATATCCTAGTTAGTGAAGCGGTGTCCTCTCCATTGCAGATTTTAGTAACAAGGAAAAGACCAGCAAGGCGCTGCTCGTCCTTCTCTCCCTTCAAGAGCTTCAAGCAATCCTCAAGCGAGAGCGAAACATCATGCTCTGGACGTACCTCCTTGGAGCAAAAAAAAGAAACAAAAGTTCAGGTGAAGATGAAGAGATTAGGAAGACGGAAAGTAAATGCACGAAGCAGAGTAAAAATGACCACCATGGAAGCTGAGGAAGATGGAAATCGAAGAGCAGGGTCTTTCGCGAGAGAGGGAAACCATTCATATAAGGCTTTCATTTGGGCCGGGCCATAAATGTTTCATAATTGACAAATCTATTGGGCCAATTAAGGAGATAATGGGCCTGCTTACATTTCCGGCATCAAAGGCTCAACGAGTCGGGAAAAGAGTCGAAACAAGTTGAATTTTGAAGTGAAAAGAATTTTTCGGTTTCCACTCGAAGGACAAGAATCGTGATTCCTATTTTTCGGGTTTCCTTCGTGTTCACTCAGATCTCTTCAGTTTCGTCACATTTGTCTGAATCTCATGTATATTGGTAAAGTTGCAGCAATTATCTCAGAACAGAAGTCAATTGAGTTAGTCACAATTAAATGACATGATAGCTTGGAAGATGCTGAATTCACTAAAAGATTACCATATGTTTCTTTTTCCTCTTTAATTGGTTTTGATAAGATTTGTTGATCTTTACGAATATGGGTGACACGTGTTGGTCTGTCACAGTTTTATCTTGAAATAAAATCGAAATTAAAACTCACGGTTATTGATTTTTTAAACCGGAATCAAAATCAACGATACTCTAACTTTAGTTTCTTCACTTGTTCCTCCTTTTTCACCTCTGTTTTTTTTTTAATTTGGACGACAATATTATTCTCAAATATGAACACTTCCAATAAAAAATCGAACGTTTTTCAGTTTTTTTTCACCCCCCAAATCATCAACCCACTAGTATAATTCAGTTGACTCAGAAATGGTAGATTGAGTACAAGAGTCTAAGTTCGACGTCTGCATTGTCCTAGTGTGAGAGTTGTTATTCTCAATATTGGAGTATCTCCTTTGGATATCAGGTAAAGACCTTTTATCTATGAGTCGTTAAGTTACCGTGATTTAACTCTCTCACAAACTGTTAGACCGGGGTGTGAGAGCGAAAAATTTCACCTTTTTCGGGTACAAGCAGCCATTCACGGCGGCGCTGCGGCGGAGGCTGCCCTCCACGTCCATCCCATCTCTCTGTCCATATCATAATACACATACCCATTACTCATTACTCTCTCTCTCTCTAGCCTAGTGAGGTTGACTACATAGGGAGAGTTAACGATGAGACTATACACCCAAAACCCTCGCCATTTTTATTCACATATACGGAGAAAATACAAGAAAAAATCACACCACAGCACGTGGGTTTTTGAATCCTAAAAACATTCCTAATTAAAATTTGATTTTCCAATCATAAAATGGGCATGAATACACTTAGCTATAGATGCATGCCTCTAAGCAAACCTTGGAATAGACTGAACTGAGTTCATCACCAAAATCAATCTCAAAAAACTAAGTAAAATAGAGATAAACCCCATCCTTTTCCTCTCCTTTCTTGGATCCACTTCAAACCCCCTCCGTCGATTATCGCCGTGTTTAACCATCGATCGGAACTAAGAAGAGGACAGGGTTGCAAAACGGGGTTCGAGAATCACATGAATCGGTCTCCGCCATTATCACCTGCATTACTTCTTTTCATATCAAGGTTGGAGCCAATTCATCTTTGAGTGTAATAAAACTAAATGGATTTTATAACTCTGGTGGTTAAATATTTACCTTTTGCGTTTGCTCTTCGAGTTTGTAGAAGTCGAAGGATTACTGTGCCAGTTTCTCTTCCTCTGATTGATGAACCAATTGTTTATCTGCTTCAACTGCAGCCCAGTTTCTTGCACCAATCTTGCCTTGTCTTCCTCCTTACGTACCCAAAAACAAAAAAAAAACGAGTCTTAATTCGATAAATTGATCATAATTTACAAGTTTAGGAAATAATCTAATCTAGATTCGAGATGAAAGATCATAACTTACGGTAGGATATGGCCATTTTGAATGTGATTGCCACCATTCTTTTAACACAGAAGTGGTATCACCAGGGAGCTTACCGGCCCTTCTCTTTCGCAAAATCTCCTCTCTTATATCTACAATTTTCTCCTTGTAACCCTGTTTCAAGGAACGAAATCAATCAATATAGACAAAAATGGAAATCATATCTTAACTGATTCCGAAGATTACCGTCTTAAGTTCATGCTTCAATTCTTGCCTAACTCTTTCCATTAAGGATCTTTCACTTTCTGTGGGGATCAGAGGACCGAGTCCCATGGTATCGTGTCCATCTAAACTTCCATCGTACAGATTGGCATCGCTGTCTAGTTGGTCATCATCGTCATCGGACATTGTAGCACCCGTGCCTTCACCTGGGGATACTCCTGTTTCACAAAATAGACATTTACTAAGACAAGTTTCTAACATAGAACACAACAATGCATTTTCATGTATCCAATGAGATTTCGAGAGTTATTTAAAACAAATAATTAATGAAAATAAGCGCAAGAAAATCATATCAAGTTGCAGCCGAGAAGTCCTAGTGCTCTTCTCGACCATAGCACGAATTATCCACAAGATCGACATAATTATTAGCATCTTGGGATACTAGAATTCAAGAGGGTTAAATTTATCGTCTGGATAATAAAAATGCAGGTGACATTGGTTAGAGATTCATTAATACACGTTTAAACTGCTTATGGCTACTAGTCAGGGAAGATAACATACATTTCATGTATATTCAATACCACTAAATTCATAGATTCATGAATGGCTTCAGATAAGGGCTTCACAATTTTGTCAATTATCGCTGAGCGAAAAACGGAACAAACTTTTCTTTTAATCTGCAATCTGTTTGCCATTTCTTTAATTCACCTGTGAGAATTCACGAGTGTTCTTTCAGTATTTTTAATGTCTTCATCGTGCCATCTGGTTCATCGATTATTTTCATATTGAAGAGAATGAACCACTAAACATAGAGAATATATATCGAGAGTTTTCGACCATCACTCTGAGAAATTTCACTACCATGATGACCATCACAATCATAAAATTAGCGTCCTGAATCAATGATGATAATAATAATATATACGCGTATAAATTACCGGTTAAGCTTTGAAGAGATTGCTCGATGTCCCAACAAGCCATCACTGCTTCCATTGCATGGACGCGAACATGCTGTTGGAGTTGATCTTTGAAGGAACAAAGCAGTAGAACATAATGAGTCTGCACAAAAAAAGTCATTAATTTTCTCAAACATTGCAAATCCAATCAAAAGAACAAAACAAGTATTCGATTCAAGAATATTTAAGAATTGAGCCAACAGTGTAGTTTGCAGCATTGATAACAGTGCTGTAGTTCAAAATGGAACAAGAAAGGTTCGACAGTTTATGATGAACATAACATGATCATGCTAAACCGCAATGAATTTCTCTAAATTACAAAAGCCACTCATAGAAAGTGGAGTTCTTCATTGAAGCAAAATAACTCTCCCAAGGTAATGAACTCGATATTAAATGAATAGGCGATATTCGAAATTATATTTAGAAGACATTTTTGGTATCCCTTTGCAGAAAGACAACGAAAATAAAGTTGACATCTATCAACCTTCATCATTAGACAATTCACATGTTCCTTTGACATAATTTGAATGATTATGAGCATTTGAAAAGTAATTCACGACAAACAAACAAATTTTTTTAATCAGATACGAGGAAAAAAAGAACGATTTAGTTCTGAGTTCGAAAGTAGTAGTTTTACAATTGAATCAAGAGACATACCATGAACTGATCAAGCTCTTTCTCGTCCCCAACCATGGACTGATGAGCACCATGGCTCAAGGCCGAGTATTTTGTCACAACGTTCTGAGACTGTGCGAGCTGTGCATCGATCCTCGGCAGCTGATCGACGGGCGTTGCGATTCGAAGACAGGCCACATGAGCCGAAAGAAGCTGCTCGTAAAGTGGATGACCAAGAATCTCAGCCTTATACCTCGCATTCTGCCAATTCACAATCCCTTCTCCGCCGCCGTCGCCGCCTGTTTCAACCCCGACACCATCGCCCTTGTTCAAAGCATCCCCGCTGTTTGCATTATTCTTCAACTCAGCCGATTCGTGCGATAGAGTTCCGGTGGAGGCCCCTATCAAGGCGTCGCCGGCGGTGACATCGTCGATGACGTCGCTGTGGTTCCGGTGAAGGATAGGGCGGGAGAGCCACTGATTGGAGGAGTGAGAAGCGGGGGAATCAGACGTAGCTGAATGAAGGTTGAGGAAATTGGTATTGGCGTTGTTTGTAGCGGAAGTTGAGGTGTCGGTCGAGAAGTGTGAGTGAGGGTTTTGGGTTCGGAGAAGTGCGTTGTTAAGCCAATTCGGCGCCGCCGTCTGAAGTGGGTGATGATGGTGGTGGTGGTGATTCTTAGAACTCGGGTCCGGCGAAGCGTGGGCCGTCAACTGATCAGGCAAAATGGTCCGCAACGAATTCTCCGATAATGGCGCGTTCTGCTGCTGCTGGGATTGGTCCGTGAAGCGGTGCAGGGGAAGGTCTTGCGAGAGACGGTTGTGGTAAGCCATGGCGAACTCGAGACGTTTCCACCCCGCGATGACTATCCAACCATGATAATCGATACCCTCTTCTACAAACGATCGATTCGCCGGAGAGAAGATGAGCCGCAAAAGAACGCCGGCCTAGAGAGAGAGAGACTTGGGTGTTTGAATTTTCAAGATATAGTAGTGAGAGAAACTCCACATGCGCATGTAGGGTTTTACTGCTAACAGGACGCCGGAGAACCAGTTCACCGGCCGGTGAAAAAACCACCAAGAAATGAAAGTACGACGGAGAATAGAGATAAAGCCGACAATCTTCAGCAAACAATACTGTTTTTTTTCTGCTCAGACGGTGGACATTATTGCCGGTGTTCCGACCTCTTAAATCATTTATTGTTAAATTGAAATTTTAATTAATAGTTAATGATAGATTGGAAGGGACAGAGTAGGTCAATTTGTTTATATTATAATTAATTAATAATTAGAGTAATTGGAGATTAAGAAAAGGACGACCAAAAAGCCTACTTTAATGCCGGAGACGATCATCGGTTAATGCGAGGTTTGATGTACGATGATCGGACGGCTGATATGCAGTCTACGTGTCAAAACAATTGGATACACGTTTATTTATCTTAGGGACTGGAGATCACTTCCGACATCGAGCGCGTGGAAATCACCGGCTTTGAACGTAGGAGCCAATAGGAAGTTCTGTTTTTGTTCTGTCCCGGTGCAGACCTCAGTACTCGATTTTCTCCGACAGAACACAAAGAACGACTCCGGGAAGCGCGTGTGGCTACTGCTCCCGGTCGTTGGGAGAGTCACAAAGCTTGCTAGCTCAACGTGTGGTCTTGCTTTTTTAAAAAATAATTACGTTTAATAGTAATTTGTAGTAAATTGAACGTTAATTATTACAAGTCATCCACTAATGATGATTTTCCATTGAACTAAACACGAAGTAAGAGTAATTTTCTTTTAATTATTAATATAAACATTAAACTAAACACCCTACGCCTGCATGCCTTTTTAGAATGAGATCCTAAATATATATATTATTTATCGACAACTTAAATTACTGAATATTTTCTAAATTAAACATTCATGTAAAAATATTATTATACTTTTAATTGACATAATCAAGTTTAACAATTATTTACTACTTATAATTTATTTTTAATATTTTTTATCATATTTTTTTCGTTCTCAATCATACAATAGACTAAAAAATTAAAAATAAAAAGATGGTCAATTAATTTAAATTTAATGATATAGCATATATTTTATAACGATGTAAATTTAGAAGTATTAATGCAAAAATATAATGCTAAAACTAAATATTAAAAAATATTAATACTTTAATTTATTATTTGAAATTTAACTAGAAAAACATTTTTAATTACCCATGTAAATAAAAGTGCGTACTTGTTGTAAATCTAGACGCAGCGTTGTCTCCCACCTCGCAAAGTTGGAGCGTGTGTAACACGTCTTCAAAATATCTAATCAGGAAGGAAGGCAAATCGTCAATGAATTAGTTAAATCGTGTGATTACCGGATGAGTTTCGTGTTAGCGGATGAAGCCGGTCGCTAGGGGGGACCAATGAAAAGGAAAATGAATAACGTTCGCGGGAGAAGGACCACTCGACACGCGTCAAGCGGTGGTAGCCTGGACCACAAATGGGGACCACGCATAAGCACGCTGGAGGGAGGCGAATCAGGTGCGCCCACGTGGAGACGAGAGAGAGACTGGGACCACGGCGGAGAGAATTTGTAGACTTGTCTGGGTCTGGGAGTGGCAGCCGCCCGGCTAAATGAATGAGGAAACGTGGGGCCCACTGCTGATTTTTATGGGAAGCCCAAATGGTCCCCACCTCGGCCTGTTTGGGAGCCGGGCCGGGCATCTCCTATTCCGGTTTAGGTTTGCTCCAAACACGAACTGTAGTATTATTTAATTTACTAAGAAAATTAATTATATTTGATGAGATGTCACGCTTAAATATATCCATCTTTATTTTTTATTTAAAATATGATGTTGAATTACAGTTGTTGTAATTAATTTAATAAAATCAATAAATTTTGAAAAAAAGCTGTGACAAATTGGAGTGTGAAACCGACAATCACTGTTCCTCGTCACGGGCTATTTGACTTTATCTCAAATTAACTACCTATTTTTACTACCTTAAAAATGAAATAAACCAACCCAACGTTATCCCAAAATTAATTAATTAATTATTATTTTTGACCCATAGAAAAGTTGGTGATTTGATTGGAAGACTAGGAGGAAAGGATAGGTGTGTGGGTCCCATGATATTCATAGTCGACCAATAAGAGGCCGCCATTCATCGTTCCTTACACGCCAATGGACTGGGCCCACTGGTTCTCTGATTCACGCTAAATCAGAAAGCTTAAACCACTTTGATGTCGCTAATCGAGGGTTAATGATAATTAATTACTTAATTACCCAAGGTTTGGTGATGATTGAGGCCCACTCCTCTAATTACATACTTTGCTCACCAAAAGTCATACGCAAGATTTCTTGTCTCTTTTGGATCAACTTTAACGAATACATTGAAATAAGGCCCACGTCCATAATCCCAACAACTAATTAGGATTGAATTATTAATTACTATTTTTGAAAATTAAAAAATAAATTAAAATCTCATAAAGTCAACACATTGGAGATGTCGCGAAAACTTCAATCATCTATGCTAACCATTACAACCATTAATTTGTCATGAGTAAAAAAATACGTGACACGAGCTAACATCGAATATATTATCTTTTTTCGTCTGTGAGAATTATAATTAAACGGTAAATATTATAATTATTATTATTTTAATTTACTATTTGTTGGCATGTCAAATGCATGATACTATGCTAATTTCCCTTGGAAATTATTTACTTGGTCAATTAATTATTATTATTATTATTATTTATAATAAGAAAAAGATGGGTACCATTTTATGGAAGGGACTTACTATAAAGGTTTTTAAGAATATAATTGCATAGACCATTCCACTATTAATAATCACATTCGCAACTTGTGCATCGAATAAAAAATAATAATTTATTTCGTCACGACCCGCGTCCGCATCAAACATCTCGACGTGTTCGAAACGCGTAACGGGTCGAGAGTAACGATTCGATACAAGAGACTATGTCAAAAGGGTAGTTGGACGAATTATAAGCACTATTTTTCGGATTTTTAGAAATAATTTTGAGGAAAAAAAGGGTGGGATAGTGTTCATAAATAATAGAGCACATTGCTTTGTCCTCTAAATTAGGCTTTTTTGGAGAAGGACCACTTAAACACCTTAAAAGCATCCCCATTCTTGGACCACACAACCACTTAATCTCATCACTCTTCTTCTTTGATTCCTATTTTCCCCCACACAACATTCAAATCCGGACCCAATTTTCCGAAAAAACGCGACACATCGCCATGAGTCATGCCCGTTTCGGGCTATGTGGAATGCAGTTTCTGCTGTAAATCGTTGTTTGTACAAACATGTCGGGATGAGATTGTTAGAAGCTGAAAAGGGTCGTGAGATTTGTTCTTGTTCATGGGCCATTTGGAACCAACTTTCTTTTTCCGATAAAATTTAGGATCTATATCGATAAAACATTAACTTCGGACAAATTAAATTTTCCCAATAAGAAAAATATATCGGTCTTATTTTCCATTCATCTCTACCGATCTTTTACTTCTGATGCAAATGCAACGAACAATGACAGATCTCCATGTCGAGAAGACGCACTAATCTTCGATAAAACATCGAATTTGACCGAATAATGAAGTTCTTACGTGCCCATTGAAGTAATAACAAAACACGAAACTGCAGCAAATCTCAAACTAATATAGTTGTGAAGGACTTAGAATAATGGGATCGGAGTTACGGATGGGGAGCATGAACCAAGTATTTCTCAAATCAAACCAAACACGGCTTGTGATCTAACTCTCGCACGATCCCGAGATCACAAGCTATGATCGTAAAATTAGTCGTTACTCCGGAAGAAAATGTAAATTGATGGATCGTTACACCCGAACATGATCATAAATTTCCATGCTAGTCGGTATGAAGGGAAAGTTTTCGTAAAATTCGAACACTTCACAAGAGGTAAAGCTGAAGAACAGAGTCGACGAAGGAAGTTATTTCGGACACTCGAAGTTCCGAGTATGTATATACGTGAGTGTCTTTCATTCCTGTAATTCTATGCATTGAATAAAAATCCACTCAGAGAGTCAAATTTCAATGCTAAGACCAGGAAATTAACTCAAAATAGTCTTAAGTTCAACTCTAGAAAAATACCATGAATTTGAAAAAATTACCCCAGCATAATATGAGAGTCAAGACGGTGATTGTTTGCTAGTTGGTATTTAGCCATTCAACTCAGGGAACTTCACAAGAATAAAAGACAGATACTTGTCGCAGAAATGGACAAAATGGGGAAGATAATCTGCGGTAAAGAACTTTGTTACAGTGTAAGTTGTTGCGATGAATTTCCAGAAGTCAAGTCCCTTTCTGCAACGAGAAATTTCATCAGAATTATCCCCCATTTATCACCTGAAAATCTGAAAATGAAGCAGAATAACATTACTTACCTCTGGGCTACGTGATTTTGAGGACCCTTCGGAGAAGTAGAGCTGAAGTAGAGCTGAAATGTGAAGCAAAACCTGGCTAGCTGCGTTGAACTGCTCGATATAAAAAGTCGACAATAGGGCTAGGAATGGAGGTAACAGATCCGGACAACGGGCAAAAGCTATCCAGTTCCTGGGCCACCGCAGAGAATTGTGATTGTATCAGTCCAAAACAATATTTGATAAATGGACTGGACCAGAATAATAATGCCAAACGGGCAATGCTTCCTTGGCTGGATTTCACAGCTCGGCGATCATGGGCAGTGGAGTTTCTTCTACCATTTTAGACGGAAGTCTACCATTATTGACGGCCAAAGTTCTATCATTTATTCCTGTTTGCGTCAATAATTGAGTTGTAATCGTAAATCCCAATAAAGGTTTGACCTTTACAGGTCGATTTCGAGCTCATTTCACCTTCCATGGAAGAACTGCATCGGGAAAAGTTACAAACGAAGACAAATTGCCAAACTTTACTTTAAACTTTCACATTAAGCATGAGAATGTAAATTACAGACTACCAGGTTGACAGGGACAGAAGAAAAGATAGAAAGAGGCTTAAGTAATCCTAAATTTGCTTTAACAGAAATTCATCTCCAACCAGTTCAGACCTCGTTTCATCAGTCCTATACATCAGTTAAAGATAAAACTGCTCTAAATCACAGAAGAAAAGACATAAAACCTAACCTATTTCATAAACTAAATCACCATATGCAAATTAGCTTATTGAGAAGCTGGATCGGGTGGAGAAAATTGGCCGCTCCCCTTGAAAAAATAATGGATGGCCAATAATCAGAAGACCCTAACACAACCTAACCGACAACTAGCACACTAATTGTTCTTGAACAAGGCCAACTTATCAAGCCATGTCAAGCCTTAAGATCCGCCTTAGGTCAATCGTCGCGTCCACGTTAGATGACGCGCCGGTCTTTTTGGTGAAGAGCACAGGCAGAGGGACGGAGCTTGGAGGCGGCGATGCGACAAAGGCGGAAGAACCGGCGTACAGGCCAACAACCCCCCTGTTCGTCGGGGCTAGTCGGATCTGTGTAGGGACCGATTCGGGTCCCGGGCCTAGACGGCTAATTGAAGCCAGATCTGGATCTGAGCGTTCTTCTTTGCTGATTGTTTCAGACACCGGAAAAGGTACCACCTTTGACATGATTTCGCCTCGTTTAAGAAGCTTAACCTGGCCCATGACTAAATTCGCTGACGGAAATTTTGCAGGCGCAGATCGGAGAGGGGGAGAGTGGCTCTGAGATCTCGCCGGACTTCGCTTATTGCGGTTAGATTGTGGTCTGGCTCTGCTGGACCTGTTAGGGTTAGAGTTTGAGTTTTTAGGGTGTCTCATAGGAGGCGAAGAAATCAAAACATGGTCAGAGAAGGCGTCTTTCAGACAATCGCGCGGGCAAAGAACGGCAACACCCATTTTCGTATCAAAATCAACAATTCCGGTCACAATTAGACGAAATCGAGAGCCAAAACCGTTGAAATTACAGAAAAATTACAGAGAAAAACGAGGCGAAAGGGGAAATCTGGGGAAAAAGGATGCAGCGATCAAAGAGCAGATAATTACAGAGAGGGTAAGATGAAAGAGTCGGGCGGAGAGGCTCTGATATATAGCCCCCGAGGTTGACGAAAGGACAGAGGAAGTTTCGATGACGTGTTTCGAGCCCACGGGAATAGGTCAGTCTGAACCACCTACCCCTTCTGCCGTGGTTTTCACGCTCCTAATTAAATGCCAACCGTAAATTCCAAATTAATTTACCGATTATCTGTAAATACTTAAGTTATTTAAGTTGATTTTAATTTAATGGTATATTTATTATCTATTCTTCAATTTTAACTCAATTGGTTATTTAATAAATCATTGTTATTATTTATTCATATTAATTCTTTAATATAATAAACAGCGCGTGGAAAACGGTGGTGCGAAAATTGGAATGGATGTGCGTGACTTGCTTGATTTATCCCCGGTCTCGTAATAATCAGAATTCCATTATCCCCCATCTGTTCTCCGTAAAATCACAAAACTGCCATTACGTTTAAATTATTGAAATCAATATTATATAAAAAAAAATGAATAAAACGTGCGAGCGTGTGGAATGGGATAGGTTTACAACAGCTGGAGCCGAGCGTATACGGAAACGTGGCTAGATCTAATTGGGTGGTCATGGGCACTCTCCAACCGCTTCTCTCTCATGGCGGTTCATCTGGACCGACTCTCCCTCCGACCATGGCCACTCGTGCCTTATCGTCCCATTTGAAATTAAATAAATAATAATAAAATGAGTGTTGGACGTTGTGGAGTGGTGGACCAAATCAACTCAATTTTTAGTGAAATAATAAAACAATAAGATAAAGGAGCCCATGGGCCGGTTCAACAAAAAAAATCGAATTAATTATTTATATGACATGTTGGGTACGAATAATTTATTACCCAAATATTTAATATTGTTTTAATTTATACCAAAAGACGAAATCTCTCGCCGCCTCTACATCCCGGCCTAACAGTTTGTGAGAGGGTTAAATCACGGTGACTCAGCGATCTAAAAATATGAGGCATTTACCTGATATTTCAAGGAGCTACTCTAATATTGAAGGTAACAACTCTCACACTAGAACAGCGCAAATGTCGAACCTAGGCTCAGAGATAGGAGGCTCTTTAATATCACTTTAATTGGTTGAGGGAGTTGTCGATTGAAGTCAATATTGGACGTCCAACACTTTCATAATCCTATTTTTCCAATATTTTTCCATAATATTGCTTTAAAATTCTAATACTTTTTTCTTTCTTTGCCTTTATTTTCCTCGTCCTTTTTACTTTTTAGAAAAACAACCGGCGGGGAACGTCAAACAAATTTGAATTAAAAAGTTCTCGGTAACGTAGTTTAGGAGGAACTAGAGCATCGGCCGATCTTGTGATTTAAACGGAGAAAATGACTATTCAATGTTTAGAGATATGGAGGGGCCAAACAAATGTTATGAATATTGAATTAAAGCTTTTAAAAATGGAGAGAAAGGATCATATGAACTGTGGTGTCATTAATTTTGATCTTGCAAGAATTAATGCCTTTCAAAATCGTGATTTTTGAACCCAAAAAGTTGTTGGGTTGGTCCAATCTAAGGAAATTATTGCGTTGCACGTCAAACGACCTAATCCTTCAATGAAACCAGATGTCTATTATTAATTAATACTATATTTATATTCTTAATATATTTTTTTATTAAATTATAATTGATAAAATAAATATTATAAATAATTATTTTAATTAATCAAATTAGAATATATTTAATATATTAATTATTAATAATATTTATTTTACAAACTAAAATCTAACCGTCATAATATATATTAAGATGATATGTTAAAAAAATAAATTAATTATTATCTATATTAATTTAAGAACTCAATCTAGTAACTGGCGCATATCCAAAACTGGCAGTAGAAATAAATCTAAAATAAAAGATAAAATTTCCATTGTACATTACACGAAATAAATAATTAAATTGATTGATGAAATAACTAAATTTGACTAATTATTTTATTATTTATTTATTACAAAAAGACGAAAGACGGCGTCGTTTCTTGGACCGATTCCTCGAGATCTCAGTTTCAAAGCCGTGTCACCTAACACGATACATAAAATTAATGTAATAATTTAGTTAATTTTTTAATCAATTAAATCTTGAGTTTTAGAAGTCAAGACGGGGATAGTTTTGCATCTTCGTGTGATTATCTATTATTTTGCATAATGTAATGTGACGAACATTGTGATGGACAATTTGGTAGACTTGTAATTAGGTTCATATTTTTTTATAAGAGCTTCAAATTCGATAAATGTAACCATTGACAGGTGAACGCTAATATTCCATCTTAGCTGCCAGTAAGGAAGATGTTTTGTTGCTGAGAAAATGAGCCAAACTCATTTCTGTCATGTTCATACGACGTAAGAGTTACGAATTCTTAAAACCAAACCCCTAACAAAAAAAAGAACCACCGATCGGAGCCAGTAAGTGTATCCATTGATCGGTGTAAGATCATATACATTCAGTAAACCGGCGCTGTTCCCCCTTTCTTCCTCTTCGACATCCCCGAATCAAATTCTCCTACACAGTATCCTTTAAAAAATTGCAAAAAACGGATGCCACTCAAAGATAATCCAAACTTGACACAGAAAATAGAGTAAGTACGTGGAATGTTTCAGGTAATTAAAGGCGACCGCATCTTCGGGCGTCGCATAATCCGACGAAGGCCGGAACGGAAATAAGCGGAGCTCACTTTCCTAAAATTCGCCGGCGAGATATCCATTTAATTATCAATTTATTCATTTATTACATTCTTCAATGGCAGTCAATGTAATATTCTTTCTTTATTCATAGTTAATGCAATATTCTATTTACATTGGTTATTAATGAGGACTACACGTCGGTTAATCCTTTCATTCTACATGTCGATTCGATGCTTTTCTCCCCAAGTCTAAAACCCCCTGGGCCCTGCCTTAAACCCCAAGTCGAAGCTCTCCTAAACATCCGTCTCCATAGCTTCCCCCAATCCTTGTCAAAAACCAGCTTAAATTTTCAGTTCCAAATCATTCATTTCGCTTCAGGAAGTTCTTAATCTTAATTCAAGGCGAATATCGGCAGAATCCTGCATTAGGGAATGCAGTATCAATCTGATTATGCTCCTCTCCAGGTTGGTCGGCTATTGTTTTCTTTCCTTCTTCTCAATCTCCTCTTTCGTTGCTTAGGTTCATTAAAAAGTTGCTGCATGTAGTGGGAAGCGGAGAAGACAAATTAATGGTTTTTTTGTGGTTTTCCTCAGCTTCTTAAGCGACGACGCATTTGAAATTTGAGATTAAAATAGGATATAAAATCTCTCATTCAACTCTAATGAATTATTAGCCTGTCAAGAAGCATAGTTTATTTACAGAACAAAATCCACCGCTACACGGAGGATCAAAGTAGCTTTAAATGATGTAAAAATCACGAAACTTGGAAAGAACATCTGATGTGACGCGCGAACGACACTTTGGACTAAATGAGACAGATTCTATTCTTAAACAAGTAGAATCAGAGGCTTGCTCTCGCAACACTCGGATAGGACACATCGAACGGAGTAGAGCACTCACACTCTTACTGATATAACTAATAAGGAGAGATACAAGGACATTTGGAGAAGCTCTCAACAAGCAAGATAGCTACAAAAGCTTTCAATAATTGGGATTCAACTAAACTTACAAACAGCCATGGCTGGCTTAAATAGAAAACATAAGTCGTGCTCAAGAAACTACCAACATTATAAGGGTGTTGCTTGTATCAAGTGACGATCACAGAAGGCATTATGCATGCATGTTGCTTCACTGCAAAGGACAAGACATCAGATCAAGTTATCGATTTGCCTTCACAATTCTTGCTTCCGACATTGCAAGTTCTTATGACTGATGACAGGAGCTTGAATATCGAAATTCAGAAGATTTTTCACAAGCTTTTTTGGTGATGAACAAGTACAACATGATAAGTTATCCAATGGTTTGGAAATTTCATATCGATTGTGGAAATGCTAATTGGTACGTCTTCTCAGTCAAGGATCTTCTTATTTTTCTTCATTCATTAGCAGCAACTAGCTAGATCTGGGGCTTATGCTCTGGGTTTTATAATTTTTAGTCTGTTCATCTGTTGTCTGAAATGCATTTAATGGGTTTGTCACATAGCGATGAACGAGCCCAAAATCCCAAAATCAGTTTGTTAGGCCTAGTCCTCGAGCCTGATTGTCAAACTAGTAAACTACCTGTTTCAACTTCAAAAAATTCCAATTTGAGGTTTCTGAATGATTTACTTTGAAATTCTACTTCATCATAAAATTACAAGAGTTCTGTGCGCTGCCTTTTACATATTCAACACTGAACAAAGGGTTATTCTAAACTCGCACTTGAATTTTACACTCCAATTAATTTGTTTAATATAAATAATTATGACATAACTGCAGCTTCTAAGAAGTATCATGTTATAATGTATATACGGTGCTTAACATTACACAGCACGTGTTTGAAATGCTTTGATGGGTCCGGTTTTTCAGGGAGATGTTATATTTTGCTGTGATATTTTCAACGATCCATTAAAAAAATTAAAAGCTTTGAAGTAGTCTACTAAACAAAGATGTATGCGGTCATGCAATATAGACAGACTGATTTAAGTTGATATATTAGTAGATTTCCTGGATTTGAAGATCAGTTGATGAAAGTGACACCCTACATGCCACTTTGAATGTGTTATAAAAAAAATAAAGAAACTTGCAAAGTATGATTATGTTAGATTAATTATGATTTGATCTATGTAATCTTTTCCCTAATTATTGTCTTTAACTCTCATCAGATGTGCATAAGAAAGATTTCTGAGCTGATTTTTTATGAATATTTGACATCTTTTTTTGGGTGTAATCCACCTGTTCTTGGCATTTTATAGGATCATTAGCTGAAATGATCAAGGGCTTGAGTGTTTGTGAAGCTAAGTTTATTCTATTTTATTCATTGTTAGTACAACTGATGCTGTGTGTATGATCAGCATCTGCACTTGTATTGATCTTGTTCTTGATTACTTGGGGGCTGTTGCTGCAAAGAAAAGTAGCTTTAGGGGCAGATTTGAAAGTATTTTTGTGTGTTTATCATCATCATCATCATATGTTTATTAATTTTGAATTTTAAAACTTAAATTTCATGCAGATTTAGAGAGGATTTGGTGATCGTGTTTCCAAGTGGATGAGCAAAAGTACAGGTTCTCAATTATTTTTCTTTCCTTATGAGTTCATGGCTTGATTCACTTCACCTGAAATATTATCGAATTTTAGTAAGAAATTTTACTTAGAATTTATTTTTAAATTTACAATAAAATACGTTATTCTAGGTTAGGAGGAAAACTATATTTCATAAATCATTTGTCGGTGAAATTTAACTGGTATAAGTTGAGCCTTCACAGATTCGAATGGCTCTTGTCGGAAGAACAACAATGTTCTTCGATGGCTCTTGTCCAATGGTATTCTAACGAAGAAGATTTACAAAATAATTCTCATCAAGACTAAAACAGCTAATCCTTAATTTAATCAAAACCCATGAATATGTTTTTGTTTGTTTGAATTTTACAGCTTCAAAGATAGGTCAAGATTCTTGGTCTCCTCTTGTTTAGACACCATGAACACGCCTCCATTTCCACCCCAGAAGCCACCTCCAATTCGATCATCGTCTGTTCTTCCCATTTCAAATCTTCCGACACTGCTTCTAGCACCCAATCCGGTCCCTACATGTGTCTCGCCAGGATCGACAATCTCCTGTCTCAGCTTCCCGATCCCCGGCCGTTGATCGATGGCCGGCCCCGGTTGCAATCCAGCTCCGAACAAAGAAGATGATGAGAATTGCTCATGGGGCTTACTAACCATAGAGTGAACCTTAATTCCAAGAGACCTGTTGAAGGAGCCATGGATGTCGGGAAGAGATATTAAGGTGGAATAATGGTGGGGATGAAAATAGGGGTGGTGTCCTAAAGATGCCGGAGACATAAACGACGGCGCCGACGATCCAATTCGATGTCCTCTTTTTGCTAGACTTCGCTCGCGTTTGTGGGCGTTTTGGTGACCACCAAGCGCCTGCGAGCTGTAGAACTTTCGTTGGCAGTAGTTGCACGAGAAAACTCGTGGCTCCGCCGCGTCGCCGCCTTGGCTGTGCTCGGGATTTGGCTCCGATGATGTTTGCTCCGGCGAACAAACCATGTCCAGATTTTCAATGAGATTAAGTTCTTGACTGGTTCTTCTGGTTAGATCTAGAGGGGGTTTTGATCGCCCTTCTCTCTCTCGGTCTTTATCTTCTTCGTCTTCCTCCGCCGTCCTCTGCTTGCTCTCTTCTGGGTTCTGCAATGGTGTTTTTGCCCGTGGAAGGGCTTCTCCGGCGGCGGCGGCGGCATATGCGATGGCGCTTCCTTCCGTTGACATCTGATCACTGAATTTCAAGCTTTAGACTTAAACAGAACAGGGAAAAGGGTGATCGGAGAGGGAGAAAAAAGGGTTTTTGAACAGAAGTGAATTGGGTTTCAGAGTCTATTAAATGACAAGCTGAAGAACTGTAGTTCATGTTTATTTAATTAGTAGCAGGAAAACCCATTACCAGGACTTTGGATTCAAACCCCACAACACAAGTTTCATCCAGGACGATTTCGGAAGTGTTGAGAAAAGTTTTGGATTACGTAGGATGTTCCAAATTCTTTGTCTTCAATTCAAACGTCCGTCTGTGCTTCTTTCATCATCATTTATTAGGAGTATCATTTCCATCTAGGTTCAAATTAACTTTAGGTGTGAGTTTAGCCTAATCGTTCATAACCATTCTCGACGTCTACGATAAGATTAGCGTAAAATATCTATACTAATCGCTTTGTAGATGACCCATATAGCTCACAAAAATCGAACAATCTAATATCGTTGACCATAAGTCTAATCTCTAAGCCTTCGAAAGATACAAAAATAAATGGCATGAGCAGTATCACAGCTCGTAACGCGAATATTTCGTAAAACATCATCTCCTGAATAACTGATCGAAACTCTCTATAGTGAGCTGTCACTAGTGACTGTAACACTCATGCATGACATCTAGTATCCAAAGGTCGAAATGATCACTCACTCTCATCACGATATTTGTCAACGACTCTAACACACTTTCCACAAACAAATGAAGCAAATAATGAAAATTTATAAATTTTTTGAGAGAATCGAACGTCCGAATGACTAGACTTAAAATAAAATTTTAAAAATTAAGTATTTTTTGACTATTTAAACTAAATTCCGACTCAAATTTGAGTTTCACCCTTTCTATTTTTGTTTCTTATAAGCCGAAATATCGTTGTCACCTGTAGCGGCCATCACTACCTAATCACGATGCTTAAAAGAATAGAAAAAAATGGAAACTTTCGTCATGCTTGAGCATGAGGAAGCAGAGAAAGAGGGACAATAATGGAGATTGGATAGGATAGTTGAAGGTGAAAGTGAAACAGAAAGAAAGGAAGCATAGGGGACCCTTGGTCTGAAACCGAAGAGCATTTTCAGATTTTGACGCCATTGCAGGGAGGAAGGGCGCAGTCAACAGTGTGGATGTCCCCTCTCTCGCTTTTTTCTAGTTTTGTAGGGCACCTTCCCTTTCTCTTTGGACGTTTCCTTTCTCTTGTTGCCCTATACCTTATAAAACCGAATAAAAATCCATTATAAATTCAAAATTGACTTCACTCAACCTCTCTTAACTCGATTCGAATATAATAATATAGAACAAATCAAGACCAAATTAGAATCGCACTATATTTTACGAATGAAACTGAACTGACTGAAACCTGTTCACCACTTATAAATTTGGTTGTTTTCTCATAGTTGGTTTGCCTTAGTTTTAGAGCTTTGGTTCGGTTCAGAGTGAATCACACCAAATCTTGGGTTAACCTATCTTATTTTGGTTACTATTTTATTATGAATTCTTTGTTGATTTTTCAGCCAAATTTTTGGAGTGTGGGTTTGGGTATGGACAAGTTTTTCTTTCGGTTAAGTCTTAATCATATTCAGGTCAAATTTCTTTATTTGTATTTCATCGCAAATTTTCATAGTTTTTGACCTTCAAAACCGAAAGAAACGATACCCAAGTGCTTTTGAACGTGTATAACCTCTTCCGGTACCTTTAACGGCCACAGCTAATCGGGTCAAGCATAGTGAAAAAAACGATATTGAAACAGTCGGGATTCAATCGATTCATTGAAAAAATGTAATCTATGCTCGACCGCTAAATCCATAATCTCAATCTAGGCTAGTAGAAATATAATTGAAACCCGAACACACGAAACTATATACCATGCGAGTAATTTGATTTCACAAAGCAAGATTAATAATTGATTAGCTACTAAATAGGGAAAATAATGGAGGTTTGGAGGGGTTTAGAAGCCGACAAATGGCCGACAAAGTGAGGGAGATTGAGGGGGATGACTAATCCCAGGATTAGAGTGGTAATTAAGAATAATTAATCTCTCCAAGATAGCCCCTCGAGATGACCATAATCTTGTTTTTTGTTTTTAATCAATTATTAAATCAAAGCAGAAGTGAGTCAGTTCGGCCAGCTTTCATTCACCCAGAAATTAATTAAAAAAGAAAATAATAATACAACTTTACTTTCTCAGAATAATATTTTTTATATTAATTAAATCCAACAAAATCTCTTGACCAGATCTCTTTGTCAACCTGCACCCTTAAAAGTACACACTTTCATAAAATATTTACATTATTTGGGTTTTTTAATTATTTATTTCGCAAGAAATTAATTAAGGAAAATCGGCTTCAAATCCTTTATTGGGCTTAAGACCACTGATTACCCAACCCATTATTTGTAGGAAACAGATCTCGAATTGAGCAAAATGGGCTTAGAGCATAGTATTGTCTGTTCGAATTATTGATTTTAAATCGATTACACGTCTTAATTTTTAAAAATAGTAAAATTAAAAACTAGACCGTGAATCATAAAATAATCTAAAATCGAATAAAATTAGATCTAAAATCAAATGATATCCTATATAAACTCAAAATTCAAATTCAAATTCAGTCAAATCACTCAAAATTCGACTAAATATACAAAGAAATATTTATATTTTTTTATTTTATTTTTTTAAATATTGAACTGGACCGGGACAAATCAGAACTTACTCGTATTTTATGATTTGGGTTTTGATTCACCTCAAAATTGGTCATGCCCAGAGCGTGCCCACCCGCCTTTCTACTAAATCACAATTAAATTGTATGATAGTTAATGATGAGTTTATCATCTAATAATACTTTCTTATACTATATGTTAATGTGATAAAAAATTAATTAAAAAATAAAATTAATATTTATTTTACTTATAAAAAATGAATTGAAGACAATAGAAGTAGAATACCAGCGTATAATATCAGTGAAATTGATTGTAGATTAAACATACAATAATAATATGTACTCTCTGTTTAAAACATCGGCTTTCATAGCTCATTTGGCTAGAGCACCCGTTTAGTAAGTGGCAGGTCTTGAGTCCAATTCTCAATGAAAGCATTTCTATTTTAGCTTATTTTTTTCTCTAAGAGTCGACATGTCGACTGGGAAGACGACGAATGACCGGTACGTGACGTGGCATTTTTTGATTAGCTGAATATTGGAGTATGACAAGGTGGGCCCAACTCAAAAGGGCTTTAAATCTCCAATCAACAGAAGGAGTCGGGGAGAGAGAGATCGAGAGCCGTCGAAGACAGTGGTGAAACAAGTCGAAATGGAGGACAAAAAGGCGGAGACTAAAAACCCTAAGAAGGCCAATCTACTGGACCATCACTCCATAAAGCAAGTCCTCGACGAATCTATCTCTGAGGTTTCTTCTCCCTCACTATTGATGTGATTATCTGTTGTTTGGTTTCGGTGATACAGCTTTTTTTTTTTGTTTTTCTAGATTGTGAAAAATCGTGGTTATGCGGAAGATGTAAGGTTGAGTAATTTGAAGTTGTTGATTGGTTGCGTGATCATCACAATCGCACTATTTGCTCAGTTTTACAACAAGAAATTCCCAGAGAACAAGAACTTTTTGATTGGATGCATTGGATTATATCCTTTTTCTTATAAATTTTGTCGAGATTGTAATGAATGTTCTTTTTTTTTTCCTTTTCGGATTCATTTTTGAAGGAGTCACATTCTCCACTACCCTCACATTTAGCTTCATATAAGAATTAGTTTGTTTTTGAGATCCCTGACTTTTCAGCCTCGTTGGCCGTGGTGTCTGGCAAGTATATCGTCTTCAATGGCATATTACAGTTGATTATGTACACAAAAGAAAAAAATGCCATCCTTTTCACCTATCCTCCGGAAGTAAGCATTACGTTTTTTTTTCTCTAATTGGATTATACATTTTAGTTCTCTGCGTTTATACAATTAGTACGATTTCTCTAATTACCTAGTGCCAGCTTTTTTAATCGTTATTCATGCCGAAATATTGATGCATGTCCTTCTTTGTGAATCTAAGTTATTATGTATTGGTAGTTTGGTGGATAATAATTCTAGTAAATTTTGGATTTGGTCCATTAATTGAATTTAGGGTTAAGCTGTGGCACGTCAAAATCCAATTAGCTTTTATTTCAAGATGAAATTTATTCCATGCTTGATTGGGATATAATAAAGACTCTTAGTGTGTTCTATTTTTATTCAAAGTTTTGCTGGTTTCTTTCTCATAGGGCGTCATATGTGAAGTTATTAGGAATTTATGTCCACCATTTTTCTTTTGAATGAGATTAGATTATAAAAAAAATTATCTATAAGAATGGAACCTGAATCTTTAAAGCCACTGCCTCTTACTAAGGGAACTGTAATCGATTTGTTGTTAGGAATTGATTATATATATGTTGGATAAATAATAAGATTTATCTGGGAAGGAAGGCTGAGAAAGGGATTTGAATTTGTAAGGTCATTGCTGGGGCACTTCTCCTTATATGTGTGTTAGATCTGGTACTAACAACGTAAACATTTTCTTACTTGATAATGAAGTGAAAATGTATGGATCTCGTGGTAGTATTTAGTTATCTTTTGTCGTTGTTTTCAATTAGTTAGTATTAAGTTGTAAGGACAAGAGATATGAGAGCTAATGAAAGCGTGGCAACAATGTGTCGTGGCAATGTGTAGAAGGCTCTAGGTGCTTGTTTTTTCTTTGCAATCATATTTTTTCTACGCGCATTTGGTAAAGGTGTTAGCTTTTTGACGCATCTCTAGTTGTATGATTTTTTGGCAGGCTGGTTCTAGTTTAACATATTTTTGCTAAACCACACAATTGCAGGGATCCTATAACAGTACGGGATTAGTGATATCTTCCAAACTTCCTAGATTCTCAGATTTATACACTCTCACAGTTGCTAGTGCAGATCCAAAATCAATTTCAGCAAATAAACCTGTAGAGTTCACCAAAAGTGTCACCAAGTGGTATCTTTCTCCTTCTCATCTGTTCACGGACACTCACCATATCCATATTCACATACACATGGAGACCACCCATCTTAAATCTATGAATTTGAGAGCCAGTTTACTCGTCCTTGTTTCTGATGAGTTTTGTTTTCTTCCTAGGTTCACCAAGGATGGGATTTTAGTGGAAGGTCTTTTCTGGAAAGATGTTGGCAGCCTACTGGACGACTATGCTAGAGAACCTAAGAAAAACAAGTGATTTTGATTTCTATATGCCTTGTTGTTGAGGCTGAATGAGCTTTACTAATGTTGTGACTTATGAACTTATATAGACTGCGCTCATTTCGAAATGGATAGATCTTCCATTACCTGTATGCTTAATACATTCAAAAACTTTTCTTACAAAAAATGCTAGATCTCACCCTGGTCATCATTGGTTGTTTTGTTTCTTTAGTCATAGCAGCCGTATCACACATACAAAATTGATGAGTGGTGGATATGGTTGTCTGGTTGTGAAATTAGAATGTTTGATAATTAGCTAGAAGGGTGAGAACACTTGCTTCTTAGTAGAGTGAGTGTTTTGCATTATGTTCCTTACAACAGCCTTACTGATAACATTGAGATAGGGTAGTGACAGATTGTACAGCTTAAACTTTAGTAAAATGAGAAAAACGTTGTCCTAAGGTCATGGCTCAATTGTGTGCTGGCTGATGAAAATTGTTCTTCCTGTTGCACCTTATTCCGACACACCCACTTTCATTTTGAGATAAGTTACTCTTCCAGGAAGCTGCCTACAGGTGTCCCAGCTATATGGCCCCATGGCCATAGAATTATTGGTAAAAACCACATGGGTCTTATAATCTTGATTTGATGTGCTTATTCTACAGTTGTTTTGATGTGCTTGATTTTACCATGGAGTTGAGAATATGTTAATTAATTTTGGATGTACTGCTCTAAAATCCAGATAGTTGATATAGTAGAACATATGGTATTTCCGTTGCTCTGAAATATGCTTTATTTGAACTATAATTTTGGATATACTGCACTAAACACTATGGGGTGTGATTCTTCAGGAGTCGACATATTTGTCGTGGTTTTTTTTAATTCATGACTAATTACTGCGTTTAAGAAAGATTAATTTATCTTTCTTAGCTTTGATTTTTCAGAACATCTGATTTTGGGTTAATGGATCTACATTAGGAGATTTCTGTTCTTTTTCTGTATTGCGCTAACTCTTTGTGCAGGATCAAACTCTTTTCTTAGGAAATTGCTGGCATTATCTTCTCTAGAGGTTAGTTTCTTTCTCTTGAACTCGAAATCACAATTCAAATGAATCTTTATGATCGCATTCTAGGGAAGAACATATGAAATTAGCTTCTGAAATCACTGATTGGATTCATTTTGCAGTTGGGGTTTTTCAGTGGTTTCCAAATTGTTGGCCATTGCTGGCTCTTTCCCTTTGCAGGTCTCATGTAGGTACATGCCCCGCGTGCCTTGCTCCTTGTATGCCCACGCTTGCCTGTAAGCATCTTATGATGGTTCAGTTGATATTTATTTGAAATATGAGACAAGATCCCTTAGCTAAGCCTCTTAAGTCACCAAAAATAATATAAGATTATCAATGTTCCTCTGATTATCTTGCTTTAATCCCTTAGACTAAGTTCATAGTTCTAAGATTATAACTTGTTATATACGCATTGCCCTGTTACGTCTGTAATTTGTTCTGTCCCCCCGTTGTGGTTGTTCATCCCCCTGTTGAAATAGATTTCGATTTGGAGTAGTACTAGATTTATTTTTTTAGTATATTTTTTAAATTTATTTTTTGACGTGTCGAGTTTTGTATTATCAACATTATAAATAATTATTTTAATTATAATATATTAAAAATATTTTAATTGAATCATTTAGAATTCGATATTTCAAATAAAAAGTTAATAGAGTATATTAAGAAGTTAAATTTTATATTACTCTAATTTTTACTGTATCTTTTCGGGCAAATAATTGTCCTGACTAATCTGCTCTAGAGAAACATAACATCAAATTTGAATTGTCCCGACTAATCTCCCAATGCATTGGGATTTCGGTATGAAAAAAGGCGCCATTCATTCTAGGAGTTGCACGAATGATCTGTCTTGAATTTTTAGAATTAGAAGTAAAATTAACGGTTTTAATTTTATCTTTGTTTTATTTTATTTTTTTACTTTTTATAAATTGAATTTATAATTAATTTTTGTATTTATATTAGATTTTATTAAAATTTAAATTAAATTTTTTTTTAAGATTTCGGTTCTGGTTTCATAGTTTTTTACTTTTAAATACCTGAATCGGTTATAAAATCTTGAGATTTTAAAAATTGGGACTAAATTCAAATTAAAATTGATAGTTTGTGATTTTGATGTCCTTTTGTCCCTCCTAATTCATTTTCATTTTTATTAATTGTTAAATTAATATAATAAACGAGAAAAATAGGATAAATTTATTTTTATGAAATAATAAATAACGAAAATAAATGTCACGGTCAAATTAAACAGCTGAAATTATTGAAAAATGGAAATTGAAAATTATTCTACTAGACGAGACGCTTGCTCACTGATGAACACAGAACAGTCACCGACTCACCGCTATAAATGGAGGGACAGTGAAGCGGTGAAGCCTGACGGTTTCTGTATTTTTTTATTTCAATGGACTACCGTCATGGTGGAGGAAACCTCTCTGCGATCTCTATTGTGATTTCCGCCGCAGCAATGTAGCTTCAAGACGAGGCGGATCGGAGATTCATGGCTGAATTAGTTGTAGACCGTGCTTCTTCTTCCGACCGTCATTTCCGCCTCTGGAAGGCTTTCTCCGGAGCTGCATTTCGCCGGAAGATTTTTTACGCTGTTAGTTGTGGTGGTAGCGCCTGGCATCGGCACCACCGCTGTGGCGGGAGTCATGTTGCTCAGAGTACCGTCAATGATTTCAAGGAGAATCGACCGGCGAAGACGAAGAGACGGAGTTCGCAGTCCGGGAGGCTCTTGGATCTTCTCCGTGTTTCAGAATCTGTGGAATCTGGAGTTGATGTGGAGACGAAGAAGAAGGAAGAGGCACTCGAAGAGTTGAAGTGTACGGTGAAGGATCTGATGGCGGAGGATTCTGCTCGGAGGAAAGTTGCTGCCAGTAAAGTAAGGTTGCTCACGAAGGATGATTCGGAGGCTAGAAAAACGCTTGCAATGCTTGGAGCAATACCTCCTTTAGTTGGCATGCTCGATTTGGAAGACGATGAGTGTCAAGTGTCTTCGCTCTATGCTTTGCTCAACCTTGGGATCGGCAACAACGAGTAGGTGTTTGGTTCCATTTTTCTTTTTCCATTCATTTTCTTTTGTGCTTCTTTGTTTACTTTGGAAGTTGATATTGTTCTCTATCCACTTAGGCACTAACTCGTAATAGATAGTCATGCAGAATAACCTAACTTGGTTAAATTTCACTCTCGATTCTCTCCATCCTGCCAAATTCCTTTGAAGCCTTCTTCTCTTGAGAAACTTCCTCATCGCCTGAACAATTTACTTCTTTCACAGGAATAAGGCGGCCATTGTTAAAGCCGGTGCCGTTAACAAAATGCTCAATCTCATTGGATCCGGGAATGCGCTGGAGCCATTATTTTCAGAAGCAATTATAGTAAATTTTCTCGGTTTGAGTGCTTTGGACTCAAATAAACCCGTTATTGGATCATCCGGAGCAATCCCGTTCTTGGCCAAGAAACTCCAAAGTTTTCAAAGAAGCAAGTGCCAAGCCAAACAAGATGCACTTCTTGCCCTATATAATCTCTCAATTTTCCCTCCAAATGTTCCTATTATCTTAAAAACCAACTTGATCCCATTTTTACTGGATACATTGGGAGACATGGAAGTAAGCGATAGGATCCTTTTGATTCTGAGTAATGTGGTGGCAATCGCTGAAGGACGAAAGGCAATCAATAGAACCCCCGATGCATTCCCAATACTGGTTGATGTTTTGAATTGGACTGATTCGCTTGGGTGCCAGGAGAAGGCAGCCTATATTTTGATGGTAATGGCGCACAAGGCCTATGGTGATCGTCGTGCAATGATTGAAGCTGGCATTATGTCAGCATCACTTGAACTGATGCTGCTTGGGAGTCCATTGGCACAAAAGAGGGCTTCAAGAATCTTGGAATGTTTGAGAGTGGATAAAGGAAAGCAAGTTTCTTCAAATTTTGGTGGAAATCTTGGTGCTGCCGTGTCTGCTCCCATTTGTGGCTCTTCATCTTCGTCTAATCAAGCTATGGGTTCGAATGAATGTTTGGAAGAATCAGATGGAATGATGAGCGAAGAGAACAAAGCAGTAAAGCAATTAGTACAACAGAGTTTGCAGAGCAACATGAGAAGGATTGCAAAAAGAGCTAATTTGCCTCAAGATTTTGCTCCTTCAGACCATTTTAAGACGCTCACGTCGAGTTCAACTTCAAAAAGCTTGCCCTTTTGAACCCTTTGTCCTCCATGAAGGTGTGACATTGAATCTGTGAACTTCAAAATTTAATCTTCTTCATTTACAAGTGTCGCTTTACCATCTTGATAAGAATCCTTATTCAAATTTATTGAAAAAGCGAATTCTGATATTTTCCATCAAATTCATTGATTTCTTCATGATCTATTTTCATTTGAATATAAATTGCAAACTCGGTGAAGCAAATAATCTGCTAACAAAATGGAGTAACCAATGCAAATTTGGAATGTTTGTTCCGACTTCTTGATGCTTCCGTGTGAGTGGCCATATAATGCAAATTTGTATAGTTTTTGAGAATTTTTTGGTAATTTTGGAATGGATGTAGGAGCTTGTCTGCTACGATGCACTTGTAGTCAATGTCACATCCACAGCCATTATCATGGTTTTGAATTTTGTTTGATCTCTCTGCCCTTCGTTTTAGTTTAATATTTTGCTCCCCTACCTTTTCGCTGGAAGAAGCTGTATCGGTCGTTTTCTTAGTGTAGAATTATTTTTCCTGAAAGTGTGAATGTTATACCATCGTAGGATTTTTTCCTTCTGATTGATTTCGACCATGGTTCCGATTTGCTAGAAAAGGATCTGTTTGAAGTGACGACTCAGTTTAATTCAGTATTTCTTACTCTTTTCTTTAATTCCCTTCATTATTTATTAATTGTGTAACGACTTTTATGCACTGTTTGAGCTGTAAGAAAGAGGAATAAGCAGATTTTTATAATTATTTTGTGTTGACTTTGAACAGATCTGAATAGAAGAAATGATGGTTAAGAAATCTCGGGTTGAAGTGCTAACAGGGGCAAAGGGCAAAGGGCAAAGGGCAAAGGGCATGCCATCTCATTTCCACGAGGTTTGGAGTTAATACCCCTGTTCATTTTATTTAGTTCGTCTGCAGCTCCCATCTTCTTTCATGTACATCCTCAACTATGTCAATAAATTCCGCCATCTGTACATTTCTCGTGTCTTCATTCATCGGTTAAGTTATGTATATTTCGTTCTGAAAAACATGTTTTGTATTTTTAACTCTGTTTAACTTGATTAGCTTTTTTCAAAAGGTTGAAGCGTAGCTAATACAACATTATGATAATGTCTATCCTGATTGTTGTAGTTTAAATACTGTAATGATGGTATAACCTGGACCTACTCTGTGCTGTCATTCTTAGCCTTTTTTGAAGGCTTTTGGGTGTCTTTATTAGGTGAATGAATAAAGCTTAGTTATCTTCAATTGCGTAGAAATACTCATGAATTATGATTAGGAAAAATCTAGTAAGGACATTGCAAGGCAGTGTGGTTGTGGGTAGGTCTGGATGATTTAAAAATACGAACATTAGACTCTGTCTTCTTGCTCTTGATTGCTGAAAACATTTCTTCTCATTGGATTGTTGAGATTATTGAAATTGCGAGCAGATTTATGATTATAATTGAAGTGACAGCTGTAATGCATTGAACGATACAAGTGCTTTAGTGAGCTACAGCAGAAGAGGAGACTAGGAAATGGAAATATTATAGGCTCTTTGACAGCTAGTGCTCCCTTTTTTCTAATCTCCAACTTCTACTGCTGGAGACTAGGATGGACCACCGTAGTTATATGTGAATAGATATGAAAGGTAAGGGGGCCACCATAGCTTTTCTTTTGTTTCTTTTCTTTTATTGGTCAAATGGGCGTATCATTTCTTTCCTAGATCTGTCTGGGTTTGCTGAGTGCGATTATTGTCTATTACTCTAGGATTCTGATGAATGATTTGTCCATTTAGAGGCCATTTTAATTTATTTTTTTCTTTTTTGTTATTTCAATCTAATAGTTCATCATGTTGTTATTTATCATTTCTGGAATTCTTTCAGAATATTTTATTGTAGCCTTCTTATGTAGAAATGACTTTAAAAGTCAAATTTCTACGAGTTAATACATTGCAGCTCTTCCAAGACTGAACGCACAATTCAAGCAGACATCTCCAAACTCCTCAACTACTCTATACGAAACTCCTCGGTACGTCGTTTCAATTCTTCAAACTTCGTTTATGTCATTCCAAAGTCAAATTTGGGAAATTATACTTTTCTTGTGGGGCTAGATGTTGGGCATTACATAGTCTCAATAATGCAGTTCTTCAGTGACTGTTGGCAAATTATAAGTGGGGGGGAATTCTTTAGTGTCTAAACAATGATCTACATAGTCAAGTGAACTGGTAAACAAGCATGAATCCCAATCAAAACTATTCGATGGTAAAATTATAATAGATTCTACTTGCTTTCAACGATGGGAAGGTACACACCTTCTGCAGCCAACCAGATATTATCCGCCCGTTTTTCTCGGACTCCACAAACCTGCCAAGAAACATTAACAACAATCACAAATGTCGGTCCACTATATTTTCTTTTTAGGAGAAACATAGTCAATTATATAGGTGGAAGACAAACATCATTTGAGAAATGTTAGTTGCTAACAAAACCAGTAGATAAAACACGAGCACATGATACATACCGTTTATTCTACGCCTAATACACTGAAAAAAGACAGAAACTAAAGATTCAATGGAACTCAACCCCTTACATCCATTTTCTCATCATAGGGCCTAAGAAACCAAATGCCACATACACACTTCTTACAAATCAAGTTACCTGAGTTTCTACCTATTTCTCATAATCAGAATACTAAAAGTACGAAAATTCTAAAAATAAAACCTTTAAAAAATTAAGGGCATATGGCATGTGTCTATTTTCGAATCAAGGCAGAGATGCAAATTTTATTTTTTCCCTATACTTATTAAGCGACAAGTGTATTTTTGTAAAACAAGGAGGGATAAGGAATACTTATGTCTTGACCTTTAAAGACACAGTAGCTACTATAATTTAGACAGTTTCTAATCAACGAAGACAAGCAATAATGCCAGAATACAACTATTATTCTCACCTCCTGCTGCCCCCCAGCAATTCTGGTGTATTTCTTGTCATGGCTATGCAGATAACCATTGGTGTCGACGTGCTGGATTCGAACTTTCTGATCTTGCTTCCATGTTTTTCCAGACCCTTCAATTAGAAGCCTGTGGAATTTGGCCCATCATGACAAATCAGCAACCTCCAATTACTAAATGTCTTTCTAAAGATTAAATCATACCTCCAATAATCACCAGTGTCGGATTGATTCTCCCCACCATAGCAGCTAACCTGAGCCACACACAGTACACATTCGGCTCAAATATTGAAACATTAATAATTTTTGCTTCAATATTACCTCAAGTAAATCATAATTCCACTAGCAAACTGCCCGAAAAACATTGACAGCGAAGATGATGTCAGAGCATCGTCACGATAACCCGTTACAACTAATAATATGCCAAAAATGATGGACTTCATGCACCTTACTAGCTAATGTGTATAAAAAGGCAATCAGCAATAAAAATATCATGCGGTAATATTAATAGACTGAGAGATAAGAGTGTGTGATATGATCTCTTATGAAGGTTAGTAACAACCTCTCGTCGTTCCGTCAATGAAAGAATTGTATGCAATTCAAAAGAGAGAAGAGAAAGAGAGACAAAAATTAAAAATAAACTTTATTGATTAATCATATTTTTTTCATAGTTACAACCTTTTAAATAAAATAAATTTAACTTAATTTAAATAAAAAATATTAGATAAAATAATTAATCATACTACGAAATTAAAAGTATAATAACCTAATTTAAATAAGGAAATAATAAATAAGAAAATTAATCATACTACAAAATATGAAATTATAATTAAAAATTATTAATTTTATTTCCTATAATATTGTTTTTATAATATTGTCTTCTATACGTGACACTTACAGGCGTGAAAAAATGTCGGATAGCATACTTAGTATGTTAATATCCATCAACACAATTTTATTTTCAACTCAAATCTTAAAAAACAATCAAAATCATAACTATAAGCTCGATTCGACAAACCGAGAGCAAAATAAAAACCAAGCATTCGACTATGTATCATTCAACGAATAGTTGTTTCATAACCGTGAAATTCTAACATGTTTAAGTAAATACCAGCCAGTTTAAGAGAATAAAATCAACATAACTTGCTCAAATTAAGACACCACAATGAATATTAATTATGATAACCAGATATCACGAACCTCAAGATTGCCAGATATTGGAGAAGCATGCAAGTGGCTGTGGAGCCATTTTCTAGTTCTCATGTGTTGCAGTCTAATGTTTGTTCCACTAGCAATGGTGTGACCTTGTTTTGCAGATGATCCTGGCTCAGACCTAACGATCTTTGAAAGAAAAAAACCACAAGACAGTTTTAACTTTCAACTGGAGGACGGCATTAAATAGAGCTTCAATTTCCTAATGAATTGACCTATTGGAATTCAACTAAGAAAAGAAGTTTTATTCTATAAGAATTCAAATGCTGCCCTGTAAGAGATGGACTTACCCAGTAACTATTGGAATCATCAACGTTCGGAAAACCAGTAACTGATTGTTGCCCACTGCCGGAACCATAGGGGACATCGTGGGAATGCAGACGAAACTTGGTTTTCTCGTGCATCAGCTTCAAAACCGTCCCATAAGTAATCTGCGAAATCAGAGGAAACATCAACCGATTCAATAATTATAAATAAACAGCATACGCCTTCCAAATAATCAGTACCTAGTTCTATTTCTCTAAGAGCAGCAGAAATAAAAACAAGAATTCACGTTCAAACAGAGATCAAAACTAGATGCGAAAATCAACGTAAAAGCAAATCATACATCCGCGCCCTCGGTTGAAGCGGCGGATGCGGAAGAGACGGAGGCCTTGTCAAGATCAACGCCGAGGTAGAGGAAAACAGCAAGAGCGAAAAAAGCGAGAGCCATGGCAAACAGCAATCCTATAAACCAATTCCGCTGCCAAAAAGGGAAATCAGAATGCTGGCTCGCAGAACTTGTGTACGCAATCCGAGTATGTTCAGCCAAAGATCTAGACGGAGAAGATGATGAAGAAGAAGAAGCTGGTTTTCTCCTAGACAAACCTTGCGACCCTGAGGGAGCCACGGCTCGATTCGACGAACTATCCAGACTGAATCGCGAGCGAGCGAAAGAGAGGGACTGGTTTTTCTTTTCGAAGCTTTGACGAAGTTGGGCTTGAAAAGGTTTTTGGAGGAGCCACGTAAACTTACTGGCTTTTAACGAATGGAAATCTTCCACGTGGAAACATATCTGACGTGTCAACATTCAATTCCTTGAAGTTGGGCTTCTCTTCGGAAGCCTTGAGAATTACGAAAAGAAGAATAAAACGACGAGTCGTTGTTTGTTTATTGATTTCCCTTCCCTGTGACGACTTAGCGACTTAGCTCTCTTACACGTAACACACTAGCATGGGACTAATATTACTTATCTTAATTACACATATTTATTATCCAACGTTAATAATCAGATTAAAAAAAAATTAGGACAGATGAGATGAGATGAGATGAGATGGTTGTTCAATGGCTTCAATTACAACTCCTAAATTTACACGACACGAATCCAACAAATCTCTCATTCTCTGTGTCCTCAGCTATGCTTTCTTTTGCCTGTTTTTTGTCTGTTATTTATGATCGTTGAAAACTAGTCCCAAAAGTAGAAAACGTGGGCATAATTTCACATGTAAATGTTCATCTTCTTGGCTCCCACTAAGTGGATTGCCTTTTCCTTGCCCAAAATTGGTCTGCTTTCTTCCATTTTCTTCTGTCATTTTCATCCCAGCTTCTAGAATACAACATCTCCGAGTGCCTCTTTCTCCTGCACTTCCACTTGGGTCATCTATCCTTGAAGATGAGGACCCTCTTGTTCTAACCGATGTCTTGTCGATTGAAAGTCAAGTCCACCTTGTCCTTTTCTTCTGCAGACGCCATTGCCGAGCTAATCACCACTAGCTTTCTTCAGACATACATATGCCTGTAGATGTTGAAACCCTTTTCTCAATTTCTATCTTTCTTTCTAAAACTTCTGAGACATCTAAGAAGGGGTTGTTGGTGAAGATTCTTTCAAGAACAGATAAAGAAAAACTTCAGAATGCTTTCCTTAGTATGTTCCTTAAGGAATCCACCTCCAAGATCGGCCTAGGTCTGTGGTTTTGCCACCGTGAAGCTTATCCAAAATGAGGGCTGGTTGGGTGAATGATTACAGACTGAATGATGATGATATGGAAGAAATCAGGTCGACCTAAAGTTGAAAAAGGAAGTTGATCTGGTTGACTTGTGAGTGTTATTTGAATGTTGGTGGTGGTTCCCCATCTAACACAAACATTTATAACAATTTTTCTTTTTATTTATTTAATAAATATATCAATCCACATAGATCAAATCATTTTGACTACGACTACGAGTAATTAGAAAACTAATTAATTATTTTTATATCATTTAAAGATGTTAATTTGACGAGTTATAGCTAAACTCATAAAAGTTTAACGATAGAAAGAAGTTTTCTGGTTCTTAAAGTAACTATCCACTCCTCAAACCCTAGCTTGAAAACCCTAAACCAAAATAACCATCTTTTACTGTAAAAATCAGATTTTTGTGCTGCCAGAGTGTTGGCTTGTTGACTTTCGCCTCTTCCGAAAACCTTCTTGTTTTAGGCAAATTAATGTAGCAATAAACTGACCTAAGTTCGAGCTGTATAATATATCATGCAGACATATTTCTTCTCAGATCTCCTGTTAGGACTCACAGTTTACATTACTTCTCTGGAGTTCAGTTTTAAAATAGAAACCCTAGTAATCATGGCGGTGGAAGGAAGATGCATGAGCATAGAAATCTCAAGTTTAGATCTATGGTAGTCCAAACCATTCATACCATGATCTTGTTCTCAAATTCTAAAATTACCGTCGGTTTCTTCCTTTCGAAATTTCATAAGAACATCATTCATGTTTACCTCTTAATAATACATAAATATCTAAAACAAATTATCGGAACACAGTTTATAATTTCGTCATTTCGATTCGAAATTAACTCGCGGTAATACTTTTAAATCACTTCTTCGCCTCCAATTTTTGCAACCATCACAATAACTATACTTAAAGTTGTACTCGATTTGTAGAAGATTTGTTAAGATCAGAAGCATAAGATAGGATAAGCCTTTAATAGCGTGGTCTCTGCCTACCATAAAAATCCAATCTTTTTCAATCTCTTATTATTACTTGATCCATCTCAAAACTTGGGAGACTAAGAGTGCCTTCATTTTCAAGATCTTATTAATTAAAGTAATCAACCGAGTCACTATACACCTCAGTTTGTACGAAAGAGAGACGGAAAAAGAACTAAATGATAGAAATACTGGAAACTCGCAAAGAATAATGTCACGATACAAGTCATACTTAATCATTGATATCATATTACTCGGATGTTTTTTTCTAAGAAACTTGGAAACAGATGAAATTTAGATGGAGTATTAGAAAGATTTAGACCAAACGTACATGAATTTACGAGTAGAAGTTGGAAAGGAGAAAGGATTAGATCGGTCCCCTCCACTGAGCTTTCGGCCATTGATGCATGCACCAAAATAATTTCAAAGATGACCCTCTTTTCATGGGATTATGCTCTCTCTCTCTCTCTCTCTCTCTCCCTCTCTCTCTTTCTCTCTCTCTGCCCTTGAAATGAATATATAATATACAACATAAATATTCAATGACAAGTTAAAGTGGTTGTATCACTAGTGGTTGAGGAAACACCCATTGATCTGTCCTCTAATTCTCTACTTTATTTTTGACAAAAAAGAAAGAAATTGAAGAAATAATGAAATTGTCGAAGAGATATCGAAGCAGACCGATGTAGAGTTGATTTTTGATCATCCGGACATTTTTGGGGACATAACATGGAAGCTTTTGTCTAGTAATATGGATAGAGTTTCATGCAGCTTAGTACAAAGAAAATCTTAACAGGAAGATCTAATGGATTCGATTATTGTGATTAAGAACCCTAAACCTAAAAATCTGTCACGTCAGACAGAATTAGAAACATCATCTCCCAATAAAAGTTTAGTTGGTGTGATCAAAAGAGGATGTCTCCATTGATGACGCACCTCTTCCAATTTCCAAGGTCATAAATATTGCCCTACAATGACCAAGATTAGCAACAGGAGGGTGAGAAGAAGATATGATCGGACGGCAGGGAGTAGGGCTCGATGAGAAGTGGAATCTACGGTCAAGAATGATCCCCCATGAACGCAAAACTCATCATCCATCAATATTTAGCCAACAAACCATCTCTCTCTCCCCAGTCCCCAGTCCCCAGTCATTTTCCTTGTGTCTTGCTTTTGTTCAGGAGTGATTGATATGATGACATTGATAGCCATGGCAAAATCGAAGCAAACAGATCGAGCCTCGCTCGCTATCTCTTCGTCTTCACTTATCTTCTTCGTTTTCCATAAGCCATTTTTATTTTTTCTCTCGCCAATGGCGGTCGGCTGCACTGTCTGATTTCTTGGCTACGTGTCACCGTCATGCCCTTGTTCTTGGCTGTCAGAAATGGCGTGGCTAGCTGAGAGAGAAGAGGAGAGAGAGAGAGAGAGAGTCTCGAAAGGGTTGGTCGTATAAACTAAACCCTATTTTAGTTCTAGAAAGGAAAGTACCGTGTCTATGGAAGTACAGAAGCGCAGATCGTAGATTATGGGATATTTCCTTGAATGGGTGTTCTTGTTTCTCAGATCTGACTCAACTATCTCGCTTTTTTAGGGTTTTTTTTTCCCTTCCTTTAACGTTCATGCTTTTTCTTCCGTTCATGGCTTCTGTAAAGATCTCCATTTGTTTGGTCTCCGGGAGAGAAATTGACAGAAGAGAGTGAGCACACAGAGGCACTTAGTATATCTTTATGTTACTGCTTTTGTGTGCTTACTTCTCTCTCTGTCATTTTCCATTTTCCCGAACGATCCATTTCTTCTCTCTCTCCCTCCGGAAGAGGATGCCACCGGCCAAAGCTCTCTACGGCCATATAAAACTTCAAACTCTTGCCAGATTAGTTACATTTCTAGCCGTTCCAGATCAGGCAAAGTAAGAGATTTCTTTGAATTCTTTTATAATCTTCTCCAATCGTGGCTTTTTATGATGCTTCCTCTGAGCGGATTTAGCGGGACAAGCGTTGTTGGAGCAATCATCTTCGTTTGTAATCCATCTCTTACGCTTCTCTCATCTTTACCCTAGCTATTGTAGCCTGTGTGAAGCTTTTTATACTCTCTCCTGCTCTCTCTCTGGTTAGTTATTCTGGTTTTTCTGGCCTGAATCAACGCAGAATTAGATTTACCGACAGTAAATCTTGAAGACCCTCCATTATTTATGCGATATTTTGATGATGCTGTGTTGTTCTTGTGTGTTTTGCTGGTGCAAAGGTTAAAATGGGTTGTTTCGTGCCCTTCATGTTCTATGTTATTACTGCATTGGATTTAAATGAGGATATTGTGCTGTAATGTTTTGGTCATCCAAACTCTTAATTTCATGCTGTGTAAGCTTTTTTAATTTTGAAATTATATGACAAATATGAGACTTTGATGTATCCAAATTTGTTGTCTAATCTTTAGTTTGATGGCATGGCAACCGGATGTGCTTAGAGTCCTTTATCTCGCACCGAAATCGCTAAATCCTATGAATTTAGAGTCACTATCGACAGTCGAGAAGGATAATGCATGAGGCAAAAGATCGAGGAGGAGATGTCCATGTTGAAGAGCTGAAATACTATGGAAGGAGAGGCAGATTTACCTCATCAAATGCAAATATGGAAACTCGGCCGGCTCAACCGTGCTAAAATTTAACGGAACGCTTCCGCATTTCCTTTCAAGCTCTTCGATTTCTTCCTTGCAAGGCGGATGTTCCCTGCCACGAACTTGGGTATTTTAGTCTACTCAACACGATCATGAACATCCATTGTGCCGAAACTATGCTTGTATAATCGTAAAATCCATAACCCGGGAAGAAAACAAGATCATATTATGTGCATACCTAGCAAACCAGATTATAAAACTGGGATCGCCAGGAGCTGACATTCTAAACTTGCTATTTGGAAGATAAGCTTCGAACATAGGCCTTGTTTCGCCGATCCACATCTCATTGAACATCAGATTGATAGAATCAATATCCTCAGATTCTTGTACTAGGGGACTCCAGTTTTATCTCCTGAGCTTTGAGTAGCAATGGAATCGCCAGAATTTTGAACTTTCTTCAGAGACCAAGGAACACCATGCCTACCAACTATATAACCAAGCGATTTCAAGTGTTTATAGACCTCAAACTGCTCCCAAGTGCATCCACTCTTTCCTCCTGCAATCTTACCATATAAATCTTTCAATGAAATACCATCTTTACCGGCATTGATGAGCATTACAGCACCAATTTCCATCAAAAACCTGAGAATAGGTCGAAAGTTTATAGCTACTATCAAGTATCAACATTAGAGAGAGAGAGAGAGAAAAAATACATTTATAATTATATATATAAATGATGGAACTGAAATTGATCAAAACCCTTTCTAACAAATCATAAGGGTATTTTTAATAGTATTTGAATAGTAATATAAAATGCCTCATATATTTCTTAGGAAAAAGTTCATAAACTTTCAGCAACTGAAACTCACAGTTTTTGTAATCAAATATATTGTTCATGATGATATCACTTACATATAAAATGACTTGTGTTTGGAGGACTATAGCTATTAATAATGCTAGACGGGAAAGTTAAATGCTGGGGAAATAACAAGCTGAATCAAGTTGAAAATATAAATCAAAGAGAAAAAAAGAAAACAGAATCATAGAAGAATTTTCTATTTGGACCTACAAAGTTTCCTCAACTGAGCAATATATTTTACCACGGCGAACAATGCCCGTTGTCGTTCAAAGCCGACCCTTATTTTCTATAACCTTGGCCAACTCCATTTTTTCATTCCAACACGCACTTGATACATGTTTCCTGACAAAAAAATGGTAAGGGATAAATTGCCAAAGAACTATTATATCTTTAATTCATACAGTCAGTGTGCTCTACCTGAATTGCAATTTTGGTGCCAACTCAGATGCATAATAGCATTCTTCTTCATCGTTAGAATCGAGATCATGCATCTCGTAGTTACTTTCTCCTTCTGAAGATTCCTCCCATTTTTCATTTCTACCACACATCTTATTCCTACAATTATAATCCTTTTGATTCATCGAACTAACTTGCCAAAAGATAACTAGTTAACAATAACCGAACAAAATCAGCACGATTATCAACATATATTTCCACGGACAGTCTAAGCAAGACAATAAACTACTAATAATAAATTAAAAATTGACAAACTTTATTGCAGGAAAAAAATATATATGGAAAAGCTAATCATATTTTTTGCTATGACAGCCTGGTAAATTACTAATAACTATGAAAAAAAATTAAGTTTTACTAAACTAATCATTTATATATTTATGTCTAGAGACAACTCACTATAGGTACTAATGGTTGGTTTATGTTCATTAATGAAATATTAACAGGCGGAATGGCACGCCCACATGCCATGAACGGTTATTCCAATTCAACAAGGAACCTTCCCCTAATGAAAACCCACTTCTGCAGATCCATTTTTAGATTTCAGTTCCATTCTTATTCAAAGGATTTTTCAGCAGTTCAAAACAACTAAGGTTCTCTTTGGCCAGTCCAGCAACAGTTATATACTAGCCATGGACATCACTCGACAAAAAGCCTATTACTGCCTTGTCATTTGTAAAATGCAACTTAAACCACAATAAAAAGATTTGTAAAATTCCTAGCCAGGTTCGGAAAAGTAAAATTCGGGTTCATAATGCTAACGTACAAAGACATACAAGTCTAACAACACTAGTCAACCTCGAACTAGCATGTACCAAAAGCGAAAGTACAAATTTCACTACACGAAAAACTGCAAGAAAGAAACTTAATGAAAACAAGAAACAGAATGAGAGAGAAATCGAGGAAGAGAAATACTCGGGTATAGTGAGTAGCTGCTTGGGGCAATCAAGGTAAATGGAGGGAGAAGACGAAGAGTTCGTCTTACTGAGTCGCAGCTCTTTCAGAAAAGCTTGCTCGGCTTCTTTCAAACCCTTCTTCTTCAAGTATGCTGTCACAAAGTTGGCCATTTCATCTTCCTCCATTCGTTAAACAGCTTCACCTCCTCAAACTCTGACGCTCGATCGCTCCCGACGACACCACCCAAATTTCCCCCGCTCGATCTTTCATGGCGGTCTAAATACAGCCCAAATGATCTGCGAAGTCAAGATGCTCGGAAAATTAGAGCCCAAACGAAAATTAGCACTTCGCTCTTGGCTCAAAAAACCGAGCCCTAATAATCAGCCCCTCTTAGTTGCCCTCTTTTCCTTTTCAACTATTTGGGCTTTAGCTCAAATAAACCCTTAACCCTTAATTAACAATGATTGTGATTAATTACTTTAAATAAACAAGGGAAGACTTTTATCCCATAATTTGAAACTTCTCCCAAATACTTTTAGTTTATTTTTACTTTTTAAAATACCAATTTAGGATATGACTATAATTACATGTTGAAATTAATCACTTATTTCTTAAATTTAGAAAATAACAAAAAATGTCGGACCAACAATTGCACGACACAGAGAATGTGTTGGGTGCACCTTAAAGTCAAAGTCACAAAAACTAATGTCACGCAGAAAGAGAGAGCATTATAAAAAAGAAACAAAAATTGACATAATTATGCAAAAATTAAATAATTAAAAAGGCTGCAAATTAATCAACGTTATCTTTAGCTTCATGTCATGGGCACTCGCGTGTCCGTTCTCGCCCACCATAATCGACCATTTAAAACCCTATCCCCGTTGCCTTAACATTTCCACCTCTTTCTACCTTATCTTTAATTATTCTCCCATTATCCTTACTCACATTTAAGGATTTCATTACTATTTCCCGTGTAATTATTCCTTAGATTATGAATTATTCCTTAGATTATGATATCTTATCGTCACGAAAACGATAGTATAATGAAAATACGCTGCTGTATCTGTCGGGCTGTAAGGCACGAGATTCGTCCCTTGTCTTCTTGATAAAACGATGTATTTTTAACAGAATTATATATATTTATATTTTTATTCTACCATCTAAACATATATATATTAAAGCGTCAAATAATAATTTGTGTAATTACAATAATATTATGTTAAAATCTCAATAAAGTTTAATTAATTTACAATAGAGTTTTACGATTGAATATGAGTTCAGTCCAGTTTTAACATATCATAAAATTATATTAGTTGATGCGGCTCTCGGCCGCATTGTCTCTTCATGCGGCTCTCGGCTTCTACCGACCGGTGCAAATTCAAAATGATATAATTATATTGGTTGATTTTCATGCAAAGATAACATATCATGTGACACTAGAAAAGTTGTGCAGCTGACGTACATGTCAATTAAATTAAATAATAATAATTAAATTCAGGCGTAAAAACGGCGAATAAACCAAGAAACTGCATCAAATCAAGTACATTGTTCAAGTGCAGGCCAGAAGGAAACTAAAGCCAGAATCTGCTGGCGGCCACAATCAGTCAGCAAGATATTAATCTAATTATAATTATTTTGTATTCACTTAATCTAATTAATTGATTTGGTAGAATCCAATTAACAATCACACTCAAACTCCAAGGCAACTTTTTTTGCATTTTTGGCTCCCCTAATTCAATGAATATAGTAGTGCCATTATTTTGCATTTGAAATTAGGGTTCGGTGACCCGTCACGCATCTTCTAAAATGGTGAAAAATGAACAAAATGTTAAGTTGATTTCTTGGCTCGAGTAATTGGTTATACCCGATCAAGAATTTCAAAATTTGATACAATCTGAATTAGGTTGAGGTCGTTATTCATGGTCCGGGTTGGTTCGATGATTTATTAAAATATGTTTAATGCAAAAAATGTATTACGTTACAATCAAATCAGCCGAATATGTAAAAAATACAATTGGGTGGGACCCAGAAATGTAGACTGCTTCCAAGTAGCTATGAATCATACGGTAAAATATAGTATTTTAATCCACGTGGCGTCTTTCTAGCCGTTGTTTCCAGATTTCTGTATCTAAAGCTGTAAAGTCATCACCGAATTTTCCAGGAAGTCATATAATACAAAATACGAAAATAGACCCATTATACGTTTATTTATTTACTTTATTTTCGCATTTGATACAATTAATTTTTTTAATAACTACTGAAAATAATCAATTTAATTATAAATAAATAACGTATTAATTTAATAAGTTATTATTGAAGCCAATAAATAAAGTAATAGGCTAAAATAATGCAATTTTCCGAATATTAGACGTTTATGATTGGTCCACTTCGCTGGTTAAAGCGACAAATCAACGATCCTGATTAGCAGATTTAATTATATTTTATAGTGGGATAGAAAGAAGGGTTTGGTAGGGTCACAATTATTACTGTGCGAATTCCAATTAATATGGTGGTAATAGTAAAAAGAGATTTATAGATGGACAATTTAAGTGTTATTTTTTTTATTTTATTGCTCAATAATATTTACCATTTATGCATGTCGCTCAAATAGACTCTCCATCTTACCGTTCAATCTCAACCTAATATGGTTCCAACTTCTCCATAACAATTCTCCATAACAAGAATAATTGGGAAGTTCAGATTGGTCCATTTTGACTTTACAAATTGCAAAAGTAAAATTAATTAAAGTGAAATTTATTCCAATTTAATTAATTTTACAAAAATAATCAAAATATAAAAAAAAATGGAGAGCGACAAAACCGTAATTTTCGATGAAATGGGAACGAAAATGACGCGTTAACTTTTTAAACCCTATATGTATTTTATAAATTGCGGCATCTTCGTATTGGTCGCGTCAACTCTATATATAAATCTAAATTCCTCCCGGTGCTCTCTGCCCCAGCGACCAGCTCCTCCACTTTCTCCTCCACTTTCTCCGACCACTGACCATGGCATCTGCCGGAGTTTTCGCCGGACGGCGGTGAAAAGTATAAGTCGAAGCAACTACAAGACTGCTTCAATGGAGGACAGAACTGTTTTGTTCAAGAAGTACGAGATCGGAAGGTTGCTCGGAAAAGGAACTTTCGCCAAGGTCTATTACGCGAAACACCTGAGCTCCGGCGAAAGCGTGGCGATTAAAGTAATTAGTAAAGATCAGGTGAAGAAGGAAGGGATGATGGAGCAGATTACCAGGGAGATTTCTGTTATGCGCCTTGTTCGTCATCCTAACATCGTCGAGCTCAAGGAGGTAATGGCGACCAAGAAGAAAATCTTCGTTGTCATGGAGTACGTCCGCGGCGGCGAGCTTTTCGCCAAGGTCGCGAAAGGAAAGCTCAAAGAAGATCAGGCGAGGAAATACTTTCAGCAATTGATCAGCGCCGTCGATTTCTGCCATAGCAGGGGGGTTTCTCACCGTGATTTGAAGCCGGAGAATCTGTTATTGGACGAGAACGAGGATTTGAAGGTTTCTGATTTCGGTCTTTCTGCTTTGCCGGAGCATCTCCGCAACGACGGTCTTCTTCACACGCAGTGTGGAACTCCGGCATATGTGGCGCCGGAGGTTCTGAGAAGAAAGGGCTACGCCGGCGCAAAAGCCGATTTATGGTCCTGCGGTGTAATTCTCTACGTTCTTCTAGCCGGATTTCTTCCGTTTCAAGATGAGAACGTTATGAACATGTACAAGAAGGTTTTCAAAGGCGAATTCGAATTTCCGCCGTGGTTTTCAACCGAATCGAAGCGGATAATCTCGAAACTCCTCGTTGTCGATCCTGAAAAACGGATTACTATTCCGGCGATTATGCGCGTTCCCTGGTTTCGCCGGGAATTATCGAAATCGCCGGCCTTTTCACCGGTTGAAATCCCCGACACCAAACCGGAAGAGATCATCGACGGCGATATTTCTAAATTACCGACTCCGAAGTTCTTCAATGCCTTCGAATTGGTGTCTTCAATGTCGTCTGGTTTCGATTTGTCGAATCTGTTCGAGAACAAGAAGAAATCAGGGTCAATGTTCACGTCGAGGTTCCCGGCGCCGGCGATTATGGCGAAGATCGAGGCGGTGGCGAAGGGCCTGAGCTTCAAAGTCTCGCCGGTGAAGGAATTCAAGCTGAGACTACAGGGGCCACAAGAAGGAAGAAAAGGAAAGCTGTCGGTGACGGCGGAAGTGTTCGAGGCGGCGCCGGAAGTGACCGTCGTAGAACTCAGTAAGTCTGCCGGCGACACCTTTGAATACGAAAAGTTCTGCGATGAAGATATTCGACCGGCTCTGAAAGACATAGTCTGGACATGGCAAGGCGACTGTGTCTCTAACACTAGTACAGTAGAACAGTGATCAAATCTGCCATGGATGAGCTTCGAAAATCTCATTTTTCTCATGATTCCTCCCTTTTTTCTTTCTGGGTACTTCAAAATTTCGTCTGTGAATAGTTTTTACTACTGAATCTGATTTTCCGACGAATCATCGTCGTCGTCGTCGTCATCATCATCATCATCAACCTATGAAAATTATAGGTTAAAATTTATTATATTGTATTTAAAAAACTATTACGATCAACGCTTGAAGCTTCATTAATTAAATTGAGTGACTTCAATTATTTTCTATTATTTCATTTGCAGCTGAAAGGTGCAGCTGGTTTCGTGGTGGGGAAATGCTTGTTTGGAAGATAGGAAGAAGCCTTAGGGGTCCATTCACTATCCTTCATTGGACACTTTCAATTTCATCCCACTATTCAATCATATATAACGTAATTATCCGATGTCAAAAATCTATTAATTTAATTTAATTATAATTAATATATTAAATTATAAATAATTATTCATTGCATCTATTCCTCAAATTAATATTATAGAATTACCCATTTGAAACATCAACATAACGTTCTCATTTTCCTATAGTAAATATTGATACTGCAATTGATATCACGAGTAGCAAATAGTTTAAATGATTTTTAATTATGTCATTCAGTCTTCGACCTGTCGTAAAATGTTAAAAGAAATTAAAAAGTAAGCACAATTTATTTACTCATAAATCACTAGACTTGCATTTGCAAAATTTGATTTTTCTATATTTAGTAATCGGCGTGAGACTACCAACACCTAAAGCGATGCCACTCAACTAGAGGCACGTTCCTCGTGAAAGTAAGAACGTAGTGAATCTAATTTTGCAAATCAATAATTGAACGAAACGGTTGCAACACATGATGGGGTGTATCCAAAATTCGACGAGATAAGATTATTAACCAAAAATAGAAAGTCTTTCTAGAATTGTGAGGCTACACATGGGTGGTCCATTGAAGATCATAATAGAGGATAGTATTTTCTACTACTTATTATAAATTAGGAAAAAATGCTTTTAATAGCCTGTACTATGGGGTAAATTACAGATATTAGAACGAACTAAAAAACGTTCAATCTAATACCTTGAACTATGAGGAAAATACGATTTTTATCTTCCGTCAATTATTCCGGTTAATTTTAACCTGAATCGACCACGTGCAAAGCACGTTTGTTATTGTTAAAGCATAAGCACGTTTGTTATTGCATCTTTGCACGTGGTCGATTCAGGTTAAAATTAACCGGAATAATTGACGGAAGATAAAAATCGTATTTTCCTCATAGTTCAAGGTATTGGATTGAACGTTTTTTAGTTCGTTCTAATATCT
>QAOC01020753.1:305754-325505 GCA_003255005.1 Begonia fuchsioides
TTTTTTCCCGATTTGGGTTTCCACGTAAAATTCTTGGTGTGCATTTTTGACATTATTTCCTTTACTACTTGGCCGTTATATTTTTACGGAGCGGAAAAATATTCCTGGTATTTTTCGGATCACATCTGTTATCGTTTCTTATACTGTCTGATTAGTGGTGTAATTGTACTGTGTAAGTAGTTCTGTCGAAGGCAAGACTTGGTATTTAAGTAGTCCGTTCGTGACTCACCTCTCTTACCTGGGAACATACTTGGAAACGTAATTCTGTCTAGGAAATTGACAAGAGCGGTTTCCTGAGAATTAACCTGATCAGTACTCTCCACGTTTTTTTGGTGGATAAAGAAATAATATTCAGGTAGATATTTGAGTAGTATTTCCCAACAATACATGCATACATAAATTGGTATCGCACACATGCTCCAACCTTTATTTTTCCTTTTATCTTTGGAAGAAATTTCTCTTGTGTTGCTTCATTAAAATGAATTTCCTGTTCAAGATGCAAATGCTACCTTAATCACGTGTAAACGGTTTTCTTCTTCGACAATGCTAGCCAATTGTTGCACAGGTTTAGTGATTTTTTTTTGTCTGTTCAGAGATTCATTGGTGAACTTCCATTGTTTGGTGTTTTTGAGCTATCATTAGTTTACATCGATGGTTTCCAGGTGGGGATTGGAAACTCTGTTTATTCATTTCAACGTGAATGTTGGCTGCAGTTTGTTCTATCTTATTGCTGCAAGTAAAAGTGAGCTTTCTAAGATGGCAGATTTGCGGTCAGAAATGGAAAAAAATGCTTAAAAATGCAAAAGAAGAGTTGCAAAGTAAAGGCAATAGCCATAGCCAGTTTCATTCCAAAACGGACATTTCCATTTCCGGCACCTCCGACGATGTTCCAGACCGGACTCGCTGCACTAGTCTGTATTCTCTTCAACACAAAGATTAGGCCGAGATATATCGAAATTACAAACCAAAGAACCAAATTTCTCTTCTGGTTCTAATGATCTCGAAAAATGCATAGGAGGCATCGATGAACTCGAGGCAGAATTCGAGGCCGAAATGGAGCAACTGCATATCCACTTGGATTGTGAAGATATGAAGAAGAACACAAAGCAGCAAATGATAGAAGTATGTGAGATTTAGAAGATTTTGTCATTTATGTGTGCTTTCTGTCTATTCTTTGGGCTCAATTCTACAAATTGCATACACAGGGGAAGTCATGAACCGACGAGAGGAAGCTTATGGGGCACAAATTGGAGTTCCTCCCATGGAGCTGGAGAGAAGATTGCATGAGCTTTTGGCAGAAAGACAGCTAGATCGAATACAAGAGCTCGAAACTACTTTCGAATGCGCCAAACAGGAAATTCGAGAAAAGGGTATGGAGGTTTCATGGTGGAAAGAAACCGCTAAACTTCGATTGCATCAAGTTCCCGAACATTCGGGGCTTTTGCTAGCTTCCCAAAATGATTGATAGGCAGTGATGATCGGCTGGTGAGTTTCAAATGTAAGAAATCTTTTAGAGTGTGAAAATTAAAGTTCATCAACCAATGGTGTATAGATTGTAATCCCAGTATAGAGGCAAATGCAGTGTCTCTAACCTACTATGCGAGGCCCCGCACGAAGAATTTACTCGTCCCGGCGAGGACCCGTTATATTAGGCAACGTGTATATTGATTGGAGTTCATAATTTTAAAAAATAACAAGAAGAGTGGTCATCCTTCCTTAATGCAAGGTCTTGGCAAAAATACTTTTAAATATAATAGTTATATTTATCGACCATTTGGTTTAAAATACTTTTAACTCTCAAAACAACTCTTACTCCCTTAAGAAAAAGTATAATAATTAATTTAAATGTGTAACACCCTTGATAATAAATATATTTTAGAGAGTTAAAAAAACATTGGGCCCCGTGTCAAAAATTAACCCGCGACGCTGTAACAATAGATCATTGGAAACCCTAATTACATAGCTGGTCTGGTGTTAGGGGCAGCAGTATATATATAGCTGCATTGTTGATGGAGAATTGATCCTCGTCTCTTCCTCGCGAATTTCGTTGCAGTCTTCGAAGGAGAAACTCGGAGGAATCTGAAGCCCTAGAGAAGAATCATGTCGGACGAGGAACATCACTTCGAGTCCAAGGCCGACGCAGGTGCCTCCAAAACTTTTCCTCAGCAGGCTGGAACAATCCGCAAGAATGGTTACATCGTAATCAAGGCCCGTCCCTGCAAGGTTCTCTCTATCTCTCTTGATCAATTAAGTTTTGGAATTTTCTCGATCGAATCGTGGGCAGATTTGATTTTTCTTTCGTCATGTTTTATGTTGTCAAAACGTTTACTTTAAATGGTGACGGTATTTTCCAGATCTTATCTGATGCCATCCGTGATTATGTGGAATTATTGAATATGAATTTTTCTTTGAATGGTTTTGGATTTACTACTTATTAGTACATCTGATACCGTAGAAGAGTCTAAAGCAAAGGCGATCATATTTATTTGCATTTTTACTTTTGAGTGGTCAGAAAATTTGTTTTCTTTATTAGAATTATGATGCGTAGAGAAAGTAGCTGCTGAAAGGGAGTGATTTTTTTCTGTCTGATTGAAGAAACGCCATTGCGTAGGAATCTATCGAAGATATATATATATTTTTTGCCTATTCTTGCCTGCCATATTTTGTTTCAAGTATTATGACGCTATTATAAACTGTTATTGTTTGTTTGACATATATTGTAACATCTAGTGATGTTTTGCATGGAGGAGAAGAGATCATTTATGATGAATTGAAATATTAGGACGCTAAAAAAATCATATTTGGGTGCCCTTTCTTATATAAGATGTCATATTTTATGTTTTTCCAAATGGATTTCCAGTCAATGGACGATTCATTATGAGGAAAGCTATTGCAAACAAAAAAGACAGCCTTAATATTTTATCTTCATCTGACAAATAGCGTATTCATTGGCAATCTGTTTAACTTTTTAGTCGCATTGTTTCAAGTTTTCAACCTATCTGATCGTAAGTTATCATTTGGATTTCTTATTCTGTTGTTGATTGAACAGGTCGTTGAGGTTTCTACTTCCAAGACAGGTAAGCACGGGCATGCAAAGTGCCACTTTGTGGCTATTGATATATTTACTTCTAAGAAACTCGAGGATATTGTCCCATCATCCCACAACTGTGATGTGAGTTTCCTATCTCGCAATCATGATTTTCTCATTGAAGCAACGTAATAGCTTGTCATGGTGATGACCTCCTTATCATTATCTTCTGTATAGGTTCCTCATGTTACTCGTACTGATTATCAGCTGATTGACATATCTGAGGATGGATTTGTAAGTATTCTACTTAGTGTTTTGGATCTGAATTTTCACTCATTTGGTACAAAATTGTTGACTTCTGATATGTTTCATAATCTACAAATTTTATAGCACATATGAACATTAGGATAATCTATTACTAGCTTTGTGTGAGCATTTACCTTTATTTGATGAACATCTATTGATTTATGTGCAGTTGAGTCTCTTGACTGATTCAGGTAACACAAAAGATGACTTGAGGCTTCCTACTGACGAGACCCTGCTTGGTCAGGTAAAGTTCAGAAACTCGTGTCAGTTGCATTTGAGCACATCACCATCATTTTTCACCTGTATCTGTTAAACTTTTACGAAGCAGAGATTTAAATGTAAATTAACACCTTTCAGAGTTAACTTCTATCCTTTAAAAACAATGGGTGTGTCTGTTTGTATAAAAAGATTATCCTTGTTTTTGCTCTGTTTTCATTTTTGTCTAATAGGTTCCAGTCAGCTTAATTGTCCAAATCTAGCATTTTAGACAGTTTAGTACCTGTACACTTATAGATATTGGAAAAGAAGATAAAAATCTTTTCTTATTTGTTTTTCGTGCATTGATTCAGATTAAGGATGGATTTGCTGAGGGGAAGGACCTTGTGCTGACAGTCATGTCATCCATGGGCGAAGAACAAATCAGTGCCCTCAAGGATGTTGGCCCCAAAAACTAAAATTTAAAGGGGGCCGCGATCAAACGATGGACTTGAAAATCAGGTGGATTAGCTGTTATACCACCATCTCATGATGAACCTTTAAGTTAAGGCTACTGGTATTTGCTTTTTTAAAGTGTCACTCTTGTTCTTCGATTGTTTTCTCTTGTTTTTATTTACTTGGAAAATTCTACATATTCTATGAACCAAAAGGTTGGTATTTGTTTCTCATGTTGACTCTGGTTATGGCAATTGAAATGTTTATCCGCAGTGGGGCTCAACTCTTGTGTGTCCTGCCATGGAGGTAAACATGTTCGAGTTTTTGACTTTTCTTCAGTGATGTTTTTGACTTTTCGATCTAGCTTTTTAAGCTCAAGATTGATAAATAAACAATTTCTCTTTTAGCTGTTTTTATTAACATAAAAAGTGTTCACTTTGAGAATTTGTGATCGTGGATTGGCAGTTTTGGGCGGGTTTTGGTGTTCATGTAGTCGCCCGCCCGATTAATTAGTTTAAGTTTTGTTTTGTCATATTTTAATAATTTAATTAAAATTTTGAATTTTATCATATCTTTAATGAACGTTTTAACATTATGATAGTAGTTAAGTGTAAGATATCGATCGATTTGGTCAATTTTAACGACTTATGCATGAATTCAAAATATTCTAATAATACAATTAATATCAATAATTAAATATTTTTATCATTAAAAATTAGCAAAAATGTAATTATGCAAAATGGAAGAGTTGCTGTAGCGCACTTGCAAAAGCAACAGCCTTTACTTCCTTTCAACGATATAATCCAAGTAACACTATTGACCAATCAACTCTCACCACGTCAGGCCAATCCATCCACGTTTCACAAGCGCAATAGCCAATAGTAGTAATTTCTGTTCTCCCGCCACCATTGATCTTCTTGGGCTGCCGGTCGACGTCGATTTTCGTCCAATTTACTGTGCTTCTTCTTCCCCATCGATTGCCCCACGTTACCCAGGTTTACCCTTTTTTCTGGTTTCGCTTTCTGTATCTTGTTGTTGATCTTACAGTTGGTGAAAAATTAATTGGCCGGCGTCTAGGTTATATCCCTCTGACAATGAATTGATTAATCTAAGTCAACTCTCGCGGATTTTGATTTGGTCCTTTTTTATGTTAATTATCTTCGCATTGTCTTCTTACTTCTGTGTTTTTTCTTTCTTTTGATTCGACTTTATGGATTCCATTCGCAAATTACAGCCGTTGACTATGTCTTTCCATGCTTCGAGGAGTTCGCCATTTATTAGTATTATTATTTCAAATCGAGGATCGAAGCTCTTAGATTCTGAACTTGGATTACTCATTTTTTTTAAGGAAAACAATCTTTACTTGTTTTCTCTTTCCAATCGGTTCAATTTCAAAATTTAAAGCCCTTATATTGAGGGGAGCATAAAGCGAAAATTTCTGTGTTGTTCATCTATTATTTCTTTCTGCTCGTCAAAATGTTCTTACCAGTCATGGTTTTCTTTCTAATAACTGGTAGGAGTTCTATGGCGGAAGGAAAGTACATTGTTGATTCAGCTGCTGATTCATTGACGCTGGAGGGGATAAGGGACTCCTTGATCAGACAGGAAGACACCATAGTTTTCAGTTTAATTGAAAGAGCAAGATTTTTGCACAATTCTCCTACGTACCAAGAAGGTTACGCTAATTTTGATGGCTGTTCTGGATCTTTGATTGAAGCTTTTGTTAAAGAAAGTGAAGCCATTCAAGCCAAGGCAAGTGCTCTGATTGTTTCCATCTTGCAATCTACCATTTTTGCATCTTGGTTTCTAGAAGAAATGCATGTTTTCCAATAATTTTTGGTGAGAGTATAAGCTAGAAATTTGAGATGAATCTTGTTAAATAGTGCTAAGAAGTTCTCTGTTTCACCATGGATAGACAAAACCGTAGATATAAGTCAAGTTATACTGATATACAAAATTTTTCCCATTACTATCGAATTCAATTGTCTGTGCCAATTCGTTGCTGCTAGATAGATCACTGCTAAATCTGTTGCTACTGATTTGCCGTCATCTGTTCTCGTGAATTATCAAAATGTTCATCTCTCCAAGTGTTGTCTCTGTGAATGTGTTTGTGGAATTTTCTTCAATCATATTCGTTTTTCTTGCAAAAATAAACAAGCTGGTATTTTGAAATCATGGTTACTAGTTTACTACTAATGAAGAAACTTCTGGTCTTCGAGGTTAAATTACGAGATTAGTCGTTACATATGTGAGCTACTATGTTCTCGAACATGTTAAATCGTACAATTTTGTTGGTTGTTTTGACAACAGGCTGGTAGATATGAAAGTCCTGAAGAAAATCCTTTCTTTCCTCATCATCTACCTCCTCCACAGGTGCCTTCTCACAATTTTTCACAGGTACATAGTAAACCTCCTTTTTTTTTTCTCTTTTTTCACATCAAATCGTGTAAAACATATTGTGCGTTTTTCTGAATCAATCTTGATTTCAGGTGTTATACGGCCCGGCTGCTTCGATTAACATAAACAAGGACATTTGGGATATTTACTTCAAAAAACTGCTTCCATCATTCGTTTCTTCAGGTGATGACGGCAACTATGCATTGACAGCTGCTAGCGATCTCGCTTGTTTGCAAGTAACAATTATGAACACTATTCTCTTCAATTCTCTTATCTCCTGCTCTTGAGATCATTTTTTGTAATAAATGTGTTAACGTGCAGGCGCTTTCTCGAAGGATTCATTACGGGAAATTCGTCGCCGAGGTGAAATTCAGAGACGCCCCACATGATTACGAGTCTCCTATCCGTGCGCGGGTATAAACAAAACTTTTTCCTTTTGCTTTTTTTCTCGTTATGAATATCACGAAGCAAAACGATTGAGCGATGAAACATGCTTACAGGACCGAGATGCTCTGATGGAGCTTTTAACTTCGAAGCCAGTGGAAGAGATGGTGAAGAAAAGAGTAGAGAAAAAGGCAAAGGTGTTTGGGCAAGAAGTGAGCCTTGACAGCAACAAAGGAGATGAGAAAAAGATTGAGCCTACTGTTGTTTTTGACCTTTATGACAAATGGGTTATTCCTCTCACTAAGGAAGTTGAAGTTGAGTACCTTCTTCGCCGACTCGACTGAGCCGAGCTGTCCAGTCAGGGCAAAATGATGTCTGGTTTCAAAGACAGCAAATCTACCCATAGTTCTGTTTAATGCTTGATCTATGAAATTATGTCCGGTCGGGCCAAAATTATGTTCGGTTTGAAGACAGCAAATCTATGTCCGGTTGGCCCGAAATTTTGTCGGGCTGCACGACAGCAAATCTACGCATAGTTTTGTTTAGTGCTTGATCTATGAAATAACTTGTAAGCTTCCACACTTTGTCTTTCTATTTATTTTCTTAACATATCTTCAACATTAGTATAATAAATATTATAAATAATTATTTTAATTATAATACATTAAATGTATTCTAACTAATCAATTATAGTTTGATACGTCAAAAACTATAATAAGATGATATTCTAAGTAATTAAACAATGTAAAATAATAACAAAAAAGAAATTATTTTCGAGTATAAATATTAATCCATTCAAATTAATTTTTATTTTCAAGTAAATAGAAAAGGATATTTTTGTCATTTACTTCCTTGGTCATCTCACAGTCTCTCTCCTTCCTTTTTCTGATTCGGTCGGGGAGTGCTAGCCAGAAGCGGGAAGAGAGCGGAGACTGAGAGTGGCTTCTACGATCTCCTAGACGGAGCTTACAGCGTTGGAGCAAGAGAATGTAGAAACCCTGATTTTCACTCGCTTTGTGTGCCAGTTCTTGTGGTAAGCTTTCTGGCTTTTATCTCCGAGCCTGGAGCTATCTTTATCTCCGTGATTTTTCTTTTCGAATTGATTTTTCCTTCATTTATTGATTTTTTTCTTCGAAATGTATTTTCCTTCATTTCTTTGTTTGATTTACGATCATTTATGAGCAAAATTTAGTCCCTTATCGTTTTCCTTGAAAGATGACTTCATTTGTTCGCTGGGGAACATATTGCTAAGCTGAACGCTGAATTCTTCGATGGTCTTCCCATTTTCCTTGGAAGTATCATTTTCTCTGATTGCATGGTGATTTTGAGGTGCTTGTTCCTTTGCCAACTTAATTAAAATCTCCGATGTAATTAGTGACCAATTTATTTGGCTATTGAACTTATAAGATCGTGTTGATTTTTTGGTGATTGTTAGGTCCTTTTCTTTCTTGGGCTGTGAAATGCTTGTAAACAATTTTGTTTTAAAGGGAAGGTTTGAGAAAATCTGGAGCTCACTATTTTTCTATCTGCTCATTAAAAGAATAATCATGTTATCGTTATGCATTATGGAGCTGGCATCCATATTTTGTTTCTTCTATCATTAATGGATTGTCTTCGAACTCCATCTTTCAATGAACAAGCTCAATTAGCTTAAGCAACATTTCAACATCTTTACCATCAACCCTTCAAGGCTTCTTTCTTACTTATTTATAAGCTTGTCTTTTTTCAATTTCTTCCCCAGGTTTGTGCAGAACAATGGTTTCCTCAGATGCAAAGGAGGATATTGGGATGAGTAGTAAGGGGGCAAAATTTTCAAACGGGTTTGATATGGATTTGTCTGATGACTTCGATGATGATAGTGAAGATATTGAAGAGAACAATTCACATGAATTGGGGGAATAATTTTTAAAAAAGTTCTGTAAAAAAGCATCAATGGCATTTTTCAATGAGTATGGCCTCATTAGTCATCAAATTAACTCATACAATGAGTTCATAAAGAATGGTCTGCAGAAAACATTTGACTTTTTTGGTGAGATGACAGTTCAACCGGGATATGATCCCTCGAAGAAGGGAGACAGCGAGTGGCGATATGCTTCAGTAAAATTTGGTAAAGTCGCTCTTGATAAGCCACGCTTCTGGGGTGGTGGAAATACTAAAGAGTACAACATGTTGCCAAGACATGCTCGGTTACAGAACATGACATACTCAGCAAGGATGAAAGTAAATATTACTATTCAGGTGATTGGCATCATTTTCACTGACTCGCCCTCTTATCTTCCTAACTCAATTTCACCTATGTTTTATGTTGTAATGTCTGACATTCCTGTAAATTTTCTGATGCCCTTACAGGATGTGCAAACAATATGCTTCTAAATGTTTATATCTTTTTAATGCCATTGTCTTGTTATCTATTGATGCTTATGTTTAATATCAATGGCACTGTTGTTGTCGTGATGATGAATAGTTTGGTATTTTTAATTTTCCTCATTCTTTATTGTGAAAAGTATCTTACATAGTCCGATGCTCGTAATGTATCAGGTCTATACTCAAAAGTTAGTTAGGACTGACAAATTTAAAACCGGTCAAGAGGTGCATCTTGATAAGAATATTATAAGTGAAGAGAGCAGGGACATAATTATAGGAAGAATCCCTGTAATGGTAAACTCTGACTTATGCTGGATGAATGGAGTTCAGAAAGGCGATTGTGAATTTGATCACGGAGGCTATTTTCTTGTTAAAGGAGCTGAAAAGGTTGGCCATGTTATTGAAAACTTTATTAGTTGTCAACTCTCGTTGTATTTGCTATTCTAGATTGTTTCCTTTTCTTTTCCCCTTACCGTATATATAATATTATTATTCTTATTATTTCAGATTCTTATTGCGCAAGAGCAGCTTTGTTTGAAGCGGCTTTGGATATCTAATGTTCAAGGATGGAACATTGGATACAGGTCAGAGGCAAAGAGGAATAGACTAATTTTAAAACTGCTAGGAGCTTCAAAAGTTGAAGATGTAAAAGGAGAAGAGGGAATTCTCATTGTATACTTTTTGTCAACGGAAATCCCAGTGTGGATTCTGTTTTTTGCTCTTGGCGTTTCATCTGATAAAGAAGTTGTAGATTTGATTGACTTCAGAAGTAATGACGCAACTGTTGTAAATATTCTCCTTTCTTCTATTCGAAATGCTGATAAAAACTGTGAAGCCTTTCGGAGAGGTAAAAATGCTCTGAACTATGTGGAGAAAGCAGTAAAAAGTACCAAATTTCCGCCTGTTGAATCTATTGAAGACTGCATAATTTCTTATCTGTTTCCAAAATTGAGAGGTCCAAAGCAAAAAGCTCGATTTCTTGGTTACATGGTGAAGTGTCTGTTGGAGGCCTATACAGGCCGAAGGAAATGTGATAATAGGGATAATTTCCGAAACAAGAGGTTGGAATTGGCAGGTGAATTGCTCGAGCGGGAGCTAAAAGTTCATATTGCACATGCACGGAGGCGCATGGAAAAGGCTTTGCAGAGAGATCTTTATGGAGATCGTAACATTCGTGCTATTGAGCATTACTTGGATGCTTCCATTATTACCAATGGTCTGTCAAGAGCATTCTCCACTGGAGCATGGTCACACTCTTTCAAGAGAATGGAAAGAATTTCAGGTGTAGTGGCAACACTTGGGCGTACAAATCCTCTTCAGACTATGGCTGAGTTACGACGAACACGGCAGCAGGTTGCATACACTGGGAAGGTTGGAGATGCTAGATATCCGTAAGTGTATCCATTTTTGAAAAATATGCTAATTTCATATCAGAATATTCTTGTCTCTGAAAGGTTGTTACTTTAGTTTTTATAAATTACTTTTGATGATGATAGGGTTTCCAGCCAAGAACAAGCAATAAGAAAATTTTCCGCACCACCATATTTTTACATAATAAAAAGTCATTTCCCTGCCTATTTATCTCCCATCTTATTTCGGAAGCAACTTCTAAATGACTTCCAATTTGAATGCGAAATAGCTACCTTAAACATAAATTGAAGAAGTGTCACATACCAAACATAACTAACTGTTACATTGCAGTTTTAACTACAACATTTTTAAAACTTAAATTGACCTTATTGGTGGCTTATCAGATGATTGAACTGAGGTTAACTTACCACTTTTATGCTTCAACTGCAGTATTGTAGATAAGGAATGCAAGATTTTCTAATTTTATTTTGTGTATGTAGGCATCCTTCTCACTGGGGTCAGGTTTGCTTTCTATCTACCCCCGATGGTGAAAATTGTGGGCTTGTAAAAAATTTAGCTATCACTGGATTAGTAAGCACTAAATTAGTGGAACCTATAGTTCCTACTTTATTCAGTTGCGGAATGGAGGAATTGGTGGATGATTTTTGTTCTTCACTGCATGGAAAGGATAAAGTATTTCTCAATGGAGAGTGGGTTGGAGTTTGTGACAACTCAGTCTCATTTGTGAAGAAGCTGAGAAAGATACGAGGGAAGTATTTGCCACATCAGGTTATTGTGATTTTCCTTCACCCACCTTTTTGGTTTCAAATGCAAGGTCCACTTGGATTTTATCATTTAAACAGTGATTGATGCAGAGAACTTAGATCAAATCTGAGACGAACTGTGATGTATTGCGATGAGATATTGTTTTTTTATGTTTAAACTATTTATTGAAGCTAGCTCGTAAACTATTTAATTTCCAGCTTGTGCTGGTATTTAGTGCCTTAACTCTAATATTAGCTTTTTACAGGTTGAAATCAAAAGAGATCGTGAACAGCATGAAATTCGCATATTTTCCGATGCGGGTAGAATACTACGCCCCCTTTTAGTTGTTGGAAAACTAAACAAGATTAATGTCTCCAAGGGAGAGAATTTCACTTTTGAATCTCTTATCAAAGAGGGAATAGTTGCACTTATTGGAACTGAAGAACAAGAAGACTGCCATATTGCATGGGACGTTAATTATCTTTTGAAGGACCGGGGGAATGACAACTACACACATTGTGAACTTGACCAGTCATTCTTATTAGGTTTAAGCTGTGGGCTTATTCCATTTTTAAATCACGATCATGCCAGGAGGGTTTTATATCAGTCTCAGAAACACTCTAATCAAGCTATTGGTATTTCTACTACTAATCCCAATATCCGAGTTGATACTTTGTCTCACCAATTACACTACCCTCAGAGGCCCCTTTTCCGAACGATGGCTGCTGATTGTCTTGGGAAACCTGATTTCTCATTAGGCCATAATAATGTTCTACCAAAACCAGAATTTTACAATGGTCAGAGCGCTATTGTAGCCGTCAATGTTCACCAAGGCTATAACCAAGAAGATTCACTTGTGATGAACCGGGCTTCTTTGGAGCGGGGTATGTTCAGATCGGAGCATATCAGAAGTTACAAGGCCGAGGTTGATAACAAAGATGCAGTGGATAAGAGGCGGAAACCTGATGATATTGTGAAATTTGGAAAGACTCAAAGTAAAATTGGGCGTGTGGATAGCCTAGATGATGATGGTTTCCCCTATATTGGAGCAAATCTTCAGAGTGGGGATATTGTTATTGGTAGGTGTGCTGATTCTGGAGCTGATCATAGTATCAAACTAAAACACACTGAGAAGGGAATGGTTCAAAAAGTTGTATTGTCATCCAACGATGATGGAAAGAATTATGGTGTTGTGTCTCTAAGGCAGGTAAATAAGAATTATGGTATTACCATTTAGCATTTGTGTGGATTCATTTTTTCTCATACTTAGAATCTAATTTGGTGCAGATACGTTCTCCATGTCTTGGAGACAAGTTTTCGAGCATGCATGGGCAAAAGGGGGTATTGGGTTATTTGGAATCACAAGAAAACTTCCCATTCACGATTGAAGGGATAGTTCCAGATGTTGTTATAAACCCTCATGCATTTCCTTCACGACAAACTCCTGGTCAACTCTTAGAGGCCGCTTTAGGGAAGGGCATTGCCTCAGGTGGCTTGATGAGACATGCCACACCTTTTGCCACTCCCTCTGCTGAAGCCATCACAGAACAGCTTCACAGGTAAATTTGTAACTATACCCATGCTCACTTTTGGAACTTTCTTGGAGTAACATCATTATTATTATTGATCATGTTAATGGAGACTCATTTAGAGTAGAAAAGCGGTATATGCATAATTTCTTTTTGGTTTTTAATATTATTAGTCCTAATATCAAATTCTTAACTGGAGTTTCTTGATTCTCGGTTCATACTTGTTAGCTTAAAATGATGTTACTTCCATAGTTTCCTTGAAATATAGGAGTTTATATGCATGGACTGCGGCCAGATTCACGTGATATCGACTGTGTATGACAGGGCTGGGTTCAACAAATGGGGAAAGGAGAGAGTATACAACGGCAGGACGGGAAAAATGGTCAAAACAATGATATTTATGGGTCCAACATTCTACCAGCGTCTGGTCCACATGGCCGAAGACAAAGTAAAATTTCGCAACACGGGTCCAGTTCACCCTCTCACTAGGCAGCCGGTGGCTGATCGAAAGCGTTTTGGTGGGATCAAATTTGGCGAAATGGAGCGCGACTGTCTCATTGCTCACGGCGCATCAGCGAACTTACATGAACGACTTTTTACGCTGAGTGACTCGTCCCAGATGCACATATGCCAGAAATGCAAAAACGTCGCAAATGTTATCCAACGGCCAGTGGCTGGTGGTCGGAAGATTAGAGGCCCCTACTGTCGGGTTTGTGAGACAGTTGATGAAATTGTGAAGGTTAACGTGCCATATGGAGCGAAGTTGCTGTGCCAGGAGCTTTTTAGCATGGGTATATGCCTCAAATTTGAAACCCGGCTATGTTAGGTTTGGTAAGTTCATCATAGACTTATTGTACTGTTTTTATATTTCTCAACTCATTATGCACTCCCCATAACTCTTTTGATGTTAGAATTTGCTAGTATCATTAAGTAGTTAATTTTGGAAGTTGGTCTAAGCCTGTTACTTGAATCTAATCATTACTATGCTAAATTTAGCCTTTACCATCATATTTTCTCATTATCTCATATTTTTGTAATTGATATAATAAATATTTAAATAATTATTTTTGTTTTAATATTTTAATTTAATCAATCATAATAATTTAACACGTCAAAAAATAAACTAATAAAATAAACATAATATTATTTTTATAAATGAAATCTATCATCTCTCAAAGGCTTTCTACTCTTGTTCGAAGGATTTGTTGTATCTTATACGCAAAGAGCTTCTGCTTACCACACATCAAGGGCTTATCTTACTGTAAAGTAATTTCAGTTTCCGGTATCAGTGGATGAAATTAAATGCAAACAGATATTCAGGATCTTATTCCAATAATCAGCATTATCAAGACAAACTTGCAAATACCCAAAAATAAATAAATAAATATACAGGTCGAAATAAATTATAGTTTCCCCCCATTTGACTGCAGAATAAAAAGTAGATTTGAAGGAAAAATTAGATCAAAAAGTTAGGGCAATCCCACTGAAACTTGTATAGTAGTCAATCATTCGACTTTAACAAAGAACACTCTCACAGGCCTTTACCTCAGCAGCCTTAGCTTCCAAAATTGCTTGCCCCGAAGGGCTTGATTTTATGCTTCCAACAACACCACCAAATATGGAAGTCCTGTAAAAGTCATCTTCCACTTTTGTTAGAATTTCCTTCACAACTTCAAAGTCCACGCCACCACTCAAAATCAAATGTCCTAAAATCTCTCCAAAATTATTCGGAGCTTTTGGCAAATCGATGGCGATATCATCCATCATCGAGGCATAAAGAAGGCACCCACCCCTTATATCTAGAGCAGTCAACGTGCCTTTGTTCAACAAGTACCCGAGAAGCTTGCTGACCGGTTCCAAGCACGGTGGAATCTTTTCTAGCGAAATTGAAACCGCTTCTTTGACGAACTCCGGGTGATAGGCAGGGGATTTCAACTCCTCTACACACTGCTGAGCTTCATCGAGAAGTCGAACACTGAAATATTCCTCTAGAAGTGAAACAGTTTTCCTATGAAGATCTGCAGGATTAGATCTTGTTGAGGGAACTTCCGGTTTCTTGGGAGACGGTTTCACTGAGACAGTTGTAGCCACAGGCTTAGAGCTCTGAGTGACGAGAGGACGAGTCTCAGTAATATTACTAGTATGGGACAACGGAGGGGCATCACTACTCTGCAAACTACTCTGCAACAACGCGCTCGATTTCCCTGTTATCATACCACCACTTCCCTGGGGAAGATATTTAGAATTTAGGGACGGTATTTTTTCAACTAAATGCGATTGCACACGTCCAGCAGACTGAATAGGACCATCCTTTCTTCCCGTTGATCGATGTCGAGGAACCTCCCAATTGTCGCCATCAAGCCCAAGCCCGGGCATACCAGGCATCCTTCTTGCCCCGGGCATACCAGGCATTAAACCTCCTGAGCCAGGTCTGCTGCCAATAGGGAAACCTTCAGAACTTATTCCCTCGATGCCTACAGCCTTTCGACCATTTCTCATTATTGCTGTTGAACCAGGTCGTAGCCCTAAATTTTTTTCTGCCTCGGAATGGATTTCAGTAATAGTCTTTGCTTTCATCTGCCAAAATCATAAACAACATCCACAAAGCTATTAAGATAAAAAAAAAATCATAACCGTTTCTATAAACGAAAAAGAGAACCAAACAGCAGAAACAACAAACAGAAAATAAAACTTTAAAAAAAAGGAAATGATGACCTCTTCTCGTCGTGGTACCCAGTTGTTAGCACGCAAATCAATAACATTATGGACCATGAACCTCAATCTAGGTGCAAGTTGGGTGTTTGTAGTTAGTTCTTTCAGCCTGCTAAAATACATATCATTGACTCTTCGAGATCTTGGACCATCATCGAGCTGCTTACCAATGGTGCTAAAAAATTGACATGCGGCCTCAACATTTTCCTCAGCTGGACACACTTTCTCTTCAGATCCCAAAAGCTCCTGCACCATCAAGAGACTGTGATCCAAGAGTTCAAAGTTTAAACATGATCTAAGAGAAAAAACATTACCAGAACAATATGATGAACAATTTTTTCAGACACCATCTTCTGCTTCAATAGTTCACCAATGAGACGTATGTTCCCAAGAGTTCGCAGTTTAACCATTCTTTCCTTGTCTCTTCGATCTGTCTCTAGCTCAGTATCTGCCATCTGCCTAATTTCCGCCCTCAGATTGTCGGCATCTTCAAAAGCCTCTTGACAGATGTTCAAGAGAACCCGTTTAAAGGTTATATCCTTTCCTTTGATCTCATCAGATGGGAATGGAGGAAGCTTGTCATTGAGATCAGAGCATAAAAGAGCATACATGGGACAGAATGTTGGTTCCAGTACAGCTTTCTCAAATATAAGTGAGATAACACCCTGAATGGAAAAGAAGCCTACCACTATAAGTAACGATGGAAGTTAAGTCCAACCACCAAAAGATTAGCCATAACACATAAATAATACATAAAAGAAACCTCTAGAATATCAGGGGTTGTTATTCCAGAGTCGATCAGCTGACCCTTGAGGACGTCAAACTTCTCAGGGGTCAATTTATTAAGTATACTGCAAAAAAAATGATAAATTATTCAAAACCAATTTTAGCTCAAAAAGAAAAAATTACATAAATCTAGAAATTTTATAACTAAAGTAGAAAAAAATCATTTTAAACCATTTCACTTAGTATTAAATTTAACAATCATAATTACCCTTTCACTGCTTTTAAAACACGTTCTTTCTCAGATAGATTTCCTCTACGCACAGACCATGGAACTTCAGCCTTGACAAGAGATGGGGTAGGACCTACCTGTTGGAATAAGAACTTGTGTATTAAGGGCCATCATTCCCCAGATGAAGCGCAAATTCAAGATATATATTCAAAAATGAAAGAATGACAGAATAACGCATACTATTTTTAAAATAACCAAGGAAAAATTCTTACCCCTTGACTAGAATTTTGGGACCCAACAAACTGGGCTTTTGATTGATCTTGTTGACCATTAATATCTAGAAACCTTAAACCCTTGTTGTCAGATCGACCACGCCAATCACGATTGTCCAGTTCAGAATAACGACTTTGGGTGGGAAGATGTGACTGATACAACATTAAAATAAAGTTGATTTATTTTACTTATCCCACTAATAAAAATCATATGAATTTATGAAGAAAAAGTTACGAATGAACAACCAACATAACTAGACAGTCCAACGTCATTGAACTGCAACTTGCTAAAATTAGGGAGAGCAAATATATCATCATAGTTAAGAAAGGGTTAAAAGAAATGGATAAAGCTTTGCTCAACCAAAACAAGTTAAGGTGATGTAAGTCAAAAAGTATAGAAGAAAAGAATCAGTATGAAAAAGTATGAACTCACATTGTTATCTGCACCTGCATGAGCCAATGTTTGATCTTCACCGAAAAACTCAATATCAATTTCTTGTTTGATCTTCAATATATCTTCAGGAACAGTTTTAACCTACCCAAGTATATGCAAAAACTTCATCATTATACCAAACTCATCACAATAGTACAATTTATTTTTTTTACAAATATCAAATTTATTCTCAGGGTGAGAACAAAGAAAAATGCACTAGAGTTCTAGTTATTAAAGTAACAAAACCTCTCTAAGTTGCAATAGCTGATCTCTGGAGTACATGATACGTTCATGTCCTTCAAAATGCAAGTCTTCACTCTGATACACAAAGCAATTTAAAAAATCAACAAAAATTTAAAGGCCACTAGGGACAATTAAGTTAACGAGTGGGAAAAAGATGCAATTAATAGAAAGACGTCAAGATTTAAAGATTTCATACCAACACTTTAGTAATTATTTCAGCTATATCATAATTAAAATAAAACTAGGAATGCATTTCATAGATAAACATTGCTGACATGACTCATCACACAAGTAAAGGGAACAACCAATCAGGAACAGTAAAACATATCATTTCCATATAGAAGATAGAAACTCAATGTGAAGGCATAGAAATAAATTAAAGATATCAAACAAATACACCCTTGGTACATTTTGACACCTCGTACTTAACCCTTAGTACATTTTGACACCCTTTCCAGAATGAAATTTATACAATAAAAGGAAAACTTTGTCTCACTTTAAAAGTGGTAAAACAGTACCACAAAACAGGATGAGGCTAAAAAAAGAATAATCAAAAAACAAAAAAGGAATGATGTACAAAAGTGCTTTAAAACTTTATGTAATGCAGGTTCTTTATGGGCATCATTCACTAAAAGCATGCCCACCTAAAATCCCGCATATCATTCTTTGTCCATATTTACAGCAAGAACACGTACTTTAGTGCCATACCAAGAATTAGGACAGGGAATTAACGGCGAGTTGCAGACATAAGAAAACACTATTTGTTTTTTTCATTAACGTTGAAAAAAATGTTTAGACCATGGGAGGAATAGAACAGAAGGAGAGTAAAACTTTCTTCAGTTCTCGACTTTTAACTTTCTTCAGTTGTTGAAATGAGTTATTTTTGCATGTACGATGAAAAGATACCAGACGTTTGAAACTCAATCATAGATTAAACTTTACGTGTTATTCTCTTTCTGAATAAACGCTCTTCTTTTTCACTATCGGAATAAAGGGACGAGAGAAAAGAACACGATTAAAGGACAAAAGCAAAGAAAATAAAGAACAGGAACTTTCAATATTCCTCGCATCGCATGGACATAACTACATAAGAACAGAATCAGTAACCAATTTCATTAAACTGATAAATAAAAAAAAAGATCCAATCAATAATACTTTCAAAGAGAAGCAAGAGGGACCCGCGAGCTCATAGCTCTCAGAACTAGGGACACAGAAACGAAAAATAGCAACCAATTAGAAGCTAGATATAAGAAATATACGTTGAAAAGATAACTATAACAGAAAGGAATTCCATTTCCAACATTCGAGATCTGTAGAATCAGACTTTCCTACTTCACACAAAACTGCAAACTTAAATTATTGATATGGAAACCACATACATTGATAAATGCAGTCCCATATTATTAAGTTAATTCTTTTTTAGGGTTCAAAATAGACCTTGAGGACAGGTGCGGCGCCGCCATGAGGACGCAAGGCGGAAGCGTCTGAGGAAGAAGATTCAAAGCGAGGAATAAAGAACTTAGAGCCACGAAAGGCACCACCGCCACCTGGTCTCAAGCTTATCGTCGTCTGATCTGCCTGCATAACTCGGATTCAGAGAAATCGAAGAAGAAGACACCACAAGTGTAACAAAAACTGATAGAGAGATCAGAAAAATGAATTGAATTAGGGTCTCGAGAGAGAGGGTTCGCTTCTCTCTGCGTCTGAGGTTCTCTGAAACTCTTCGCAGATGCAAAGAGGAGGGAGGAGAAACGCATCCGCGCCAACGAAACCCTTACTATTATTTTCCTCTTTTATCTACCCCATAATGGGATTTTTTAACAATTTATTGTTCTATTATAAGTTAATACTTATATATTTAAGGATAATAATTAATTTTATTATCCAACTATGAGTTAAGTGATAATTAACTGTTAAATTTTAAAAATTAATACATTAACCATTGATGTCACACATGACGCACCACGAAAAATCTTCCAGACGCACGTACTGTTGCATGTAGAGCGGGCAATCGAGCTGGCTCGAGCCCGGGGAAGGCCGGCTCGTCGAGCCTGTCGAGCCAAACGAACCGAGCCTTTCGAGCCTGTCGAGCCTATTCGAGCCGGCTCTGTCGAGCTTTTTTTAAAAAAATTTGGCTCGAGCCTAAACTAGCGAGCCGATCCGAGCCAGTCGAGCCTAAACGAGCCGAGCCAAATGAGCCAAACAAGAAAAAAAAAATTTCGTATATTGAAGTTGTATAACTTATTCGATATTATGTAATGACCAATTTATGCATATTGTTTTCTTCAAGCCAAAAAAAAATTTGCATGATAACATTTGTATGTATCGCCTCCATTACGCAAAAGAAACACGAAAACAATAC
>QAOC01020753.1:325966-511345 GCA_003255005.1 Begonia fuchsioides
CGTAAAACATTTATCAGCTAACCTCTACAATTTATAGAATTCACGCATAACAGCTACATGCGGTCGACCTTCAGTTTTAAAACGGTCGACCTTACGTTACCGTTGCATATGAAAGTTATAGCCGTTACATTATAACGGTCGCCCTTCTTTATGAACACGGTCGACCTTTTTACAACTACCGGTCGACTCTTTTTCAACGCGGTCGACCCTTTCATAACAATCATGCGTATTGCGGTCGACATTTAATTAGTGGTCGACACTTAAAAACGTTCTGGAACGTACAGCGGTCGACACCTTATTTTGCGGTCGGCCATCCAAATTTACATATGCATTACGTGTCGACCGCGTGTATACTAAGTGTCGACCGCACTACAAGTGGTCCGAGCCAACCGAGCCAGCTCTTCGAGCCGGATCGGTTGGCTCGGTATTTCCGAGCCCACGAGCCAACTCGAGCGAGCTGCACTCTCGGGCTCGGCTCGAGCTGCTACAGTGCCAAGCCAAACGAGCGAGCCATCTCGGCTCTAGTTGCATGTCAATAGCACTTGTCGAGCCACGTTAAGGTGCATTAGATCAGGTCAAATAGCCCGTGCGAGTTCACCTCATTTGTCGATGAATGGTACATTTGATAACAAGTGTCGGGTTCGAATCATGCGCTGCCCTAGTGTGAGAATTGTTACCCCCAATGTTAGGGTAGCTACTGAGGGCATCAAGAAAAGACCTTTCATCTATGGGCTGCTGAATCACCGTAACTTACTCACTCACAAACTGTCGGGCCGGGGTGTGAGGGTCATGGGTGCGAGGGATTTCGCTAACAAGATCGGGTCAAATAGGATAAGTTGAAATTTTTTTCATTGTTTAATTAAAAAAATCTCATAAATTGTATAATTTACAAAAAATTATCAAAAAAATTTCATAATATTTCAAATGTGCAATAAAAATTTTAAATATTTCTGATGACATTTGTTTAAGAAATTAAATAAAAAAGAAAAATTAAAAACAAAATCTATCGACCTGTCGTCCCTTACCCGACGTAACATGCCTAATTGTGGCATTGCAAGTGACGCCGACACGCAACTATCTACGAGTCAACGAATTTCGAGTGGTGGAGCAAGTGTGACATGAGCGATCGACTTATTGCTCAACCCAAAATTTGATGATAAAATTGATTTTAACCATATATTTTATTTTAATTTACTTATTTAAATGTAATTATGGTTTAATAATCTTAATTTTTTAAAGATTAAACATAACTATACTCTTTTAATATTTCTAGCTAACATCTTATATTTGAATTACTTATTTGTTATATTTTATTATTGTAATATGACCTATCAAACATCCATTTGTGAAATAAATATAGTTTTTGCAACAAATCCAATTGAATAAATATTTATATTTGAAATTATTATTTTCACTGTAATAAAACCCGTCAAAGTTTTACACATCACGATAAAATGAATTGTTAGATTCGTTCATAAATAACAAAAAAAGATGGATTTAGGGATGAAAACTAATCAAAATTACTATACCAATCAGATTATAATAGCCACTTTGTAATTCAAAAAAGAATGATTAATGTTAAGTTTATCATCTTATTATGTGTTCTTAATATAAATCTTGATAGGTTATTTTTTTGCATTTAAAAGGTTAGTCGTAAATAATAATTTACATCAATCCTTATTTCAGTCGTTAGTTCGTAGACAAAAAATTGCATAGACTTAATAAAATGAATTGATTTTAGGTAATGACAATGCTGAGTTTACTTTATTATCACATCATCTTATTGTAGATTATGATATATGAAGTTGTGATTGATCCAATAAATATTATAAATAATTATTTTAATTATAATACATTAAATATATTTTTAATAGATCAATCACAGCTTGACATGTCAGAAAAGATAATAAAAGAGTATGTTAAGAAGATAAATCAGTCACATGAAACGTTACCTAACAAAAGAAAACCTCACAACACAATGCCTATCCCATTTACTTGTCTAACCTTAAACTCTACCTTAAAATTGTGCTCTTCAAGAGAAGCTTTTGCATCTGACATTGCGAGTAACAACCGGATAAAATCAACTAAACCCAAATGAGAAAAGCCAGCAATGAAAAGAGTGACAGATCAAAAAAATAAACATCATTCCACATGGAGCCTCAAGTCCAGCTATTCCTCCAATATTAGACAGAGATCAAGCCAAGGCAGACAACAAATTGCATGATGATTATGTCAATTCCACATTTGAGACACTTCTTGCATGGAAGATAAAATGCTTACTTGAGGTAAACAAATATGCATCTTCGACCTAATGGAAGATTATTTCTAATATCGAAAACCCTTCTTAAGCGAATTGATTTATTTCACTCAAGCAACTTATACAAGCAGAGAGAAGCACTGGTTGATGATATCATTAGTCAACACTAGCATGACAATCCTGAATAGAGATTCACGCCAAATGATGCCATATTTGTAGCAGGAAAAAGAAAGAACAAAATGAATACGCTGGACTAAGCTAGAATCTGCCATTAGTAAAGATGGAATCTCCATCAAACAAACAAATATTATGATGCAGAATACAATTAGCAACCAAGAAATCTAAAGACAGAATACTGAATCAAATAAAATTAGCAACAAATAAATCTAAAGAGAGATTATAATAGGGAAGGACTTGTAATCCACAATCCCCATTTTTATTTAATAGATTAGCCTGAGTGAACATAGTCTGACTTGAACACCTGAGATACAGATTAAACAAAGCAGCCAAGTTCTTACACAATAACAAATACCACATGAACCTTCAATTTAAGATACGAGATTTCGAATGCGGACATACATAAAAGCATAAATATAACGAAACTGAAAATCTTACGAAACGACACGACCGACAGCGGGGTATTTGGCTTCGAATTTCTTTTCCCAGTCGTTGAGAACACCGATCTCTTTCTCAGAGAGACCATCGACAGAGCAATTTATATCCTCTTCGTTTTTGGACATCTTGGCAAGAGCTCGGGTAGCGTCCTTGCCGGCAAACATGGTGTAGGAACCTCCAGGGCCGTAGAAGGAACTTCCAGTCGTAACGTCGAAGATGCAGCCCTTCAGAGCCACGTAAATCGGCTTCGATGGATCTGAACCATTGTAGAGACTCAGCTGTGCGGGGTAAGCTCCATTTCCGGCGATGATCGACAACTCGTTGGTAACAAAAAACGCTAAGCCCCTACTTATTATCTTCAGTTTTTAATTTTAAATTTTCGTAAATATCCATTTTTAAAATATTACTTTAATTTAATATTCATTTGATTAAGGTTGAAATTATTTAAAACACTAAGAATAAATAATGCTAATTTTAGCTTATTAATCTAATTTTTTATTATATATATTGATGTATAGATTAATTATTATTTTAATTACATAACATACAATATAATAAAAAAATAATCTTAAATTTATTATTTCAATAGACAATTTGTTCATTTTAAACTTTTAAGATTTGATTTGTAACATTATTAAAATCTCAAAGTTTATAAGAAAATTTGTACCAATTTAATTACATTTCCATTCAGTAATTAAATTTTAGAATAATTAACGAAAAAATACTTAATTAAAACAAGTTAAAAACAAAATCGAGAATGTTCGGAGATTATCGTTCTAATTCTAATTCATAAGTAGCAATGCTAATTAAAACAAGTTCAGACAGCTTATAAAACCAAACCGGACCGGGATATCAATGTAAAGGGATGCCCCCACCAGAAAACTCCACTTCCTGGGACAAAAAAATAACGAAGAATGCAACAGTCTTAGTATTAGAACAAGTAAACAATTAGATGCGATGCTAATCGATAAGTATATAATAGCGAGGAATGTTTAACAGACAGAAGTGAGTTCATGGCTCTCCGGTGCATTAAACGATTTAATTCATCCCGGATTGAACCTTTCTCGAAGTTCTCGAAATTTACTATGCTTTACTCAGGACAAGGGAGGGGAAATAATAAAATAAGAAGAGTTTCACTGGAAGTAAATTCAAACCTGAGCAGGAGGCAAGGAGGAAACCCAATCAGAGATATGGGTTGGCAGAAGACCCAAAGTGTTAAGCTGTAAAATTGGTGTAGAATAAGTGGTAAAAAATAGAAATGGAAAATAGGGGAGAAAGCCAAAAGTCGTGCTCACCTTCCAAACACCCAGTGCTAATCCTCCCAGATTTAGTGCAATGAAGAGTAACTTTGGGGCAAGAAGTTCCACCTTGCTATCTTTATAGGGCTCAAAAACTGTATGAGACAAAAGAAAAGTATATTAATGCACATAATGACATAAAACAGTGGAATTAAGGATGAATCAATTCAACGAACATGCAATATTTATTTCATAACAATTTTCTAATTAAAACGATATCCGATCCATCCGAGTCCAACATCAAACAAATTGGAAAAAGTGGTAGCCAAAACTATGTTGAAGATACCTAAAGTTAGATTAAATCCTTGAGAAATACAAAAAAGGACATTACAGAATCAACTATCCAGACTCAAACGCAGAAATCTTGAATCACTTGATTTTGCAACAATTAAAAAGGATCTCTCTACCAAAATTGTCATAAAAATAATCAAGAATGAGAAACCATCAGCATATCAGGCATTTATTTAATTAACAAGAATGTTCCGCTGATAGTGCTCAGAACAGGTTCTGATATAACCTTTGCCAACCCCCTGCAAGGCACTTATGGGCTGCCAGAGAGCTGAAAACGTGATTCCAATGCTGAACAAATGTACTGTGCTTCCAGCCATCCACATCATGAAGCCCATCATTAACAGATTCTTTAAAGGAGCCTGAGCTACTTCCCAAGCTTTCTACACACTCATAAAGGAACTAGGTAATCAGAAGAAGGTTTAGTTTCAGTGCTCTAATCAATTTCAAAACCAATGAATATTACTTGAAGAACATCATGACATAGCGAAATATGGAAAAGTGAACAAATCATCACCATTCTAGCTTTTCAGGAGTTTTTCTTGCTGATTTAAATGCTATTTAAACTATTTAAATATGAAAAGGTAGCATTTTTAAAGAACTCATACCAATTCACAAAACTATTTAAACTTTCATGTAAAAATTGATAGACGGAGTTAATAATTTTTCTAATATATCCAAATATATCCCTTCTGGATTCAATTGATTGAAAGGAGTTCCTAGGATACCAACAAAAAACCATAGCCTCGTTATTTTTAAAACGTTATTGCTCGGCTGCAAGCAAGAAAGATAAAAAACTCCACCATGAAATCAAACACTAGAGGAAGTCTGGCGGAAGTCATTCATCGAACACATTGATAGAACAAAGTAGCAGAAAATCAAAATACTGACCCACAAAACCACAATTTCCATGACAAGACTAATGGTTGAACGCAGAAAACAAATGAATCACAAATCAAAAACTACGCCAAATCGATAATAATTTTTCAAAAGCAGAAACACTAATCCATCATGCACTGATAACAATTGACGCAACCGCACATTGATTTCGCTTGGTGAAAAACTGACCTGAGACTTCCAAGCTGATTCGGCATCCTTCTTCTGACGCGAGAGAGTGGAATCATCCTGATCCTGGGAGGCGCGAGTGAAACCAGGAGGATCTGTGACATCGCGGGTGGAAGAAGACGAGGAATTATCAGAGAAATCAACACCCCATCTCCGTCCGCCAAACGCCACACTCTTTCCCTTCTCCATCTCTTCTCGGACGACCTTTCGCAACCAAAGATACTAAATAAACCTGCTTTTCTTTTTAAAATTTCCCCAAAATTGTTCCAATTAAAATTTAATTGAATTTCTCAATTACCAAATTATTGTATATAAATATATATCTAAAAATTAATGTTTATGAATTAAATTTCTTATCATCCTTGCCTTTCTTAAAATTTAAATCACCATTTAAGTAAAGATGAACAAAACAAGACCAAATCCGTAAATTAAACTCGTTAATTTTAATTCGATATTAATTCTAATTTTTAAAAAATCATGATTTATGGGTCGGTGTTAATTTTTAAAAGTAAAAAATCGTGAAACCGAAACCGTAACCGTATGTCAAAAAAGTTCTAAAATCAAGTATAATTCGACCTAAATATAATAAAAATATATATTTTATTATTATTTTTTAATTTTTTTAAATATAAAATAAAATCAGTATAAAACCGAAACGAAACCAGAACTGTTGATTTCAATATCGATTTTAAAAATTCAAAACCCTAAGTTCTGATTGTAGTTCTATTTCTACATAAAACTGAGTCAAATCGACCTGTGTCACCCCTACATTTAAGTAAGAATTAAATTATAGTAAATGTTTTAATTTTTTTAATAATAACTAATTTCGGACCTGAGTTTCAAAAACGGCCAACATACAAGTTCTAAAGTTTTATGATTTCCACCAAAGAATACAATGGATCAAAGGAACTGAGGATTAAATAGGGTGCGGCTAGGTCGCACAGGAGTACTGTGGAACATAACTCTTTTGCCTGACAAGCTCATGAAGATCATGAACAATCTTAAACACTGCATCAGGCCTCGCCAGTCTCAGAGCATTTTGAGACATGAGCTTCAGCTCCTCTGCCTTTGGCCCGAACCAATGTCCCACAATATTCGCTATCTCTTTCGGAGATCTAGAGAATTTCCCGCACCCATTTTCGACCACATACGGCACGTTTCCAGCTTCCTGTGAAAAATCAAAAGAATATGACACCAAAAGATGAAGGTTTTTCGAGCATGTAGTGGTGACCTGTCCGGCGATATAGTCGTTGAGGATGATCGGGAGTCCTCGAATCATGGCTTCAGCTATTGTTCCCGGACCCGCCTACAAAAGCAACTTTTGAATCAACGGTGATCGAACCGGCTAAAATTTAAGATCAACGCGTTCGATTCGTCCTACCTTTGTTATGATGCAATCGCAAGCGCCCATGCATTCTTCCATCTTCGTTACGAACCCTTTTACCTATATAACGAGCCCCGTTAGAGAGAGAAAGGGAGAGATGGAGAGAGAAAGAGTGTTACCAAAACCGGAACCTTCCAATCAATCGATTGCAATTTGGCAGCGAGCTTTTTGTTCCGGCCGCATATGATGAGAATTTGACCGATTGGCTCCCCGATATTGTCGTCGAATAATACGTCACCAAGTGCACGAGCAGTGGCCTCAATGGGGCCCATCCCTTCCCCTCCTCCCATTAGAAGAACAGCAGGGAGATTCTCTTCCATTCCTAGCTCTTTTCTTAGTTCAACCTGCTGTCATTCAAATGAAATTCTTCACATAATCTAAGAAACTACACAAAATTGCAAGAATCATCAAGTTAGCAAACTAAGAACCTTAGGTCGAATAGGCTTAACGAAGGATGGTCGAACGGGGAGACCGTAGACCTGCGTTTGAGAAGGCTTAAGACCGGCTTTCAAAGCCCTCTTTGCAACCTCTGTCGATGGACAATAACATCTCGTTACGAGCTTGTGAAACCTGCACATGGAGAAAAAGAAGATGAAAATTTTCTCCCTTCAAATGAGAGATTTAAATCGACCAAAGATGGGATATCGCTTGCCATGTTGGATGACAAGTGCTCAAATCCGTGACAACAGTCGTAAATACGATCTTATTCAGAAGACCTCTTGACCTCAAAACTCGTAACGGGACATGCTGCATTAGTGGATGTACACTGATGATAATATCCGGCTGATATTTCAGTAACCCTTTGGCCACCTCTCTGAAAAAAATCGACGATAAAGGTCAACAAATGATGACCATATAAAGCTTAATTCCACCCTCTATATGATTTTTGAGAAACATTAGAAAAAGAATCGCCTATCTTCAAAATAATCTTTCAATAGCTACTAAGCATAAACAATCCAACAGCCATGTCTCCACTAAATACCAAGAACTATAATAGATTAGTCAAATTGGGGGAAAATACATAGAAATAAAAGATGATTTCATGAATATTTGAAAAGGGTCAATTTAACCACACTTTAGAACAATCTACCAGTAATAGAAATCATCTCAAGTTGACCAGTTTGAAGATCATAGAAATAGTTACGAGGGACGAAAACTCAAACTCACCGAGCTATGAACGTTGACGTTGCAGCGAGATTCGATTGATGAACAATGCGAGGAGCAGAAGCATAATAGGTCACTTTCCACAAAGAACCATGTTTAACCAAGAAATTATAGCTCCTGGGCAACTGGTTAAACGGCCAGGGCGTATGGTCCGTCCACAAATCAGTTATAAACACCTATAATGGAGACAATAAAAGAACAACATTGGTAGAGAAACTAGATGAGAATTGTAATCGTTTCTTTGGAAATTAAACAAATGGTAAGCAAGTTAATTGAAGTAAAAAAAACGCGAATCAAATGATGCTAACCTGATATTCTTCCCCAAATTCTTCGTTAAATGCGGCCTTAATAGCTTCGGCCGAAGCTCGATGTCCTCCCCCGGTGTCGCTCATCAGAATCAAGACTCTTTTCTGGGTTTCAGCCTCGACGCCATTGATAGGCAAGGCGTCCTCTTCGAGACCATCAAACTTGTTTTCAGCCAATCCATTGTTATCCACAGCATTAATCCCCATGGAAGCAAACCCAAGGGGGATTTTTTCGCTGTGAAACCTAATTGCTCGATTGAACTCATTCAGAAACCGCTGAAAACTAGAACTGCCTCTGCTACTCAAACTTAGGGCAGTTCTGTAATTGGTTGCTTTCCTCGCTCTGTAGCTCACGAATCCATCAAAATACAGAGAATTCGACGACAAGGAAGAACACCCATCTGAAACCAACTCAAGAATCCTCGAAGCGAAGTTGAAACGACTAAGCGGGAATGCTAAATTGGAAGCGGAACTAGTTTCTTGAGCAACACTGGAAGGATTATGCATGATTATCGCTCGTATGGCAAAATGTTAGTCATAAATCATGGAGAATAACTTCAAAAGAAAACTCAGAAACTGAGGGAAAAGAGTTGAATAAGGTTGGTCCTTCATGGATAGAAGATGAATGCGCGAAAGAGATAGCGAGGCAGGGAAAGTGAGAGAGAGCTCCAAGAGAAATACGCTGAGCTTCGTAGGCAGCCACACAGGCAGAGGATTTCGAGAGAGAGCCTGTCAATTTGAGCAAGGGTGGGTAGGGCCTTCAAGGTTTGTGGCCTGTGAGAATTTTGGGGTGTGGTTTGGTTGGTGATGACAAATGGGTTGCCATAAAAGGATGAAACCAAACAGACTGGATCTACCATCTTGGATAATCTCAAAATTTGTCCATTTCTACTAACAAAACCCATTATGCTTGGCAATCATTTCACCAAGAACAATCTTAGGTTATCCGGTTATAAAACATGTTTACATAGTATAATGATAAAGCAAACCGATTTAGTCCTTTCTTCAAACGAGCATTCGTCGACAATTCACTCGACATTCTTTCCGATCATAATCTTCCATCACATAGTTATGATATGTTGGGTCTTATTCTCTGACATTATTTGCTTCCAATAATGTTGCCGGGGGGATTTGAACCGTGTATCTTTCATTTGTGAGAAGTGATCTTTAGATAGGGATGGCTAAAACATGACTAGAACTGTCAGTCTTAATCTGGTCTTAGTTCTAATTTTTAAAAAACCTTGAAACTGAATCAAAATCAAGAGTCAAAAAAGTTTTAAAATCGAATAAAACTCGACACAAACTTTAATAACCCGACTCAAATATAATAAAAAATATATTTTATTATTCTATTTTATTTTTTTAAAATATAAAATAAAACTGACTTAAAAATAAATCGAAACTAAAACCATTAATTTCATTATCTATTTTAAAAATTCAAAAATATGAATTTTAATTTTAATTTTATTTTAAAATAAAATTGAAGTGTAGCTTCTGTGACACCTACCCATATCTAAGAGAGTCAAATGCAAGGAGTTGAAAAGAATGTGAAAGTTTGAATAGTGGATCCTCCGACCGAACTGCATGTTCCTACGTAAATTCGTCGAATATTTCTCAATTTTGTTCTCGTCCCTGCTTGTCTTCTTCAGAATTCAACGAAGTAGAGTTTGGGACAAGTCAATGATTGTCAAGCACAGCCCCTTTTTCAATCATCGTTCACAACAAAAAATCAACAACGCGTCATTTTCCAATTCCATCCAAGACCAGAAGTTTTCTATCTTATTACGCTTCGTAATTGTATAATTCCTGGATGAGATGATGAAGAACAAGACTAAAATTAAGAAAATTACACAGTAGAAGACGTCAAACAAGGAAATTCCCATGATTTTTTCTATCTTCACTCGTGGGTTCGTTGATTCGGCGAACTCAGCGGAAAGAGGATCAACAGCTCTGGTTGTTCCGACATCCTCGGCGTACACAACGGCGATTGATTCTGGTTAAACCCTTTTCCTGCCACGGCTTGTCCCTCGTCGGAAACAGCCATAGACGGCGGAGACACGGCCGGCGAGCTTAGGTAAAAAACTGAATTGGTCAGAAGAGGAGTGACCGGACTCGGAGATGGCTGGGAGTTGGGTTCCAGCCCAGAATTGAGGTGGAGCTTTCTCATAGATCGCCGGCGTTCATGGAGCTTGAACGGGGTCCGGCGAGGGCCCGTAAGGTTAGGGGCCAATGCTTTGGAGGGAAAACTGAGAGGAATGGCGATGTCGTTCTTGTCGGAGTTGTCTGTAAATCCGGTGAGCTTCTGAACTAAGTGTCTGAATGTGTTTGCATCTGCCTGAACGAAGGTCGTCGTTGAGGAGGGGGACGCCGGTGAAGCCATAGCTCTATCCACAAGAAAGAGAGAGAGAGAGAGAGAGAGTTCAGGTTGTGTTTTTTAGTTGGAGTGAGAAACTGGGAGAGACAGGGTCAGACGGTTAAATAAGAAGGGAGACTCTTCTTATTCGGTTTATTTAACGTGGCATGTTCAATTTGGTTCAATTGGCTTATGATTGAAACTTGTTCTTTTTTTTGCACAAAACCAAACCAAAATTGAAACCAAAATTCCGGTTCACTTTTGGCTTCATCTAAATACAAAAATATGATTAAAATAGAGGAGACGAAATAAAAAGTGTTGAAAAACTTTCTAAATAAATTCAAAATGTTTCAATTTACAGTAAATAAAATTTCATTATATGCAGCAACATAAATATTAGCAGGAGACGTGCATTTTTTCTGGGCTGAATTCAACTGACTTAATGGCATACTTTCCTCAAGAAGCATCAATGGTAGCACTAAATCGCTGACAAATTTGGAAGCACTTCCCATGTATGTGCATTAGGACTGAATTTATAGCGAGCTTCAGAGTATGTTTTAAGTTTTTGACCTTTATTGTTACTTTATAATAAAAATTTGGCTTGCCTATGCCATGTTCATTAGAGCTGGCATCCGAGTGAGCTGACGAGCCAGTTCGTTCAGATTGATCGCTGCTGTAACAATTTGAGTCAAGCTAAGTCAGCATAATATGAATAACCCTTGATTTTTTCCTCTAGGCAAAGAGAGATAGCTCATTTTCACACCTTCTATTTGACGGGTTGCCAAAGGTGCCGAGTAGCCTATAACACAGTTCTTTCATACTAAACAAACAATCACAGCTGATGCCAAACAAAAAGGTCAAATCAATAGTGTATTTCTAATTTTCTGATCACCAGCAGGAAAATGGCACAAAACTGAGACTTTTCACAATCGCCTATGAACCCTAATGAAGTTATTTGTGTTCATTGCTACACCAGCTGAACAGCCATAAGCCCCGGCGGAGCACAAGGCTGCAGCCACCAAAAGGAGGGTCTTCCACTGCCTTCCAGAAACCAGAATAGCCAATGCAGCAAATGCAATAGCTACAGCAGAAAGACCATCTTTCCAAGCCTGGAACGCTTTCACAACACTTCTGCACCCTTTGCAGTGTACAATATGCCGGAAATATCGATTAGCCAAATTCGGAGCATGAATCGAGCCAATTCCACCTTTGGCTGGTAGAGACGCCGATAGCCCTGCGACTAGTCCTGCCGGTGCGTGTTCTACAACTGCAGGCTCCTTTGGTAGTGAAATTGTGCTATGCCCGAAATAGTAAGGCATCCCGTGCCCGACTTTGTCCATCCATTTCCGATATTCGACAACCCATGTATCGGATGATCGTAAATTAAGATAGAGTTCTTTGGTAGGGACTTTTGCTCTCATTAGATACTCATTTTGGGATGAAAGGAACCCCATGTCTTGCTCGAAGACCTTGCCTGCATTCTGATGGAAGTACCATTTTGGTAACAAGTTCATCAGCGGAGATCTTCTTGTTGATCCAAACCTCACTATTAACATGGATTTTCCCTGGCCGGTTGGTCGGCAAAGGAAGAGGCCGGAGAAGTAATCTACTTTCCCGTTTTCGGATACAATGTCTCGGTTATTTTGGAGAACGCAAGGAGCTTCGAATCTTAAGAAGTTTGGTAGTGGTTGATCATTTGCCCGACCCCACCACCCGGCAAATCCACGATCTGTCCGTTCAGTCACCTCGAATGCTAGTGCCTGTGCATCTTCTCGTTTGGCTGTGAAATCGGTTCTGTCGTGTGAGATTGGTACGTGGGCGGGATCCATGAGGTTCTCGAGAAGGATGGAGTGATCATAAGGCAGCTCGTGAGTGGTTGAAATATCTTGAAACCCAGGCCTTGCAAAGTTATCAAACCAAGGTATTTTACTGAGATTTGGAGGTGTTTTTTGAGACATCCACACCCACACAACTCCTTGTGAATCTCTGACTTCGTATGTTTTCAGGCATGCTGATTTTGGAATTTTAGCATCACTTGGAAGCTGCACAAGAGAACTAAGCGGTCTCAATTTGAAATTCGATCTAGTAAGCCATGAAAATTCATCGAGGAGCAAAAGAAAGAAATCGAATAATCTAGGAACATGCCTGAGGGATTTTCACGCATTGACCCGCTCCTTCGAATTGCCATCCGTGGTAAAGACATTCTAGTCTTCCGTCAATCAGTTGGCCTTCAGACAGCTTTGCCAATCTGAAATCAGATATTTGAACCCCAACGTTAATGGAGCAAAAAGTTATCAAGACAATCAGTCTATCAGAAGAGTATATAAACAAAGTTCATAAGTTTGTAAGAAAATTCAGCAGCAATTATGTGAAGAATTAGCCATACACCAAATACACCAACGAAGTCTAGGAGAAAAGAGCATTTTCTCCTGCACTGCAATGCCTGAAAATCAAAAGTTTCGAGGAGCAATACTACAGCTTCTATTTTTTCTCGCTTAGATTCTAATCTCAAGATTATAGCAAAAATCTTGATGTGTATGAGCATTTGAGAAAATTATTGAGCCAAGAGTCCATCAGCAAACCATTGGAGAGAAATCTAAGAGCCCTAATTTAGGATTACAAGCTCAGAAGAGATTACCTATGGGGGCACCTATCTTCGTGGCATCGAAGTTCACCGGAGCCATCTCGATAGAGCACAAGCTGCTTGTCGAACACTAGAAGGCCAAGAGGCGCGTCGTCCGGCACATTCTGCGTAAGGTATAGCGGATACCATTCTTCCGTCCAATCATAATTTGCCTTAACTATCTCCGATCGTCGCTCCTCTTCGGATTTGGGACCCAGAATGACCTTGTCCTCGTCTTCCTCCACCGGATCAAGTCCAGGTGAAGCTTCGACTGGACCAGCAGCAACGCCGCACTCAGGGAACCTCTTTATGCGAGATAAAGGCGCGAAAAGAGCGGAGGAGAAGAACAAGTTGGGAAAGGACAGTGATTTCGGAGCGGTGGAAAATGAAGTAGGCAGCGACAGTAGAGGAAAAGCTCGAATGGACGCCATTGATGGTCCAAATTTCGAAGTTCAGAGAAGTAGAAAAGATCGAAGGAGAAGGTGAAGCTGAGATAGTTTCCCAAGCTTCCTGTTACGTGTCGTGTGAAAGAACAAAATAGTCGTTACCCGGCTTCTGGCCACAAATTCTTCTGGGGTTTTCTTCAAGCAAACGACATAGCGTCCAGTTCCCGGATCTCCACCGCGTATCCAACATGTCGCTTCCAAATTGTAGAAGAAAAGTTACAATCTCTAGCTCTACATTTTTCATGTCAATAATGAATTAATTATACTTAAAAATTATAAATAATTAAAAAAATTAAAATTACATATGTAAAATTAAAAGGTAAACTTAATAAATCAAGAGAGTCAATTCGAGAACTCAATTTTTGTCATCTATATTTACATGATCGATTACCCATATTGAAAAAATCATTACAGCTCAAATTGATGCAAATTACAACAAAAAACAAACGGTGGTCCGAGAATTTGGCATGAAAAAAGGTCGCAAAGATCGTCAGATCGATAGTTAAATTGCAGAATTTGGCATGAAAAAAGGTCGCAAAGTCGCAAAGATCGTCCGATCGATAGTTAAATTGCACGAATTCTTTTACTGAATCTAGTAAGTCCAGGAACCAGTCACTTGCATGTTTTGACCTTATATAGTACCTATGTGGACTCCATGACATATCAACGTTCTTAGCCACGAGCTACCGTGGAGGCTAACTAAGAAAGCATTGCATATGGAGTGTAGGTTTGGTAATTGGGATCAAACCCAGGATCCCTTTTTTATTTTTTTAATATTAAATAAGTAATTTTATTTTAAAAATAATTGCAAATTTTAGCATGGTTTGTAGCTATGGTGTCTATATAAGGCTGAGGACATGGATGCTGAAGGAGAAGAGTGCAGAGAGAGAAACCAGTGACCGTGGCTATGGCTTACCAGGCTTTCTTCTTGCATTGTTATCTCTTTCTCTCTCTTTTTGCTTTCTCTGACCAGGTCGTCCATGGCTTCCATGGAAGAACCCCTTCTTCAGACTCTCACCAATTTTATCATACTCATCTTCAACTATCTTCTCTGCTAACCTCCTACAATTGTACTCTCTTCGAACCAGGTCGCTCTCTCTGTCTCTAAACCAAGTTATGATAAAAGCATGTATACCCATCTGCTAAAAGAAATAATCTGAAAATTTAAGAAATATTTGGAAGAAATACCTGGTCCGATCACTGCAAACTGGGTCGGGTAATGTAGCAGCTCCTTGATGTTTCTAAGTTGTAATGAATGCAGATCCAAAGAAGATGAGCTCTCTCAAGGTGGTGCACAAGCATGGAACGTGCAATCAACACAAACAAGATGCACAAAATGTTCCTTCCATAGAGGAAATTCTACTCCAAGACCAGGCTAGAGTCGATTCCATCCACTCCCAGCTTTCTAACATCTTGGATGATCGGTATTTAACCCTCTCAAAGGCTACCAAAGTTCTGGCTAGGAACGGGGTGGAGTTTGGCTCCGGCAACTACATTGTCACTGTCGGTTTAGGCACTCCTAAAAAGGAACTGTCCCTCGTATTCGACACGGCAAGTGCACTCACCTGGACTCAATGCAAGCCTTGCGTCAGATTTTGCTACAAACAACAAGAACCGATCTTTGATCCCTCCACCTCGTCTTCGTATTCGAACATCTCATGCTCTTCACCCTTTTGCGGCCAGCTTCCATCTGGAACAGGTAAAGAAAAGCACAAGTAAACCACATAAGTAGAAAATTCATGAAAATAGTCGAAAAGAGAATTCCTCACTTTTTTCACTTATTCAAAACTATGCATGGGACTTTCATCTCCCACGACTCCTAAGCTAAGTGATGAAAGAAAGAACTCATCTTCTTTCCTTTTTTGATTACCTTCAGAGCGTATGTCAAAGACCGAATCCATTTGATTTCTAAAAAGGATTACTAATCCTTAACTTTTCGAGGAATCCTTCATCTGTGGTTGCGAATGACTTATTTGAATTAAACTAATTGCAGGAAGTCCACCTGGTTGTTTTGAGGATTCTACATGTCTCTACGGTGTTCAATATGGTGAAAAATCCTCCTCCGTCGGGTATTACTCTGAAGAAAAGCTCTCTCTTACAACAACCGATTTCATTAAAAATTTTCGCTTTGGTTGCGGTCAAGAAAATCGAGGCCGCTTTGGTGAAGCCGCTGGTATTTTAGGCCTCGGACGGGACGCAATCTCTTTTGTCCAGCAGTCTGCACGAAAATATGGCAGAGTCTTCTCTTATTGTTTACCATCCAGTTCTAGCTTAACTGGCTACCTAGCATTTGGCAATAGCAGCGGACATGCAGTGAGATACACACCATTATCAAACATTTCTTTTGGTTCTAACTACTATCCACTAGATATCGAGGGAATAAGTGTTGCGGGTCGCAAATTAACAATTCCAAGTATAGTTCTTACAGCACCTGGCTCTTTAATCGACTCTGGCACAGTGATCACACGATTGCCTCCTATGGCATATAGTGCCTTGAAGTCAAAGTTTCGAAAAGAAATGGCAGCCTATCCTAAAGCCCCAGCACTTTCAATACTCGATCTCTGCTATAACCTGACTGGTTACACCACCATTAGTGTCCCGCGAATAAGCTTTTTCTTCAAGGGCGGAGTGAAAGTAGAATTACACCCCAGTGGTATTTTGTTAGTCCCGAGACTGTCGCAAGCTTGCTTGGCTTTTGCTGCAAATGGAGATCTAACAGATGTGATAATATTTGGTAATACACAGCAGAAAACATTAGAGGTTGTCTATGATGTTGCTGGAGAAAGGGTTGGGTTTGCTCCAGGTGGGTGTAAATAAGATGTTGAGCTACTATTCCCAAGCTAGGATTGAAACAAAAGTCCTCGAAGTAGTAAAGTATCGTCAGAGATATGCAAATAATTGTTGAAATGAAATTAATGTGTGCAAGAATTATTCAACTTATTATGATATTCACTTTCATATGTAACATGCTTCTACTCCCTTGATCCTACACAGTTCTATCCATTAAAGCAGCCCAATGATTCCAAAAATTAGAGAGCAATCAGGATATGATCTTACAGTTTATCAACTTTCATTGTTTACCTAACCTAAGACAAAACAAAAATTCAAATAATATCAAACAAGTGAGCAAGACAGTGGTGATGTACAGTATTCCTAGCTAACTGGTAGTCCTCCATAATCATTATCTACGCATCCTCATAGATCAAGGGGGATTGAAAAATTCTGATTAACTTCAGAGGTGTATCTTTGGTAATTATACTTGACTAATAATGTTGCTTTTTTGAGATCTTGACAGGGAGGGGGACACTACTCTCAGTTCGGGAAGTAAAACCTGCAACTCCATTGCAATGAAAATGTCAAGATTCCAAACTATCCCACTGGTAATCCCATTAATTTTTGTTTATGTTTCAGGAGGTGACCAAGCCCACACCCCACCTCTTCTTTCCAATCTCTATCTCTCTTTCTATATCTGATATCAAATTCCTAATTTTTGAAATGTTTTAATCACAACCTAAAACTCTGTAAAGCCTGAAGATTTCCCCATAACTTAGAAGTTTCAACATTTACAAACCAATAACTATGCATGGTCTCCCAATTGTCTACTCCACAGAAAAATAGTCAAACACAAAAGTAAACTAGTGGCTTTTCCCATTGAAAAGTATAAAGGTTTTAAATTTACAAAGAAAAGAACACCCTCCCTCTCGATCATTTACCATAAATCACTTTCAAAAGTTCATTTTGTAGAAGCTCACAACTCCCAATGGTCATCAAACATCAAGTCCAACTCAGAACTCAAATAATTTGTTCACATGGAAGAAAAGTTGTAAATCGCATTGATATTTCACCCGCAAACCACACTAATTGACGACTTAGGGTTTGACCAACCTTCTATCTTTTAGTTCTGCACACAAGTTATCTTCAGAGTGCCTTACTCCTCTGAGGCTGTTTTTCAGTCGCCAATCTGTAAATCCAGTAAACCTGAAGGAATCAGCGAAATCAGGAGTCTTATGCGAAAGCTTAAGAAAATAGAAATTAGGAGATAGCTGAGTCGTCGTGAAGTACCAGAGCTAAAACGTGAGCTACTATGAGAATAACAACTATGAAAGGCAGAACGTCGAGAATCCATGGCTGAGATAATTGCTGCTGCTGATTCACCATTTTGGTGGGATGAAGAGAGGACCGCGCAAGCGTTGGGAGTACCGAGTACGTGCTCAAAGTAAATGTATTACCTGAATAAATTCATATAGATTATTTTTGTGTTAGCCTCTTACATTACGCTTTTAATTAAATTTATAAAAAATTCATTAATTATTTATGTAAATTTTATATTAACGTATATATTGTACATGTGTAAAGATTAAATATAAAGAAAAAATTCATCTTATTGTTGATATAAGATGTATGTGTTTTATATAATTCAATTGTATAATATTGAACATATAAAATTATATTATTTTAATAATTTTTATTAAATATAAAAATAATTAAATTTATTATAATGATGGTCATATATGTTCAATCTTAATTTTTTATATTTAATATTATATTGTGTTTTAATTTATTATTTGATTTATTTGATATAATTTTGTATAAAATACAATTATCAAATTTTATATTTTGAATATAAATTAAAATAAATAGTTGTGAAGGCATGAATATCAATATTTATCTTTATCCTAATTATAATTACTTTATATAAAATCTAAATATTCGGTTCCTATCTTCACCAGTGCATGCATGACACGTTTACGGTGAAGCCGCGAAACAGGTTGGGCATGACTCGGTCCTAGGCTAAGCTCGCCTAATTATACGGCGACGCGTATGACCCTCGCTTTTTTAGCATCAAACAACAATCTCATCTTTTCTATTTTTAATTAATTATTAATTTATTCCTCAGAAATTAATGATAACTGTAATTAATTAGTCTCAATCGCCGTCAGAAGAAGCAACTGCTTTCTCTTAAATCCAAACTACGACAGGATCCTCTCCGATGCTCGTCTCTCTCTTCTCTTTCTGTCTAATCCTTTCTGCCATTGCTGTTTCTTCTTTCCTTATTTACTGTCCTTCTTGTAGGTAATCATTCGATCTCTTTACTAGTTTATCCTGCTTCTTCAAAGCATTCTTGTTGTTTGTATCGGGAGTTTGTTTTCTGTTTTCGTGTGATTGTGGTTGATTTATGTGTTTTGTTGTGAATCTCAAGGTTTCTTCGTCCTTTTTTTCGTTTTTCTTTTTAAGATTGTGAGTGTGATTTAGATCGAGGATTTTCCTCGTCTTTTCTCGACTTTGCAGGTTCAATTTTTGGGATCTACTCCATTTCTTTAGGAAGATTATTTGTTTTGCGTCCTCAGGCCTTGCTACCGAATATTATCTATTCCTTATCCTTGTACCTATCCTTATTTTGATCGGAGGAAGTAGAACTGGCCAATTAGTAACAACCAGTAACATGGGCTATCTGAATTCGGTCCTATCTTGTTCGAGTCAGGTTCATGCTGCCGATGAAGGACCAGTAAGCGGCGGTGGTCTCAGGTAGTGTTTTTGTTTTTCTTTCTTTTCTCTATTGGATCCGATGTCGCTTATGCAATATTTTTGTTGTGATTTTTTTTCTTTTATGATGTCGATAGTTATTGATTTTAAATCCATATTTAAGATTGCATTGCCTTCATTTCTTTCCGCTTGCCTATTTAACATTGAGTGCTTTCGTAATTTTCTACACGCACTTTGAGTTTCGTGGAATACTGTCCCTACACATTATCTTTGATTCATCGTGGATTGGAAATATTTGTTATCGTTGAAATGTACTTTAGTTTTCAGTTTCATGATTATGTTTGTGCATCATGTTTTTGGATATCCATTCTATTCTTTTGGTAGTCAAATTTTTGTTTTTCAAATTTTCTTGGGAATTGGTAATATTTGCTTGATTTTAGTAGGAGATGACCATTATTCTAAACTTAATGCATTTAAATTTTGATAATTCAATGCTAGAACTTTGAATAAAAAAAATCAAAATGTCGTTGGTACATTCATAAACCAATCAATGAAACTAAAGTAGGTTTAGTTTCATAATTTATTGCTTGAGTTTTTACCTGCTGCAGGTGTTTTGTTCGATCACGTTTTTTTCATACAGTCCTTTTTTACTGTTATTTGCTATTCAATGAAGTTATTAACTTGGAATCGCTAACTCGATGAGTTAGTTTTTTATTTATTTAGAAAATATATTCATCAACAAGTAAGTTTACCTTATTTAACTTTGACTATCTATAGTGTGTGGTGGATGGCTGTGCGGTACTGAAAGTTTATTTAGATCAAATGCTCGCGTTAATTTATTTAGCTGATCTTGTGAAGTAATTCTCTTTAATATATGTCATATTTGTGGATGTATAGCTCTTTGAATATATCATTAAAGGTCTGACCTGTGAACAAAGTCAATTATAAACTGAATTTAAATGGGTGCATTGGAGATTAACTATGATCTTTATCTGTGGAGACAGTTCAAATGGAAAGTTCAGCTATGGATATGCAAGTTCTCCTGGGAAACGATCTTCTATGGAAGATTTTTTTGAAACACGTATAGATGGTGTTGAAGGGGAAATAGTAGGCCTCTTTGGGGTTTTTGATGGTACTTAGAATTTTCCTCTTTTAATTCTTTCTTGCTACTACGAATTATTGCCATTTCTTTTATGTGTTGCATGATGCTAATATTGAAGAAATATCACATAGATTTTGTCATGGAAAAGGTACGTCACGTACAAGGAGTCTTTCAAATTCTGTCTCTCACTCTTGTTTAATGATTATGGCAATAATCCCCTTTATATTTCAGTATTTTAAATTATCTCTTCTTCTCTGGCATTAATAAATGTGAAGTTTCTTTTTGTCCATTTGAATTTTCGATCTACAGAGAAGTAGGTGGCTATATGCAAATGGAGGATACATATGGTCCATCCATTGTGTCGTTTTGCTATTCGACTCATTTACTATCAATATTCTCATATTGTCTTTTTATTTTATTTGATTTAGCACTTCTGCAATGTTCAATGTCTTTGAAGCTATTTTTCATAATTCTGGTCGTGACATTGGATGCAATTAGCGAGGACAATATTTGTTCGTTTGTTATTTTCATGAGTGCATGTTTCATCTATACAAATTTGTTGAGATTATCACCATTGTGTTAATGTTGTAGTTGCATTTATAGATTAGTTACATTTATAAATTTAGGTTCTCAGTTGTGCTCTTACTCTTAGTTTGATCTATGGTATTGTTGTTTTGGATTCCTCTTCGACTGGCGGTTAGGGGTTTTTGGTTTGTGGTGGGTTTTCATATCTTTTTATCAGCATGCTCAAGCTTGTGATTTGTCTTTTTCTTTAAGGCAGCATGATATAACCTCTAATGTTAACTTTTATATTCTCAGGTCATGGGGGTGCGCGGGCTGCTGAGTATGTGAAGCAAAATTTGTTTAGTAATTTGATCCAGCACCCTAAGTTTATTTCTGACACTAAATCAGCTATAGGTTCGTCACTTTCGATTGTTCTACAGTTGCTTTTGTTTCTGAACTTTTTATTCTCTTATAATCTGACTACATATTCTACAGCCGAGGCGTACAACCACACTGACTCAGAATTTCTAAAATCGGAAAACAATCAGAACAGAGATGCTGGATCAACAGCTTCTACTGCTATTTTAGTTGGTGATCGTTTGCTTGTTGCTAATGTTGGGGATTCCAGAGCTGTTATCTGTCGGGGTGGAAATGGTGACATGCTTACCATACCTTCCCTCCCCTTCCCTTCTTTTTAGTTTTTCCTCTCTTCCTTAGAAAATAAAAAATATAAAGAGGGAATCAAGAGGTAGAATAATTTTTTTCCCATTCCTTAACTCACCTGATAGAAAAAGAATACAAAAACAAACAATCAAATAGTTGGTACCCTTTGCAATCCTGCCTTCCTTTAAGTCATTTTGTTTGCTTTGTCAAACCTGATTGCATCAAGCTTCTTAATTGAAGTAGGAGATACATGAAATGTTTGGTAATCCTAATCTATGCTTTGTCTAAATATTTGTAGCAATTGCTGTTTCTCGAGATCACAAACCTGATCAATCAGATGAACGACAACGGATTGAGGATGCCGGAGGATTTGTGGTGTGGGCTGGTAAGCTTTCGAGTTGGTGTCTTTCATTCATTTAAAAGGTTTTAGTATGTAAAAAGTCTGAATATTGCATGATTAGGAACTTGGAGAGTTGGAGGTGTTCTTGCTGTTTCTCGTGCTTTTGGGGATAGACTGTTGAAGCAATATGTTGTCGCTGATCCAGAAATTCAGGTGAGGTTGATCATTGATGACTGCAATTCTAATGGTGTCTAAACACGTAAATTTGTAGTAATTTTTTTATTAGTGTACGGAAGGAGAAATCTAAAGATTTTTCTAATGGAATTCTCATAATGTCTTTACAAAACTCGCAGGAGGAAAAGATCGATAGCTCCCTTGAGTTTCTCATTCTTGCAAGTGATGGACTGTGGGATGTTGTAACTAATGAGGTTTAACTTTCATTTCGATTATTCTGCCATTAATCTAATAAAATTGACTTCGGAGATCAGTTGATTGATGGTGCTAATAAAAATGCACATATATATGTATATATATATAAAAGTAAAGTTAAATTTATTTTTTGATTGTATACACTGTCGTGTTAAACATTGATTGGTCTGATTGAACTGCATTTAATATATTAAAATATAAATAAATATTTATTATATTTATTGTACCACTTTGACTTGTCAGCTATCATAATAAGAAGGTAAGATATGAAGATAACCATAGACTTTATCCCAAAAAACCAACCTCTTTCTGCTCCTTGACAAACTGAATCTTGTTCTAATTTCAGGAGGCAGTTGCAATGATAAAACCGATCCAGGCACCGGAGGAGGCGGCGAGGAGATTAATGCAGGAAGCATATCAGAAAGGCAGTGCTGATAACATTACCTGTGTGGTTGTCCGTTTTCTGGCCAATCAAGGCGCTTCCTCCTGCGAAACTTCCTCGTAAATGTACCCGTTTATCGAGATTATTACGCCGCTCGAATCATCATTCGAATCCCCGTGGAAATGCAGACTGCAATCTGGCTGATCATACGATGGGCGATTATTAGTTGAAAACTATATATAGATAACTTAACTCTTGAGGCTGTCTAGGCAGGCCATTTAACATCTGTCTTTTTCGGAATAGCCAAAGGATTAAGATTAACCAAACCAAGCAAGATAGGGGACAAAAAAAAAAAATAGAGGATGGAGAGGAGAGGATTCAGTATAATTAGAAGCAGATGCTTCATTTTATTCCTCATCGTCCTCTCGAGTCTCTACCAAACACGATCAAAAGTTGAGAACACACGATGAATGCCTACGATTTCTTGGCTGTTTATTTATACCTCTTTTTTTTATTTTTTTTAATTATTATTTTATTCGTCCATTCACTTTTTTTCCTACCAATTTCCCATTCTTTGCCTTGCGCATCACGCTCAAATAAATAAAGCTCCTCCTTGTCTTTGGACCCTGTTTAACTCAACCATGGTTGCTGCAAACCAACTTAGATAATGTCATAGTTCAATATTTCTGGTGTTATTCAATAGGCCTATTGTAATTGTTTAGTGCATGATCTTATTGTATCAATAATACTTGCATTTTAGCTTAAAAATAATTAATTTATTATAATTTTGACCTCTATTTTATAGATTTTCTTAGAATATCTTAAGAAGATAATTCAGAAAATTTCATGTTTTCAAATATTTTGTACGATTTTATTCAAATTATATTCTCAAAAATAAATATAAAAAAATCATACACGTGTCGTCCTCAAACTGTCGGACTTCGTACAATCAAAGTATCCAAACCTTGGGGGCTAAGATATCCAACACCAGACTTTATGATTAGTTTGACTTTGGACATATAATTTAGGAGTAAAAAGGAAATTTACGATGCAAACACTTGACTTGAGAATTATATTTATGAATATTTTATCCAAAAGCATAAGATAAATAAATAAAAACAATTGGCTGAAAGAGGTGAACGATGAGTTACAGTTCCCGGCGATCACTCTGAAGGAAAACTCAGAGACCGGCAAATTGATCCGACGAAAGTGAAAACAAAACCATCTTTCTCCCTCTCCTCTCTTCTTCTCCGTTCAACTGGCTGGGTTCTCCGCCTCGAAGTGACCAGCTTCCTCCGATTTTTCATAGTTTTTTACACTCTTGTCAACGTCTCTGAGATAAGAAGCTTTAGCACTCATCGGAGTAGCCAAGCGAGTTGGGTTCTGATCTCCGGCCATTATCACCAGAAACTTTTCCTCGTTAACCTTCTCCGACTTACCGGATTCTAAACCCTTCTCATCGGCGTTGCCTCTCTCCAAATCCGTATCATCGTTCTCTCCGGTCTCCGCCCTGTCTTAGGACTTCCAATAAGAGCAAACCAAGATCAAAAGCGCGAAGGCTATGAGACCCAGCATCGTTGCCAGGCCTCCGAACAGATAGGGCAACGGAGAATGCCATGGATTCATTTCAAGCCTGCCAGTTGTTGACGGTAGAGAACCGTCTGTTTCTGCTCCGGTGGGTGTTGGTGAAGCGGTTTCCATGCTTTGTCCTGCAATGGAGAATTTGTTGGGCCGGTGAGTACAGAGCAAGCCAGACGTTGCTCTTATATAGCATCTGTAAAGGTGAAAGACATAAGAGAAAGTGGAGAGACAGAGATGATTTTTTTTTTTAATTTTATATATTTTTATGAAAATTAAACCTTATAAATCAATAGTACAAAGCATAATTGAAATACAAATACGAGTTCTAAGACTTTATCTTACATAAATTTACAGATTAAAATCTTAATATAGGTCTGACTGACGTAACCCGTATCAAATTTGGACCACGTTGAAATCTACTTGTGCTATAGTGTCAACTTAGCATGAGCTGATTATTCCGATTTTGTCTTCAATTTGATCTAAATGACGATAACAAGAATTCATTTGACATTGCGTGCCCAAATGTCAAGTTGGAGTAGAAATTGAAGAGAAATATATACACGATTCTCTCGGATTCACAAGCAATAGTGGAAGATTATATTCTTCTCTTTTGTACTTGATCTCTCATTCTTTCGTTTATAATTTATGCTGCTTAGATGAGCAAGTTATGATTTGCTTTTGCATATCAACGATATATTAGCATGACAATGACACGATGTGAATAAGAATAATAGAAGCTTCACCAAAGTGGATTATAAAGTACATGAATATCGAAATAAAATAAACGATTCATTTTTAATATTTCTAGAATAATTTTACAAATTTATTTTGTTCAACTATTTAAAAATACTTATTAACGTGTAAAATAATAATTGAATTATATAATAAATTAATTATTTATAATTTATTAAATTAATTGTACAACCCATAATTTATCTCATCTGTAAGTACATTTAGATGGTAAAAATAGAATAAGAGAAAATGAGAGTATCTTATCTTTATAAAATCTTTTAATATTAGTTATCAATTAAATTATAATGTGATTAGAAATCAACCCAACGAATATGACCCATGTGAGGCCCATATGAGACCCATATGAGGCCCACATGTTTTATACATAAGCCCAACTAAAGTCCAGGTTGATCAACAGAGGCCCGATGCTAGAAGTCTATAAAAAGGAGTAACCGTTTTCTACAGTTTATCTAACCGAGGTGAGCAGATCGAGAGAGATTAACTTAGAAGAATACATTAGAGAGGAGATGAATCCTAGCCAGCAAACGACTGAAATTACTAGGCACGAAGATGATGCTGCTTTGACGGAGTTCCTGGCGTCTTTGAGGGATTACACTCACACTGTATTTTTTTTTCTGAAGTATAGAATTCCGTCGTTGTTCTTAGATTATTTTTACAGTTGTTGTGTAATTGTATTCTGTTTTCATTTTTTTCTTTAGATACCTGACGAATTGGTGGAATATTACTTGGCTAGAAGCGGATTTCAGTGTCCTGATGTTCGATTGTCGGTACTTTTTCTATTACGTTTTTTTTAATCTGTTGTTTAACTCTGGTGATTATGTAGATCGTTAATCTTCATCCTATGAGATCTGAATGTTACTCAATGTCACTATCTGCCTAGTGATAGCTACAAAACCAAAATCGATAGAGCATTTTGCGTTAGCATATTTTTCTTCTTTTTTCTGATATGAATTGATTCGTTGAAGCTTTCAACTTCAAAATGATCCCTCGCGCTAATCTGATGAGTGATTGGCGTTTTTTTGGCCCTTGAAGCTTCCTCGCAGAATCTAACCTCGTGATTCTGTATAAGTTATGCCTGTGACAAATATTATTTAGAAATAAATATATACTATATGTGAACAACGAATAATGGAAAAATGGCTTAAGCTTATTCGAAGTTATCCTATGACTTGTTCAAAATTTTTTGCTGGATTTCTTTCAAAAATTCATCTCATTAGTCATTTGATAAATAGTTGGAAAATTATTCTATTTATTAAAAAAATGATTGTAACTTGTCAAACTTAGTATGTGTTGACACTTCTTTGAATAACTCCAATCTGCTTGTGAGAATTCTTGCCGCCTTTGATTTCAATTGTTTAAGTTGTTGTTTTATCTATGAACCTTCTGGAATTTTCTTAATTCATGCTAATTAGGCCATTTGTTACTCAACATAGGTAATTATTCAACTACTATCAGAAGTAATTCTCTTACAGTAACCGGTCAATTATTCTGTGTGAACTTCCATCAGTTTCAACTTTCAAGATCATAATATATTTTTTTCTGATTACCATGCTCATAGCTTTTGTACGTTTATTCTGCAGGATTAGGCTTGTTGCTGATGCTACGCAATAGTTTGTTGCCGAAGTTGCAAACGACGCTCTCCAGTAACTATGATTCTTTCTTCCTAGCAAGTCTCCCTTATTGTTTTATTTTTCTTTTTATTCCTACTGAACAACTGATATTGGTTACTGCTCATCAGTGCTGTTCTTACACATTTAATTGTTAACTTTTTAATCATCGGAAAACTTGATGTTTCATTCTTTGGTTTGTACCGCTGTCAGTGGATATCTGATCTTGTTTTCTATTGAGCAGGCATTGCAAAGCAAGACAGGCATCCATAGGGACAAACAGCCAAAGGTGCTTTTATTTATTTTTACATTTGAAAATCTTATGTCAGCTATTTAATTTTTTCTTTTTCATAAAACAGGATAAACGACTGATACTAACGATGGATGACCTATCAAAGGCTCTCCATGAGGTAAGACATTGAATTTTGTGTTATGCTAGTAACCATTATTAATTTCTGGAAAGGCTTTGATCTACAAGCTTTGAATATTTTGGGAGATTTTCCATTGGTTTACGTGGAGCAATCGATCCTTGCATGATCAAGGCAATAATCTTGCGTATCTGAAGAGAACCCAACCGATTCTTAGGTTGAACTAGTTATCACTGTTGTTTTGTATGGGGTATAGCTCGAGCATGTTGCTTCACAATTTTTGTTGAAATTTAGAAGTAAAGGAAGGTTTCCAATTGTTGAAACAAGCAATGACTGTTGGTTGTGATATTTACAGTGCCCATACATTGTTCCTTCTTAGCCTGCTTGAAAAGCACAAACAATGGCAACTGTGTTTGCTTTGGAGGTTGTTAGATTGCACATAAATCCTCTTTCAATCTTCTCGGATCATGACATGGTTTTCCCAAGTGATCAGAGAAGAGACTAGGGCGCAGCTATTGGAATAACTTGCTTGTGGATATTAGAAGAGATTAGGGTATTCTAATTTACTTTATCCGTGATAAACACTCACTTATGATTCCTAAAACAATAAAATTCATACGGATTAGAAACAACAACACATCATTAGACCTTCCACGGGTTTTTTAGACCGAGTTGTCTCATTCTCTCCTCCCCTGTTTTTTACTGTCCATGACAGGATAATGCCAGTTCCCCTCTTTCTCTGCCTTGTTTTTTCCTCTTATTATTAGTCCTCTTATCATAAGTAAACCTTATATAATAGGTTTAGTCTGTATCAATCCATTTGGTTAGTTATTGGATTGTTGTTTCCCTTATTGATACTGGTGGCAAGTTTCTTTCACTCGTATGGGAGGCTGCCTGTAGCCTATAATCATTTTAGTTTTGATTTTTTATTATTCCCTTGGGCACCTGGCTTGGCTGTATTGATCTGATAGCTTTGTTGAATTTACATGAGCAGTAAGGCGTGAATGTAAAACACCAAGAATATTTTGCTGATAGTCCCTCTACTGGGATGGATCCTACTTGAAGAGATGAATGAATTGTACGGCCACTAAACTTATTTCTCTTTTTCTTTTATTTTTCCCCCAATTTATTGCTCTCAGATTCATGAAATACTGCCTCTAATCTGTTTTAGGCACACCCGGAATGTGTAATGTGTAGGTTCAATCAATATTTGTATAAAGATGGATAGTTATTCTTTTTGCAGTTCTAATTCTTTTTGCAGTTCTGATTTAATCGTGTCTCTCTTGTTACTATGTTCGTCAAGATATTTATTGTAGATAGGTTGATAATAATGTAACTTTTTATTAATTAATATATTTTAATTAGATTAATTACAATTCGAAACGTCAGAATATAAATTAAGAAAATGAGTTAAAAAAATAAATTTAATATTATTTATTTTAAATTGATCTTCTTGTGATCCTTTGCACCTTGTCAAATATGCGAGTGAATATCAGAACCAGAGAAATTGGAAGTTGATGATGTTCTTTTTGTGACCAATGGGTAAAATCTCCTAATTTTAATCCGGACCTCCACTTTCTAAACGGTAGATATGAAGAAGCGGAGAGGGCAACGAATAGCTTTTCACAGAATCTATACAATTTGCTTCTATAGAGGCTTACTTGCGTAGAAGACATTACACAATCTTATTTTTGTTTAGAGAGAGATGAAGATTAAGGATGATACATTGGGATTACAAAACTTTCCTACGTGGGTGTGTGTCGGTGGTTTGTCACGTTAAGTATTGTTCAAGGCACTGTTTCAAGTGTGGAAAAGTGACGGGCTTTGAAACAAAGGAGTCCATACCATTTGCAAAGCACTCTCCTGCACTTTCAGCCAACGCATTCGCTGTCATCTGCGTTCATAGAGCACCATTTGTTATTCAAGCAGAGGCTTGGCCGTACATTTATTTGGAGATTGATTTACTGATTTTAGTTAAGACTTGAAACTCAAATTCCATTTTCAATTAACCGCATGAGGATAGATGAGTAGAGGTGCTTACAGCCACGATCGGAATACGCTTGCCGCTGGATACCGTCCGGCCATGCTCGGGTTCGATTCCGGCCTCTTCTGCTGCATTCCAATTGCCTGTTTCTTCGAAAGAACGAATCAATCTCGTAGCTTGGAGCCCATCCATTATCGGCATGCACACATCCTGCAATGCTCAATTTCAACGCAGTTTTTAGTATCATTCTTCTGGTGATATAACTTCACCTAGTAGCTGTAACTTATTCAGAAATGTCACACATTTATTAGAATATGTTTAAACTAAGTAAACAATTAAACGTTCTGTGAAAACTGAAATGAAAGAAGAAAACAATCTTCAGAACGACCCTGTAATAGTCTTCCCCTTTTGACTAAGGTATTTATGTGTGCCATTGAAATGAAAGAAAAAGTACTTCAAATTCTATAAACGAAATAGAGATGGTGGAAGAGATACCATGAGAACAAGATCGTAGTGACAACTCCGAACTGCTCGCACTGCATCAGCTCCATTGGTGACAACATCAATGCTATGCCCCAACTTCTTCATCATGGATTGCGTTACCATTATATTGGTCTTGTTGTCCTCCACGAGAAGGATTCTAGGTTTCAATGCTGATTGAGATACTTTGGAATTATCATTGTTCACGAGATGAATTCTAGTATCCGATTTCTCCTTCCACTTGGGATGTACTTGGGGTTCAAATGTCCCTTTTGATACCAACTCTTCTCTTTCTTTTCCCCGGCTATGAGGTGAATCATTACAATCATTCAGGGAGGATTGACCATTTGTCTTATCTTGACAATGACTCACTACACAAGCTGAATTCTCATTATGATTTTGTGTAGTCTTTGATTCCTCTGATGTAGTAGTAGAATCGGCTATTGAACAGGCATCATCAAGAAAAGACATCTCTTTTGATCTTGCGTTGGAGAGAAGTGAATTAGAACTCCACCGTAATCCATTTTCTTTTGAAATTGCATACCCGTTGCTATGCGACAACTTTTGAGTTCTGCTACCTCCGTTAGAAGAGGTTAGCGAACCAAAACTGCCGGGTTGAAATTGGAAATACCCTTCAGATGAATCACTATTTGCCACATCATAATTTGCCACCTCAGCAATCTCATCAGATTCAGCAGTAGTGTCGGCAGCGGTTGAAAGATCGTATGGTAACACAAATGTAAACGTAGATCCATGATTCTCTTGGCTAGACACCGTCAAACGACCACCCATCAGCTCAACCTGCTCCAAATGCACGGAATCGTTACCACAAAATGAGACTTTAAGCTTGAAGCACATTAACCTTCGTTGGTGATTAAAAAAGATTATAATTAATTAACACCAACACAGCATGAACAGCAGGTTTTGCAACAAATTGCTTTGCATGGACAAACCACAAATAGAAGACCAAATAATAAAGAAACGATATAGCTGAGAAAAATTCTTGGGGAAATGTGCATTTACCAGTTGTTTACATATTGCTAATCCCAGCCCTGTCCCTCCGTACTTTCTGGCATGATCAGCGCTAACTTGCATGTACTTCTTAAAGAGTGTAGGTAATGCATTTTCTGTAGGAAGTACATTAATAATTTTTTTTCAAATTTTAGTTCATATTTGAAAGCTATCACATGGATATAAAGCATACCTGGTATTCCAATTCCTGTGTCGTAAACATCGCAACGAATCCACACATTTGTTTCTGGTGCCTCGTGATGTTCCTCCTTTTTGCCATTCCCCAAAGGTTCACAGTTAACAGTGGTTTTAATATCAGAGCAAAACGAATGATTTTGTTGACTATCCTCTTGTTTTTTTAAATAATTTTTTCTATCTGAGTTATTCTGAGGTACTGACGGACATTTCTCTTCTTCCAATCCGTTTGATAATACTGCAGACTGATGAACATTAAACCTCTGACGGCATGCTTCTCCTTTCCCAGAAAGTTGATCTGGTACCACATAAATCTTAATTCCAACCTTTCCTTGATGAGTAAACTTGATTGCATTGCTGCGTAGTGTAGTTATTTAGCAATTAGTTGAAAGAAAGAGATGATTCAAAAAATTTATGAATAAACATTTCAGATTTTGCCCAAAATGGTTGCTATATAAATCAAGAAAATAATAAATGTTTATTCCCCTGCTGTAAATTCATGAAAGATTTGGGCAAACTCAGGCATAACATCAAATATATATTTTTCCGAAGCTGAAAGACTTCATGCAAAAAAAGAAAGTTGTAGATATCTATGCCTAATCCAGCATTGAATCTTCATTATCGGTCCTTGAATTTTATTTTAGTTTTTTATAAAACCACCTTCCGCTAAAATAAATTTACAAGGCAATAATTTAAAACTCAAATTAAAAGAAATTATACATGATAAACTTATTGATAGAAAATTTAAATCGTCTAAATACTTATCAACTGTAGAATGAGAGAGTACGCCATGGTATCTAGCGAACTTTAGTACCTTATCAAGTTTGTAAGAATTTGCCTAATCCTCAATACATCTCCAATAACCTGCAATAAAATACAATGCTTAAAATCGGATGAATTATGCATTTATGGTCGATTAAATATCAAGGGAGATACCACGTAAATATCAATCTCATAAGAATCAAGCTCACCATTAGATGTGAAATACATACAGATGAAGGCATATGAAAAAAAAAAACAGAAAATTGAAGCACAACACAAGTCTGCATTTGGTGCTTCATCATGAATATTTACTGCATCAATGTGAAGTGCTTCCGCTGGAATATGTATTTGTATTACGTACAAAGAGTGGTCAGGGTAATGTGATTGCTCCATGGTTGTAAAATATAACAGTAGAAGGATTTAATAGAAAGTGGTGTTGAAAAGGTCAAAGCTAGAATAATAAATGGCTCATTAAGTGCAAGAATATATTAAACCTCTACAGGAACGTCATCAGCTACATGGCCTTCCAAGAGCAAACATTTCTGCAGCGATGCAGCTGCAGTCTGGAGGACATGCTTCACAACCTCTCTAGGCCGGAATTTCGTAGCTTCCAGTTTCATAACCCCTGAAGGAAAGAGAACATCTTATAATAATGAAGACATGTATTGATTAGGATTGTATACTTGACTAAGATTTTGAACATTTTTATAGTAAAATTACCCCTGCAATGTAGCAGGTAACATATTTTCCCTTTTATCAAGGTAATGTCAAATGAGACCAAACTCTAACAGCATCTGGTTGCATTCTGAAAACAAAGTGCTCTCAACTCTCAAGCGTTAAAGAATCACTCTAGAGAGGAGAATTCAAACCTGACTCAACCTTCGAAAGATCCAAGATGTCGTTTATAAGCTGAATCACCAAGTCCCCTGAAGACAGCATAACATCCAAAAGCTGTCGCTGCTCCCGGTCAAGTTTTGTGGTGGCAAGAATCTCAGCCATACTAACAACCCCAGATAGAGGAGATCTTATCTCATGAGACATAGTTGCTAGCATTTGCTTTGCCCTCATTGTCTCCTCTGGACACGAAAGGGTTAAAAAAAAATCAGTTCAACAAGTATAATAACTTTGTGACCAACCTCATATGTGAAAGCCAAATGTCTAACTAGTAACCTGTAATATGAATGGTCTTGTTTAGTTCCGTCTCCTTGGCCTTTTGCACTGCTATCTCCTCTCTGAGTTTGGCCATCTTTTCTCGTTTCCTGACCTATTATAAGACCAGAAGATCCTTTTTAAGATACTAGGATGAAAGGCAATGAATGTGCTCCTATAAAACCACGAAAGTAATGCAGGAACAATGGAAATTAAAGAAAATAGAAAGACGATCAAGGGAATAAAATGTATGTACCTGATCAGTTACATCCATTCCCATATAGTTTATCCCAATTGTCTCTCCGGCCTTACTGAAGACAGGCTCCACGTATATCAAGAATGTCTTTAACCCAAATAATGGAGTGTCAAAGGTAATTTCCCTCTTTGCAGGAATTCTTTTTTCAAGAACTTCTCTTTTGAAATCTTGAGATTCCTTAACACCGGCTCCATGAAAAATTTCAACATCTGTTTTTCCAATAATATCCTAAGAAAGAAAGAAGGCAAAATTTTTAACCTACCAATGAGAGCAACATGAGAAAGTGACAATGTAAGTCCTACAACAACAAATCGAGATACAGTGAAGAAATTTACACAACAAAGTTTTGGGGCTAGTACTTACCTCCTCATCCAAACTTGGAAAATGATTATAGATAAAACGATATCGCAATTCTTTATCCTGAAATGATTTTGTTAGAAAGATGAGTTCCCTTTGTGTGGTTCCATATTCACAGTGCACAAACTTGAATTATTGAAGGTGAGTTTGATATCATAGAGTCATTTCTCAGTTTATTATCAATTACCTGATGACCAATAACAACGGGAGCATTCTGAAGAACAAAATGCAAAAAATTGTCCGCTCTTTTCAAAATCTGGGATAACTCCTCAACTGGTGATGTCTGCTTCTCAATATTTTTTATGCTTTCCAGGAGCTTCTCTGTCAAAATCTGCTCTCGCTGTAAACTAGCTTCTAATAATTTCTCCAACTTCACTGCCTTCTGCTTCCAATATGTTATGGTATCATACTCTGGCTCTATCTCAACTCTCTTATTTTGAAAAACAAAATCATTTTTTCTTTGAGGAACATCTTGCCATAAGTCATAAACTTCTTCCAGAATAGAAATAGGACGCTTATAATCACCTATTTCTTCCTCAAAGAGATGCTCCTCTACTATCTTCAATTCCTTGAGCTCAAATTCCTGTCTTTGTTTGTTCATAATGTCAAGTTCTTCTTTAAGAAGACGAACAGCATTTGCCTGCTTATATTCCCATTGCTTTGCAAGATATTGCAATTGCGAAGACCCTTTTTCAGTGTAGTTGGTCAACTCCAAAAGGCGTTTGAAATCTACTATTGTTGGCTCCTCTATTATGGTAACTTCTTCCAGCATATCTTGATCTCCTCTTGGCTTTTCTACATTGAATTGCTTACCGACATTAGACACCACATCTTCAGGCCACATCGAGGGAAGGTCCTCAATGTCCATCTCTTCCATGATGTCGCTCTCCAGCTCACAAACCATGATGATTACTCAAGAATCCAAGTTGACTTCAAACCATCAATAAAAATCTCAATGCTACCTATGAGCAGTAGCTGCAAATAGCAAACTGGTACTCAGTTAATCGAAAAATTTAACATCCACTATCAAGTGAGGACTTTTGATACCTGAACTTACCAAGTTATTTCTTGAGTACATAAGTTCTGGTACCAACAGTTATCACAATTTTAAATACTAAAAAAATAAGAATCAAATGTGAATATTATCAAGGAAGAAAAGGGGTAATCAACACTAGTTCTTTGTTACTGGAAGTAGAAAGATAACATATGCAGAGATCTTAGGACCAGTTTTTTACAAATCTTCACCATAACAGACGTTTTTCAGCCAACTATAATGCTGCCTGACCCTTGCATTGCCATGAAAAACAGAGACACATTAACGTATGGAACTAATCAAAGACGACTAACAAGGAGTGCGTGAAATAAAAAATATATATATTTCAATGTACAAGTTAGAAACAAAAATGATTGCACAATGTGAAATATAAAAACCTGTTTCTACGATCAAATGGTTACAGAATTTCCAGAGAAAACGAAATGGCACTCATTGATACCAGCTCTACTTTCTCAAAATTTGGGGCATAGAATTAGTTTTTTTATAACCAAATAAAGGTTTTAAGAACATGAACATAACAAAATATTCATTCAATACCAAAGCAAATTCAAAAGAGAAATTCAGACGAGGGTTTGGAAAGCAACTTCAGCAACTCTGCCTGTTGCCAAGCCAAAACAAGGGAAGAAAATCACATTGTATTGAAGATACGAATTTCGTATCAGATTTCTTTTCGTCATTTATTGCGTGGTAATGAAGAATAAATCAGCAAAATCAAACAACTCAATAACGATCAGAATGGAATCGCAGGAAGTATAACAGTTATGATATATAAAGACACGCACACTGAAGTAGCAGGTAGAGCAAGCAAACCTTAAATTTGATAAAACCGAATCCAATCAGCGCCAAAAGTATACAGAACTGCAGAAGTAGGACAGAGGAAGAGAAAGAGCAATGCGATTCACTGTAGATCTGAGGAATCTTTGTAGCTACTCAATCAAAAGGCTGAAGCCTCCAGTGCGAGAAAAAAGTTGAGGAGTAGGAAGAGAGAAAGAGAAAGCATGTGAAAGGAAACGAAAAACCAAAATGCGTAGACAAAGCTCAGGACGCCATGTGCATTTGGAGGTCAAAAATAATAGAGAATTCCAAGCCCTTTACGGATCCCAATTTTATAAAACAAATATCAGTCCTCGTCCAGAGTTTCTTGCTCAGAGACCTCGCACAAACAATCACATTCTGCTTTCTGTCTTAATTTCATCAACACAGAAGCATCGCGGAAACTCACAGAGAGCGAGGGAGAGAGAGAGATAGGCGAGCAGTTTTAAAAATGCGAAGAGTGCCGTTCATCTTCCCCGCGCTTTAGGGGAGTAAAAAGGAAATGGCCAGCGCGTGAAATGAACGCGCTGAACGCTGCAGTGTATTTTTGTAGTTAATTACCTTATTTTAATGCTTAGGAAAACACAGCGCATGTTTATAAACCCACCCACGTCATAGCAGTATATTAACCATTTAATTTAACTTAAGTTAGTTTCTAACTCTGGTTAAAAGTTCTCCTGACACCAGCATCATATTTATTAACTCTAGTAAGGGGTTAATCATCTTCTAATAATCAATGATTAATTTATCGATAATCAAATGCTAATCATCAGATGGAAAACGATGACGTTTAAACAGAGTAAAATGGTCGGGAAATGATTTACAAATAATATAAGAAGGTTAGTGGAATTAGTTGGAGAGTCATGGCCCATGGGGGGTGTGACATGCAAGTGTTCGTTTGTTTATGAAACTTCACAACTAAGCTTATTGCAATGCTCCTCTGTCACACCTCTGTCTAAATCATGGTTTTTTAATTAATTAATTAAAATGACATGTTTATTGTTTATAATGAGTACTCCAGTAGTTTCACTGCTATTTAGAGGTGAACACGAGCTGGTTCGGCCTCATTTTTTCTCATAATATAATTGAAATCGAAACTCACGATTTCAGATTTCTAGAACTGACAAAGTAACCAGCGGTTCTGGTTTGTTTTGTTTTTAACCGAGTTTTATTTTATATTAAAAAAAAATATATAATAATAAAATATATATTTTATTATATTTAAGTAGAATTTTAAGTAATTAGCCAGCTTTATAACCAATTTTAGAATTTATATCAGATTTTATTAGGGTTTGGGTAATGTTTTATTCGATTTTAGAACTTTTTTTGCCTACGGTCTCAATTCAAACTTCACGGTTTTTACTCTTAAAAACCGGTACCGACCCACAAATCATGATTTTTTTAAAAATTAGAATTAAAAATGAATTAAAACTGGAAGTTCCAGTCCAATTTATAGTTTTGGTTCGGTTTTGCCTACCCCTATTGCTAGTCGTTCACTAATGGAAAGACAAACCAAAATTATGAGAGGGTATAACTCTTTTGGAAAATAGTACGAGTTTGTATTTACAAATAACATTGAAAATTTAATATTATTAATTGATGCTAATTTGGTTAAGTGGAGGTTTAGGAGAGGGGGAGAGAGTGGAAGATGAAAGGAAAGCAACGAGGGAGAGACATATCGCCTTAATAAGAGGATTAAATAAATAAAGCGATAATTATTGATTAACGTGATACGTCCCCCTTCCTGGTTTTCTTACGTGTCCCCAACATGTGCAATTAAAGCATATAATAAAACTGTTTATTTATTTATTTATTTATTTTGCTGGTACCTTGATCTATGTAATTTGTGACAAAAGTTACCACGTGCTCTCTTTATTGGTCGGTTCTATTTATTGTTATTATTAAATAAATTAATCATGAAGTTAAAGAGAGATGAATAAATTTTACTTATGATTGAGAGAGGTCACTGATACGTTACAATTCTTGCAGTTATTTCAAATTTTAGAATATAGTTTTCTTGCAGAAGGTAATATAAATTAATGAATATTTAATTTTGTTGCTAATAATATGTGTTAGTTTATGTTATCGTAAGTCATATTTATATAAATTTACATCAGATTCGAATATGGGCGGAGTTGGTGTCGCCCCGATGGTCCTCAGCCAAACAATACGTTGAAAAAGCAGGTGGGTCCCGCTTTATCTCCGTATTCAGTGGAGGTCAACTATTGAACGTTTCTAATATTAGCATCGGATTATAGTTTTCTTTTAATTGAATAAATAATCCATGAAAATTATAATTTTATTTTATTTTTTGCTTCTTATCTCTTCTAATATTAATTAATATAATTTATTTTTTATTTTTTTTTAAATTTATTTAGATCAAGTCATTTGATCTGTCACATTTAAGATTTTTATTTTATTTATGAATTTACGTAAAAGAAGTTTCAAATTTTACATTTCTAACAAATTTAATAAATTTTAATTTGCAATAAATTTCATCTGTCATTGTTGTCATGTTCTGTTATTGTATAAAAGAACAAACATAGTAATAATATCTTTTTAACATTTAAATTATTTTCAAAAATAATTTAAAAAGACGGGAATCTCTCCCTCCATACATGTGCATTGATTATACTAATATCTCCAAAAAGAATAATTTTGGAACTATGTAACAACAAATGACAGACATTTTAGATACACTAGAAAATTGTACGTTAAATAATTGGAAATAAAAAAATGGTGGGTAGGGCAAAAAAGGGTTATTCACTCCAATATAAAAAGAGTACTCAACGTAGTCATGCAAGTGGCAAAATGGGTTGTTCTTCCTAGGGCACCAACAACATCTCTAACGTGTGATAGAGTAAACCAAAACACGATCCTTAATCTACGGAGAGTAGCTCGAGCAAAGATTGGACGATAATTAGTTAAGGAGTGACAAATGGCATGAATGAAACTTACGAGGCGTAAAAGGGGAAAGTGGGGAAGGAAATAGGCTAATATAGGCTATGGCTATGGTAGTGGGAGACACCACTCCTGGTTTTCTTGCTTGTTATTCCAATAACAATTGAAGCTTGTTCTTGGCTTTTTGTTTCGTTTTGGATTGATCTGTCTTTAGTTGGCCCATTATGGACTGTTTAGATTGGAAATTCTTGTCCGATTTGTAGACACGGCAAAACCGTTTTTCATATCGAGATTTGGATAGATCGAGAAATCGTTCTTAGATCTTCGGGTTTGATGAGCTACTTTTCATCAAATCAATGTTTGGATTGAGTTTGGTTGTGGATGGGGGCCATGACATTTTAGATTATAAAGTGTGAAATCACAGCTGTGTCGGTTTCTTAGTGAAATGATTACAAATTAAGGTTGAGCAAAACCGACCAAAAGCGTGGCCCGGAGAGATTTGGAATCGGACCCAACCCAATGGAATGAACCGAACCATAATAGTTTAGTTCGATTTTGATGTGTTTATTTTATTTTTTATCGTCGAATCAAATTGGACAAATTTTAAGCCACAATTACAATTATGATTCTCAGTATCCTGCACCATAGGCAATGATTCTTGAGTGGAACTGGACCGAACCTCCAAAATCGATAGAAGGAAAAAAAAAACCGGTGAAACCCAACCAAAAAAATTAAAAAGCCAAAAATCAACATCAGAACCCTACCCAATTTCTGAAATCCAGTACAAATATATTATTATTTTGCATTTGTTTCAAATTTAGAACCGAGATTTGTTCGGGTATGTTCTGGAAACCCTTTTGCTGCTGCTAGGATCCAAAATTGAAGGCCAAGGCCTGCCAGAGATTAGAGTTGATATTTATGTAATTAAGCATTTTCAGCTGGCCCAAATATTTAGCAGTCGGAATCAGGACAAGCAAGATTACCAAGAGTCGTTAAGGAGATGATTAGTTCTAACATCGATTCGATTGATTGTGTTTGAGAGGGAAACATAAAGCAGGAACTTTAATGGGCGAGGTGGAGGGGAGGATGAAGAAGAAGGGAGAAACAGAGAGAATCTCTTGGGAATTGCCCTAGTTTTGCGAATTCGGATTAAATTCCCTTGTTTGGCAAGAGAGGCGGAGATTGCGAGATTGGGGCTTGATTTGTGTTCTGCTTTCGTTTTGGAATTGGGATCGAGGGAAGAAAAAAAGAAGCCCTAAGTTTCGGAGTTAGCGTTGCTGTGGGTGATGATCGATGAGAAGACGTGGAATTGGAGGGGAATTTTGGATCGTAAGTGGGGCGGCTTAAATGCTTGTCTCCGGAGTTAAGTTTGATCTTAATTGGTTCCTGCAACTGATCTTGACGATATTTGTGATTGTTTTTGGAGTGCTGCACTTGGTGAAAAATACGGCCTCCAAATATTTCGAGGTCGACGCAAATTTTGAGGCACCAGGAGGAGGAAGCGGAGAAATTAGTGAGGATAGAGGGTCAATCCCAATGTCCGGCGCTCCCATGGACGATACTGTTTGCGTCGTCTGTGGCGATTCGGGGTCCAAGAAATGTTCTCGCTGCAAAGTAGTTCGTTATTGGTAAACAAAATAGCCTTGATTCACTTCTCAGATTTCCCGTACCTTTTTTTGTTTCTATAGTTATTGTACACATGAATATCATGCATGCATTTGGTCTTTTGTCGGAAGGACGCATGGGAATATTTTAGGTGACTAGTGTTACTGTTTTGCTATTTTCTTTACAAGCTGACCCATGGTTCGATGGATTTCTTTTTCTTTATATATGCCAATCTATGGATCGATTCACTGTTTGGAATAGTTTCTAAAACAAATGAAGTCTTATTCCGAGGATAATATTATCTCCTTTCTATGGTGAGTATCAGACCTGAAGTGGCCATTCAGCCTTCTTAGATATGTTCCATATTACGTAGAATAATTCATTTAGCATAACTTCTGTTAGATCTCAGATCTTGCTGGAATATTCTTTTCTGCGACTACAATCATTGAGAAACCGACGAGCTATTTGGATGGAAGGTTTTGAGTTCATATGATAACACAGTCAGCTTCACTGATTTGTTTACAGTGATTTCATCTATTTGGTCGGAAGTTACTTTTTTTGTTTTCATTTTTCTCTTATGAGAACAAAGAATAATTGAACAAGATTCTAATAGTACTTTCAGCTCAGATGTTGCTTTGATGTATCTTCTAACATTTTTCATTTTTTGATTTAGCTCTCAAAAATGTCAAGAAGTACATTGGAAATCTGGGCACGGGATTAAGTGCAAGGATCTTCAAAGATCCAGGTCAGCTAATTCACCTGATTTAGCAAATGCTGGCAGGGGGTTCAGAGCTTCAGGGGTTGGATCCAAGTCTTTTTCTGCTATTTCACTGGTTCCATGTGCAGTATCTAAGCCAATTAAGCAGGCAAAAGATGTACATGGCCTTTTTTTTCTTAATTTTTGAGTGAAATGCTTGATTATCACAATTTAAAAATTTCTGATTGCAATATGAAAAGAGCCATTTGTTAACTTTTTTTCAGACTCTTTATCCTTATGATGAGTTTGTGAAACTCTTTTATTGGGATAAAGTGAAATTTCCTCCCTGTGGGCTCTTAAACTGCGGGAACAGGTATATTTGTATTCTATCTCCAGACTATTAGTTTTTTTGTTGCTTTTTTCCTTTTCCAAATGCTGATATTTTCCATTTTTATCTTCTCCTTCTATAACTTTACAGTTGCTTCGCAAATGTGGTTCTACAATGTCTTTCATTTACAAGGCCTCTTGTAGCATACTTGTTGGAGAGAGGTCATCGGCAAGAATGTAATGTAACTTTTTTTAAAGGGAATATGAAGCCAATGAGAAGAGCATGTTATTATCTGATTATAGATGGTGGGTTGATTTCGTATTTTTTTTTGTATTTTTTCAGGCATGCGTGATGATTGGTGCTTCCTATGTGAGTTTCAAACCCACGTTGAGAGAGCGAGCCAGAGTTCGCAACCCTTTTCACCTAATAATATTATCTCTCGGTTGCCTAATATTGGTGGTAATCTAGGCTATGGGAGACAAGAGGATGCACATGAGTTTATGAGGTACTTGACTTCATCTGCATTTCTTGTTGTGTACTTCTCGTTTATATGTTTAGAAGCTCATAGTGAACTCATCTACATGTAGTTACTATTCAAAGTCTTATAGTCTGTTTGTTTTTTAATATAAGGTTCGCTATTGACACAATGCAATTAGTGTGCCTTGATGAATTTGGTGGAGAAAAAGCTGTCCATTCTCGATTGCAAGAGACAACCATTATTCAGCATATCTTTGGAGGTCACCTGCAATCTCAGGTTACTTAACGATTTTCATTTAAAGCTTTCTGAGAGTGGTATTATCTCGATGCATTGGTTACTTTTTTGAGATCGTACTGATAAAGACTCATAGTGAAGCTTCAAAATAAGTTGATTTCATACAATTTATGTATTTGACAATTTTCTCTGTTATTCTTTTTTCTTTCTTCATTCCTGTTTTTGTTTCGAAACAATTATTCCACTGCATCGCTACTTCCTAAGATTCTTTGTTTCATCTCATTGTTTCGCTTGAAAATAGATGTTATAAATTTTTTACTCACAAAGATTATGGGCGTAAATTTGTGGTTGGACATTCTTTCATTATTGGGTTGAAGGCTGATTTCTAATATCATTTCTTAGTTTTGAAAATTAGATCTGTCAGAATTTATCTCCTTTTTAGTTTTTTGAATGACAATCTTGAAATTTCAGGTGATCTGTACAAATTGCAATAACATTTCAAATCAATATGAGAATATGATGGATTTGACTGTTGAGATTCATGGTGATGGGGCCTCCTTGGAGGAATGCCTTGATCAGTTTACTGCAAAAGAGTGGCTTCATGGAGATAATATGTATAAATGTGATGGGTATGCTGTTAATTTTATGGCCATAAACAATTTATTTCTCATGTATTCTATGTATAATAACATTATTTACCTGAAATGGTATGAGAATGATGAGCCATGTCATCAGCTTAAGTCGATCTTATTGTTCTATTTGGATGAATATCTTAGCAATCTGAGAACATGTGGACATGGAATTATGAGAGACCAAAGAAGAAGTGCTTGTTGATCTCACTGTCTTTCTTTATTGGAACTCTGCTTCCTTCTAGCACCAAGACAACAAATTGATATTGGCTTATGTAGATACACGTGTAGATTAGCTGAGTTGTTATCAAGTGTTTTCTTGTTAGTATATTGTTTGACATGATCGTTTCTAATTTCAGGTGCAATGACTATGTCAAGGCATCAAAGTGTTTGACAGTCAAACATACTCCAAATATTCTTACAATAGCTTTAAAAAGATTTCAGGTAACCTTATTTCTTTCTTTTATGGTTTTATCCTTTTCCATTTGGAAGAAAAATTAAGCTAGTGATGCATATAGAGGAATCAAGAATGATAATTGTTCTTGTCGCGATCATTCTACTAACTAAATTTGGAAGAAATTGCAAGTTTCTACGAAAAACATCTATTGTTTATAGATATCATTATTTTATCCGGGATGCTTTCTCTTCTCTGTTGTCTTCCTTTTATTGTTTATGTTATATAAAAGTGAGAAGAAATTGGTAGAGCTTTTACCTAATGTAGTAAGTTTGGAATTTTTCTTGGCCTTTTGTGCGTGTTCCTGTCTCTATTAAATCATGAAATGACCTGAAGTTATGTTTTTCAAATCATATTATCTTTGCAATCTTTGTAGAGTGGGCGGTTTGGAAAGCTCAACAAGAAAGTTACTTTTCCTGAGACTTTAGATCTTGGCCCCTACATGAGTGAAACAAGAAATGGTACAGATATCTACAGGCTTTATGCTGTTGTTGTCCATGTGGATATGCTGAATGCTTCATTTTTTGGTCACTACATCTGTTATATAAAGGACTTCCGTGGAACCTGGTATAGGATTGATGACTGTAAGGTACGACTGTGTCAGTTACTTTCTAAGGTGCACAAGTAGTGAGCATAGAACTATTTTCTTCGGGGTTATTTTTTTATTGCAGTCTTGCTTGTCCAGTTACTTTCGTGGAAAATTGATTTGAGTGTGATGTGGTATGAATAATTCTAAAATAATGCTTGCGTTAAATGGGATAATTTGTTGTTACTTTTCTCTTCTGCTATATGCTCACTTGATTTTGTTTACTAAGCAAAATAGGCATGAATACAGTACGACCATATCTCACATCTGATTTCAATTTTATCTTATTGTTTTGACAAAAAGCAGGTCGTCATTGTTGATTTGGAAGAAGTACTTTCTCAAGGAGCATATATGATTTTGTATAGCAGGTACTTTTTGGCGAACACCTATTCATTGTTTTCAACAAACTTTGGACGTTATTGATTTTCTTATGAGACTCTAGTAATTTTTTCACAGTGCAAGCGTGTGAACAGAAACTATTTGCTTCCTTTGAACTCTTATTAAAATGTCAGGGGTAAAAGATGCTTGATATAGGCTTTTAAAATGCTTCATTTTTATGAGTTTTGGCAGGGTTGTACCACGATCGTCTAGCCTCTTAGCCATTGAATCTTCAAAGACGAACCAGACACATGGTACGAGCCTAGGAATGGAAGATTGCCAAAAAGAACAAGAATGTTCGACACGTGTGGTATCTTTAAATGGCAGTTATTGTCCTGGTTCGAAGCTCCCAAATGGCAACCTGCATTCTATTGCTTCTATATTTAGTCAAGGTCCATCTGGAATTCAATCAAACTCTATTGAACATTTTGAGAAGATGGATACAGTCGAAAATGGTTTATCTTCCTCAAATATGGTTACCAGTAATGGCACCGTGCCATCTAATGGTACAAGTTTAAGAAGTGATGCTGCATATGATATTGATATTTCTAGTTCGCAGATGCACAAATCAGAGGTTGGTTCAAGTTGCAATGATGTTCCAATTGAGATTTGTGAAAATGGGGTTGATAAGTTTGGGTCGAGCTACAACGGTGTGAGGAATTATTCAGAAAATACAGTCAATATGAATTTTTCATCAAGTTCACCTGTAGCCAATGGAAATGCCACTACTGAAGAACTTAAATATCGAGATAATGGCAATGATCAAGCACAAAAGCCGGTTTCAAATGGTATACTGTTGTCACCAGCTGAAATCGACGGTTCGAAGTGGAATTCTCTTAACCACAGTTGTCAAATGGAGGATGGAAATGAAGCGAAACAAGCAGAGCTAACGAGCGACAGTTAGATTATGGTGTCGGTTGTCTTCTTGCCACGTATTGTTTTGGTATTTTTAAGAATCCCGTCATCCTATGAAGAAACGAAAAGGTTTGAGTAGGGAAAATTATGATCTGGGATTTCATTATTTGTGGAATTCTCGGATTTTATCGTGGCATTCCCGGAGCTATTCTAACTTGGCTATGTGACGAAATTCGCTATTATTTTTCTTAGTGAAGAATAATTTCTTCTCAAATCTCTGCAGCATGCTTTTTGTGGCTGTTGGTTTTGCCTTGTTTCTTGCTTCTTGCAGGGAAAGAGATAATCCCAACATTTGAATATATTGGATGTTCAGCATGATTAAGAAGAACACCAGTTTTACATTTGGGGAGCAACAAGGTACTGTGATTCATCATAGACATTTAAGGCATTTTGTGTTATTTGAAGACCCTTCCAAATTGATAATTATTTTAAAAAATAATAATTATCAATGGACACTCAAAGTTAAGGGTGTTTTTAAAATCTTATATTTTTTATTGTATTAATTGACATTTTAAAATATAAAAAAAAGTTAATTAACTTAAATTTAACAATGATATGTTGGATGATAATTTTTTAAATTTTAAAATATTAATTTGTAATTTAAAAGTTTAAGATATCAGTTGAAAAATAATAATATTTTAAAATATTAATTTTTATAATTAATAATTTAAAATATTACATTTTCATAATGTCTATTAATAATTACAAAAAAAAAGGTATTTAAAAGTTTTAGCCGTTCAAGTAAAATTTACAAGGGCAATTTGGTGCCAAAGATCATAGAGAATCAAAACTGTAGATGAAGTGTTAGCATCAGTTGGAGCTTGAGTTATCATCGTTGTGCTGCCCAAGACCACACCAAAAGCCGTCGCAATTCACGGCTTTGTTTTTACTTTTGTTGTTCTTCATCTCCAAGAATGGTCGTGGGCTCCGAGATTCTCCCAATTTTGACTTTGAGGAATGCAGATTGGATGAGAAAAAGAGATTCCTCAACGAGGATGGCCCTCTGATTGTAAAGCAATGCCTCCAAAAGTCAACTGCCCACGCTGCATCAGCTGTCAATTTACCTTCTCGTTTCGTTTTATAATCAGAAAGAACCAACATCCATGTGTTTATAACATTAATCTATGATGTGGGTGTCTTTCAAAATCCGACCTTTCTCGTACTTATATGCAGAGAGAGAATAAAAGCATAGAGAGGGAGAGAGAAGAAGAAGAAGAAGCGTGTGTCTAGGGGAGAGCCATTGATAGATTTAATTTCGACCTTGTAGCCGAATCCAAGGTGGGGAAGAAGCAAGAGTCAACCTGCTTTTGAATTTGTAGAGAGAGAGAGAGAGTTTCTCTCTCTATTACATGCTTGTTATCCATTCCGTGCGTGGCTTTCCCGACCAATTTCACGGTGTCAACGCCGCCCTCGGAAGCTTCCCACCCTCCTTCCCTCGCCGGCATCGCTTTCTCTTTTTTGTTGCCTTTCTCTTTTGGCCACCTTTTCCTTTTTCCGACCCCTCGACGACCATTTATAACGCCGGAGCTTCTCCACTGCCATAGCCTTCTCGTTGAGTTTTTCTTTTCCCTGTTCCCTCGAGTTCGTTTATAATATCATATCCTCCTCTTTCTGTTTCAGTTCAAGCTTGAATTTCAAGTCCATGGAGCTCCTAGATTGCTGCGGTTCTTCGACCAAATCGAGAAAGAGAAAAACAAACGAGCACCGAGATGTCGATAGTTTCATCGACGAACTCAATCAAGATCTTCTCGAGCGTGTTCTTTCATGGCTACCCACCTCTTCATTCATCCGCCTCTCTTCAGTCTGCAAAAGATGGAAATCAGTCGCTTCTTCGCCCACTTTCAAGCTCGCTTGCTCCGAAATCCCTGCCCGGGATCCATGGTTTTTCATGGTCAATCCTCGTATAAACAAACCCATCGCCTTCGATTCCACGGAAAATGCTTGGAAAATGCTCAATCGCTCGCCTCACCTCTGCGAAAATCGTCACCGGAATTCATTGCCGGTTGCGGCCACTGGGGGCCTGATCTGTTTCCTCAACTCAGTTGGCAATTTCATCATAAGCAATCCCTTAACTCAATCTTGTTTCGAGCTTCCTCCGCCGCCCGATCTCGATCTAAAGAATTCATCTCTTCGCGCCATTGTCATGAAATCAAGCTCCTCGGGCTCAAACCGTAGCGCTTACCGGCTTGTTCTAGTACACGGCCAAATTCCGAGTCTCTGGTTCAAAATGTACAATTCAAGAACAAATTGTTGGGAAGAAGATGTTCTATTGAGTAGAACCATTGATGAATCCGCCGAGCCGAGCTCGGGTGGCGACGATGCTCTATATTTCTTGAGTAAAGCTGGAAATTTGATCTCTACAAACATGGAGAGGAGCTCCTCGAAGCAATGCTCGTCGGTAATCACGACCGAAAACAGGGAGGATATCGTCTATTTCATAAGCTTCTCGGGCACAATAGTCGAATGCAATCTATCCCGAAGATGCTTCACAGAATTCCCGAGGCTCTTGCCGGTTTTCTCGGAGTATTCAATCGATGTGGTCGAGTGCAGAGGTGAAATCCTCATCGTTATGTTGTCCGAGTTTCTCGAGAGTGCGACCCTCAGAGTGTGGAAATTCGAGAAGCTCGGTCGAACATGGCTGCAAATTGCGGCCATGCCACCGGGTATGTCGAGAGAGTGGTTCGGAAAGAAGGTGGATATCAACTGCGTCGCGGCCGGTGAGCGGATTCTTATATGTGCGAACTCGGTGGAGCCCGGGATTTGTAGTTATGTGTTGTGTGATTTGGTGAGAAATCAATGGGTTGAATTGCCTAAATGCTGTGTAGCTGGAGAAGCCATGGAGTTCATGGCTGCCTTTGCATTTGAGCCTAGAATTGAGGCTGAAGTTATTGGTTTTAATTATAGGAGGTAGGAGGGAGAGCTGAGATGATTGAAATTATATTTTTTTAAATTTAAATAAGAATTGTCATATTTACCTGAAATTTCAGGTCCTTTTTAGATATATATTTTACAGATGATAGCCGACTTCTTCCGGGCAATACCCTGTCAAAGGAAAAGCGAGCTGGACACGTGGATTGAAGATGATCGCCGAGTAAGCGTTGTCAACCAATAATTGGCCGATAAAGTGGCCACTCAGGGCGGTGGTCGACCAGCGAACACTAATCCACGGGCCCCACATCACTGCATCATTCAAACTTATCAAGCCATTAATGGCAGCTCGCCTTCAATGCCCAAATCTGATCTTGTTTGGATAATCATAATCGCCACGGCAATCGAACAGTTGAATGAAAGAAGAGGAATTTGACTTTTTTATCGCAATCTCGAGTTTCAAATCAAGAATTACCGCGTTGGCAATGGTGGAGTTTGCCAAAAGGAAGAAAACGACAGTTCCTCAGAAACCCAGCTCTGTCCCCGTCATTGCAGCACCCAACAGCTTACTATTATAAAACCCCTCTCTGTAAACTCCATCTTCCTCTGTCTGGAGAGAGAAGGAGAGAGAATTTTTGCTCGAGTTCGAGAGTGTAGAAACTTGACGATGATCGGAGAAAATTCCTGCGACCGGGGATGTCAGAAACGGGCTCATCGTCCTCAACCTCGCAAAAAACAGGTTCGGAGAAGGCTACACACCAGTAAACCATACCAGGAAAGAATTCTAAACATGGCGGAGGCCAGAAGAGAGATAGTCTCTGCGCTTAAGCTTCACAGAGCCGCCATGAAAGAAGCCGGAGAACACCATCAAAACCCAGAAAAAGAAAAGGAAATTCAGCGGCCGTCTCCGCCGCCGGCGCCAGCTTATTACTCCGTTGTTCCTCCTCCAAATTGTTTTTATCCATTTAATTTCTTTCACTCTCTTCCTCACCCAAATCATCTGAATCCTTCATTGAATGGAGGTCTTCTTCCATCCCCAGAAAGTCTCGATTTTGCTCTACCCAAACGAACCTTGGGTCTGAATCTGAATTTCAGCGACTTCGATAATTTAGATTACACCCTTTTCCACAACAACAATTCGTCGTGTTCTTCAATCTCGTCCTCGACTCTATCTCCATCGTCTTCTCCGAACCTCTCTTCTGCTACTGATCAGGAAGTGGATGCCTCGGTTTCAGCTTCACCGGCGCCGTCCAACCCGATCCAGTCCGTTGAATGGGGCGAAGAAAATGGGTGTCATTTGTTCGATGAAGCCATGGAAATTCCGGCGTGGCTGATCTCAAACGAAAGCTTCATGCTTGATCATCTGAATCAACACTCTGCAGAGGACTCCTCCATGGAAGATAATCCATTGCCTTGGTAAGATCTCAACGTTTCTCAGATTCATATCATTAAAAGCTTAAAACCACCTTAAAGAACATCTTAGAGTAAGGGAGAGTCAACGATGTCAAGCTTGACCAAATGATTTCAGCAGAACTGATTTTGTTGGCAGTAGACAGACGGTGGTGTCAGATGATTGTGGGAATTCGTATGAACCTACAACCAACCTTTCGAATGCCATCACCCATCCTTTTCTTTCTATTAATTTTTAATTATTTATATAAAAATTCTTGATTTTATTATCGAAATTTGTTGGGTTTGCAGCCTGGATATTGAAGATATTGAAGGCGTAGATCAGGAGTGGTTAAAGTGAAGACGATGAACTCTGGAATTGGAAATACTGCCTTTTTTTTCTTTTATCCATTTAAGACGATCGATAAGTCTTGCAGATATATTTGTACTTTGTAGAATGCAGGCATTTGAGGCTCTCTCTCTCTCTCTCTCTCTCTCTCTCTCTCTCTCTCTCTCTCCATGTGTCTGTGTGTAATTTAGCGTATCAAGGAGAAAGCCCCATTTTTAAGGATTAGAGAGCTCATCTCCTCCTTCCCCACTCATCAGAGAGAAATTAAGTAAATTATAGAGAGAGAGATTATGGGTCGCCATTAAAATGTGTTTTCTGGTAGCTCTGATCTGACGGCAGAGGTGGTGGGCTGTGAGAAGACCAGAAATTCTAATCTCTGTCAAGAACACTAAGCAACTAAGTTCAATATTTTATCAATGTTCTCAAGGATAAAGATAGAACAGAACAAGATGAAGTTTCAAGCTCCAGGAGAGGAAATAATGGCGGCAATGCCAGGAAAAGGAAGATGATGAAGTGATTTATAACCTCAATTAAATCAAGAATCCTCGTACGCAATCATAACATCGCCAATCTCATCCTCACCACGACCAGTAACAGATGAATCGTCGAACACGCCAGCTGTATCATCGTCCTGAAGCTCAATTTGATCATCACTTTCAGAATCACCCTCTTCTACCCTCTTATCTTCCAAGGAAAAGCAAGGGAGAGAAAACCAGGAGAATGATCCTGAACTGGACTGGTTTCCGTCAATTTCATCACCTTCTTCTCCAATTCTGTGATAGCCCAAGCAGGATTCCAAGAAACAAGCTCCAAATATTCAATTTCATCATCAGATTTAGAAGCCCTAAAAAGTTGGGGATAATTGTGTACCCATTTGGTTCTGAAATCCATCGGAAGCCCAAAATCTCTCCTGAAATGAGCAATTTTGGCCACCGGGAGACGTTTATCGACCGACATCATCAGAAACCTCGTCACATGCTCCGCCGCTTCGTCGGCGTGCTCCTCGATTATCTTCGCCTCTTCTTCAACCAATTCTTCAGCTTCTTTAGTCATGCCGCACCAGAGAACCCCTCTCTGATCCTTGTACAACTCAAACAACTTCGGCGATTTGCGAATGAAGTCAGAAATTCTGTGCGGCTTCGGAAGATTAATCTGTCGCCGGTATTGCTCCAAGTTTCTGACTGGTATTATCATCTCCGGCTCTTCCTCCAGCGTTCCAATTAAGAAGAGCGTTTTGGATGCGATTTTCCATTTCTCCGTCACGACTTCGAGATCGAGTACTCTCTTCAGGGCGCTTCGATCCTGGACTCGTTTCCCGGAGGTCATAAACCGAGTCTGCAAGCAAATGAACAGCCCCATTGCCGAATTCCTGCAACGCGAAGCGCTTCTCATGGAAGCAGAAAATCGGAGGACTGTCAAAGTATTTCACGCTGAACTGGCTACGCCGTCCAAGAACTCCAAGGCGGCTGGGAAAGGGAGCTGCCATGGCTGAAACCCAGTAATCCATACATTGACGGAGCAGCAGCGCAGATTCAGAGCATCGAAATTCTCCAGGCTTCACCCCTATAAGGGTTGGAGGAAAAGAAACGGAAAAAAGCTCAAGATCATGGCCCAGATATGAAATGGAAATGGACCCAGAATTCAATAAAGACCCAGATCTTAGGATAGTACGACATCGTTTCAAAGAAGAGAGATTCTTATCTTCCTTTGAAATGTCCATGGCCTGCCTTCCCTTTTCACTATTTTTATTTTAAAATAAAATTAAAATATAAATTCATAATTTTAGATTTTTAGAATCCAGATGGACGCTGTTTTGATTTTATCTCGATTTTATTTTATATTTAAAAAAAATATAATATAATAATAAAATATATATTTTTATTATATTTTAATTAAATTTTAAGTAATTATATATGATTATACTAAGGTTGAGTCAGATTTTACTTGATTTTAAAATTTTTTTTACCCACGATCCCAGTTATAATTTTACAGTTTTTAAATCTTAATAAACTGACATTGGGTCATAAATTATACTTTTTAAAAATTTAAAACTAATACCGGATTAAATCAGATTAGACCATTTAAATCCCGTTGGCTGTTCTTGCTGCTATCTTTAAGCTGTATGAATATATTAATTACGAATATAAATAAAGAAAAAAGCCACGAGAACTATGGAGTTCTAAAAAATAAATTTTTAAGTTCAAGGGAAGGAGGAGAAACGTGATGAGCGTGGATTGCCGTGACAGCTGGGAGAGACGTACGCCTCTGTAACCAGAGATTTAAGATCCATGAGGTAGGGCAACCATGTTTCTTACCCATCAATGGCTTCCCAGTCAGGGTTTGGTTGATCCAAACTGTAACTTACGTGATCCCACTACAACATAATTCATTTTCGCTTCTATTCTTCGACGTTCAGAGTCATCACAGAAACCTGGGTTGAAAACTGCGGCGATGTTGGGATAAAATGAAGATGAGAGCTATGGATTTTTTTATTTTAACTGTAAAACTTGTTAAAGGTTATTAGCTGAGAGCGGCGTCTACTGGCCAATGATTGGGGCGTTTTCTTTTCTGGGTTGGGGCGATATTTGCCCTCAGGATGCCCATTGGCTCTACGTATCTATCTTGATGTATCTATATAAATGGGAGTGGAGGTTTCTCCCTGATCCAGTGTCGTAGAAGGGAGGAAGTCGAAGGGAGCCGGGCGAGGGCTCTGAAATGATTGTATTTTGGCTACTTCCAATCGACTGCGAGGAAGTTAAGGATAGCGGCTGGGAGAAGGAGCGATAGGGGCTCTGCAATTGGATAGGAAGCTATAATATCTTCGTCGGAAAGGAAAGTGAGGTTCGCCGGCGATTTAAATTCCTATATGCGTGCGTTTGTAGTGATTCAAGGAAACGCTTGAGAATTTTCAGATTTCCGCATTAATTTCGCTATGATTTCGAAACTGACTCTTTTTAATGGAATTACAGTAACGTTGGTTGAATGATGATTCAGGGGAGAGCAAGTTCGGCGACGTTAATGGCAGCGTCGAAAAAGCTTTTGACGAAAGGAATCACGGAGGCGGAAGCGGTGGACGTGGAGTTCGCCGAGTGTGATTGCTGCGGGCTGAGGGAGGAGTGCACGCCGCCGTACATCGCCGGAGTCCGGGCGAGGTATCAAGGGCGGTGGATTTGCGGGCTGTGCGCGGAAGCAGTGAAGGACGAATCTCTCCGAGCAACGAGAAACATCAGCACCGACGAAGCAATCAATCGCCACACCAAATTCTGCAAGAATTTCAGATCCTCCTCGCCTCCGACGAACTCAACGGAGGAGCTCATATCTGCGATGAAGCATCTGCTCCGGCGAACGCTGGAGTCTCCGAGAAAGGAAGCGTCGGCTCCGGCGTGCCCAGGGCGGGGGATGATCAAGATTTAGAGAAACAGCCAAAGAAGAACAAATAAATTTCAAGTTTTCTAGTACTAAGTTTAGGATGTTCCATATTAGGAAGAGTTCCAGATTTAGATTGTGAACGTAATTTGCCGCAGCCTGCAAATATTCGCTGCGTGTAAGTTTCTCTGTTTTCTCAACGATTGGTCAAGTCCTTTTGATCACGAAATAATTATTTTAGGACCCTTCGTTGATGCTCAGTTTTGGACAGCATCAGTTTACGACGTAATTTACCACGTGACAACGTGCTATAATAATATCTCGTTCATTGTTATACAACATACAACTACAACCTCATACTACGATTAATATCTATGACTCAATATTTTAGGATCAGAGCCTTCAATCATGTTCGATATGGCTCTGGCTCGGTGCGGGTTTGAAGGAATCTCGAACCAAAACAACCTGAAAGCGAAACCCAATTTGTAAAACCAAATTTTCTGTGAGTTTCGGTTTTTTAAATGAATTTTCAAGTAGTGATTTTCATTTCAGTTTTCAGGTTGAGCTGTTTTCGTTTTGAAATTTGGTCTTCAGTTTGGTCAAACCCAGAATGCAGACCGAAGACCAAATTTTTAAACAAAACTAAATGGAAGTGAAGTTTTTTATGTTTTATTTTTTAAATACTCAAACCAATCTGTTTAGAAAGTCTCATACGTGTGCTCCTCGGTAGTGTAATGGTAGTGCAAGGTGTGTTCCAACTTCATCAGCTCGAGTCTTATATTGGACTCACTCTGTGGTCCTTGCTCTTGACACTGGCCTGGCCAGAAAACAAGAAATAAATAATGTGAAAGCTTTATCCAATGTGAAACCGATATATGAACTATGAGATACCCTATTTCCAAAGGACCTGCCTAGATTTGAGACACGTTACCTTCCACCTGCAAGATTTCGACGCCACAGTATAAATTTCCAAACGGAATCATATTGGAAAATAGACATTACATGAAATTCCCCTCCTTCAAGTGCTGCTAGAGAGGACCCGAAATGGTCCCTCGAGATGATGGAGAGGCTTAGAGATAGGCAATGTTTATCTAAACTAGTGATTATGATGCACAAATACCAGGCAACTTTGTCTCAACCTTTTCTGGAAGATTAATTAGACTTGAGATTCATGCCATTATCTCCCTGCAAACACGACTTCAATTATTAATTCTACTAAAACAGCCATGCATTAGACTTTAATCACTAATCTATGTAACTTCTAGTAGGAGAGCTGGGAAAATATCAGAAGATTAATATCTCATGTAAAGTAGAAAAGTGACATCGAAGTAATCGTTTACCAAGACTTAAATGCAGGACCATGGCCATGTATGTGTCTACGCTGCTTGAATTCCACGATTAGAGTAAAGCCAAGCTACAACTAACACAATGGAGACACGGATGACACCCAATCCCTCCTAATGCTGGTCTTGAATTTTCAATGAAACGAGTTCACTCTCTAGTTGTTGGTTTCTAATCCTCAAACGGTGCGGGAGCCATCTTCGTAACCGTTCTGGCCTGAAACTGCAACGAACAAGAAGTAATGCTTTTAACACTTTGAAGATGAATAGCCACATAAAGTAAAAAAAATGACTAAATAAAAATAAATCATGAAATGCAAGTCAATGCTTTCAGCCAGTCGGGAGCTAAAATCAAAATAGGTAACTGTAAAAAAACAATAAACTCAGAAGTTAAGACTTACAGGTCCAGTCTTTCATGAATTACACGTCTCACCGAAGAATTGAGGCCATACGCGATTGAATTAAACAGACCCTTAACATTTACACAAAATCAACCGAAGTTAGTTTGATCCCAGAATCGCATAATAGGATGCATCTTACTGAAATCCATATTAGTTCTATAATGAGCAAAATCAGTTACCATTATCATTCCATTTGCAGGAAGGAAGGCCAAACAGCAGAAGGAATTACCATAAGTGCAGCCATTCCAACATCGAGAACTGTAAGCCAAAAGATTTTATGTCCTGGTTCAATGAAACCGTGAATCTGGTTGATTGTCCCAAAAGCCCACGATCCTACGAGAATTAGCGGATAGTATCCCCACCGGTTCAAGGCCTGAAAGAAAATTGAGTCCTTACCATTATCATTCCATTTGCAGGTAACCCTCTATCTTCAAACTAACGAGGCAGGAAGTAAGAGTTAAAGACAAGGCCATAAGTACAACAGAATCATAAAAAATATTATACTTCACTTATAAAATATTTTTTTTATATTTAAGTTAAGTTTTAATTCATTACAAGAATTTATAATCAATTTTAAGATTAATAAGATCTGATATGTTTCATTAGTTCCGGTCTAAAATTTTGGAATCGTACTCACCGGTTCAGCTGTGATGAGTTTGGATCGGACTGACCTCCTAATTTTTCAATTAAATTTAAAAAAATAGAAGAGAGTGGTGAGAGAGTCACAGAGTGGGGTCGTAGTCTCGTAGACGGTAGTCCAAGCTCCGAATCGGACAGCGATGGAGTAGCAGTGTCTTTTCCCATGGCTACTATAAAATACCAATTTTCTTCTGTTCACAAAAGGCTGGACTGACCATCTTTTTCAACTTTGACCGAAGAACGCGAGAGAGAAAGAGGCATCTTCTTCCTCTGCAGCTTTCGGCGCTTCTCTCTCTCTAACTCTACCAGATTTAGCTAAGATGTAGACGCACTGTCATGAGTTTTCTTCGCCTTAAATCTTTCTTGTTTTCTTTATTTAATTGCGATTATTTGTTTATTTGTGTAAGCCTCCACTTGCTTCTCTGCTTGGTTGCTATAATTAATGTTCTCACTGAACTTGAAGACGACCTCTTGCTCAGTAGCTTTGAACTTGGCTTCGAATCCACCAAATCCAGGGGCATTCTTTAGTGGACCTCCATCTGTTCACAGAACACGCCTGATTTTATCTGCAGTGAGTTTTCTCTATCGTTTTCTGCATCTTTCGTTGTATACCTTGCCTACTACTTCGCTTCCGTTAATTTTTCAGTTTCAGGTTTAAATTCAAATCCTGTTTCGTTTTCTGATTTTGATTTGCTTTTTCGATTTTTTTCCTAATTATCCAGAAGTTGCAACTGTGAAGATCACCTTTACGTTCTGCTATCCTCTGAATCTATTATTCTGAACAATTTTGTGGAATCTCATGGGCAAGCACGCGCGAAATCAATTACCGACTCGTCCTAAACCATTGGATCTTGACTAGTACATTTTCTATGCTCTCACTTTGGAAAGAAAGTATGGGTTTACTCTGCAGCAAAAGCCGGAACTACAATAAGGCAGAGGTCGAAGAGAATGCGCAGGTGAATACGTACGCTTTGATGGAACAGTACTCAATGTTTTTACTTACGTTGTACTTGCTAATTAAGACCGTTTGACTTAATCATTTGCCGTTGTTTTCGTTGCTTGTTCTGTCTTGAGTTAAATTTTAAAGTTTGTTGCATGCTTCCAGGCTGCAGATATAGATAGGCGGATTGAACAGGAAACAAAGGCTGAAAAACATATTCAGAAACTTCTTCTTCTTGGTAACTGAACAAATTTTTTAACCTTAGTTGCAGTTTAGTTGGAAAGATATTAAAATCTTTACATCAATTTCCTGGCAATGCTTATTGATTATACGTGAAAAGTTCATCCTGTACTTGGCCGTAAAAAAATTAATGGCATGGATTATCATAGGTTTAATCTGATTGTCACCTCTCTATTCACTACTAACCTTCATGTATTTTCTCATACACGCGTCTCACGTAGCATGAATTTGTTTTGTTAAGGGGCTGGCGAGTCTGGGAAATCCACAATTTTTAAGCAGGCAAGCCTTTTTGCTCATTCAAATGGTAAATTATACTACCAGGTTCGGATTTTGATCAACGGTGACATTACTAATGCAGATAAAAGTTTTGTTTCAAACTGGATTTGATGAGGCTGAATTGAAAAGTTACACCTCAGTCATCCATGCCAATGTTTATCAGACCATAAAAGTATGCATTTTTTGAAAGGATGTATTTGTTTGTTTTCTTAGCATTAGACAAAGACCTTATCTGAACAAGATTGAGAATGAAATCTTTTCGAATTTGTTTGGACAGATATTATATGATGGATCGAAGGAGCTCTCTCAAAATGACACTGATTCGTTGAAGTATGTCATATCCAGTGAAAATAAGGTTTGACTATTTCATTCTATATGAAATTTTCTCGTGGAATTTTAACTGCTGAATATGTTAATAACTGAGAAGGTGCTCTATTCTTTAGGACCATTTAGCAGCCTTTTGTGACTTTACGAAAGCTGTGTTTTGGTTATTTTTCAATGGCAATTGAACTTATTTGATGGCAGGAAGTTGGGGAGAGACTATCTTATATAGGAGGCAGATTGGATTATCCCCGTCTCACAAAGGAGCTTGCACATGACGTGGCAATTTTGTGGAAGGATGCTGCTATACAGGTAACCATGGTTTGTTTATATAGATGAAAGTTTACCTTCATTAATCTTGAGCATTGATTGCACTTGCTCTGCAGTTGCGTTTTCTCTTATTTTGTTCATGCTAGCCTAAACAGGTATATTGATATGTGCATTCCAAGTAAAGAACTCTATTTGTAGGAAACATATGCTCGTGGTAATGAGCTTCAGTTACCAGACTGTGCTCAATATTTCATGGGAAATTTGGATCGATTGTCAGACCAAAATTATGTTCCAACCAAGGTATGAACTTATTTTTATAAGTCTTCTTTGAAGATCGGGCATGTTGAAAGACTCTTTAGCTTCTGATACTTTAGCGGCTTCCATCACTAAACTTTATTTTGATGTTAAAAGTCTTTTATAATGTTTCTTTAAGTCTTATATGTTATCAGAACTAGTAAATTGGATTTTTGAAAGTGTAGTTTTTGTTAGATAGCCTTTCATGATCTTACATATTCCTAGAACCATATGAAATAAAAAAATTTACCTCCTAATTTTATTACATATTAATGGTAATTACAATTGGGGGCATGTGCCAATCTCCTCCTCCCAAGGTCCAGTGAATTTTTGTGGTAAATGTTTTATAATGTTGATTTATCTCCTGGATCAATACTGTATTCGGCATTGCAGGAGGACGTTCTCCATGCAAGAGTTCGTACAACAGGGGTTGTAGAGATTCAGTTCAGGTCAGGATAACAAGATTCTCCTTTCAATCGGTCCGATCAGTTTGCAAATCACCATTGTCTTCTTCCTGGCATATTTATTAATATGTTTTCTTGTCGTGAGTACTTGAAACCACGAATATTGTTTGAACCACTGTATGAATAGTGACTTTTATCTCTTTGCAGTCCCGTGGGAGAAAATAAGAAGAGCGGGGAAGTATACCGGCTCTATGACGTTGGAGGTCAGAGAAATGAGAGGAGAAAGTGGATCCATCTATTTGAAGGTGTTACAGCTGTAATCTTTTGTGCTGCTATTAGTGAGTAAGGTCACATACCTTTCACTGGTTTATCATTATCATAAATATAGTGGTGGTTTTTGGTATATTATCTGGTCAGCTTTAGAGTGAGAGAGATAACATTGTCAATACAACATTCTTAGTATTCACGAAGTCGGTATGTTAAAAAGTGACAGGCGATGTGTATGGTGGTGACAAAATCAGTTAGTTAAAAAAGCAATGGGGGTGTTCCACATTGTTTCTTCAGATGGGCTAACGTGCCTATTTATTTCCTTGCGATATCAAACACTTTCAGAATTTAACATGCTTTGAACTAACAACTGTGCTTTCAGATATGATCAAACTCTCTTTGAAGATGAGAGCAAGAATCGATTGATGGAAACAAAGGACCTCTTCGAGTGGGTGCTGAAACAAGAATGTTTTGAGGTTATCCTCTTGTATGGTTGTTCTTTAACGAGAGTAACACGTCAGACAGCTAGAGTTCTGATCTTTTTTTCTATGTAGAAAACGTCTTTCATGTTGTTTCTCAACAAATTCGATATATTCGAGAAGAAGGTTCTGAAGGTAAGAACTAATGTACGTGACTGGTGAGTTTTGATTTGGATTTATAGCTTTTAGTGATGTTTATGCAGGTTCCTCTCAATGTCTGCAAATGGTTCAAAGATTACCAGCCTGTCTCAAGCGGAAAACAAGAGACCGAGCATGCGTACGAGTAAGCATTTTCTAGTTGTCTCTATCCGCATGGGACGGATTCATTTTCCTAAATTTTGGATTTGGTTGTTTTAAACTAGAGAATAACTCTTTCATGATTTATAGACTAGGGTGGGCAAAACTGTACCGGAACCGTAAACAGGACTGGAACTGTCGGTTTTAATCCAGTCTTTGTCTTAATTTTTAAAAAATCGTGATTTATGAGCCAATGCTAGTTTTTAAGAGTAAAAAATCATGAAACCGGAACCGGGACCGTGAGTCAAAAAAATTCTAAAATCGAGTAAAATTCGACTAAAACCCTAATAAAATTCGATATAAATCCTAAAATTTGTTATAAACTCGTTCAATTACTTAAAACTCGACTTAAATATAATAAAAAATATATTTTATTTATTTTTAAATATAAAATCAAATCAGGTTAAAACCTAAACAGAACTGTTGGTTCCGGTGTCGGTTCCAAAAATTTAGAACCGTGATTTCAAATTCCAGTTTTATTTCGGGATAAAAACGTGCCGGACCGGCCGGTGTTCACCCCTATTATAGACTTCTATGCAAACTCTTCTATTCATGGGATTTGGTTCTGCTGTTGATTAAAATGATGCCATAAACTCTACTTATTGTTCAGGTACGTGAAAAAGAAATTTGAGGAATTGTATTTTCAAAGCACTGCACGGGACCGTGTAGACCGGGTTTTTAAGGTATACCGAACGACTGCGCTTGATCAAAAGCTTGTGAAAAAGACGTTCAAGCTAGTTGATGAGACTTTACGGCGAAGAAATCTCTTCGAGGCCGGTTTATTGTGACATCTTGTTCTAGCGACTCCTAGTTTGCTATTGCCTTGATTTTGGATAATGAAGAAAAAAGAGACAACTCAACTATATATCAAGTGAGATTCGTTCGTTTGCTTCTGAGGTTTGTTCAACATGTAATTTGATGTCACAAAATGCAGTTAAAAAAAAAGCTAAAAATTCAATCTTTTAGTGGCTTTAAATATTAATTACTATTTGCTTTGACATTATTGATCAAATCAAGATTTAATTTATTGTACTCAAAAGGCGAAATCTCTTTTCTCTAGAGTCTCTACACCCTGGCCCGACAGTTTGTGAAGGGGTTAAATCACGGTGACTCAGCGACCTAGAGATAAGAGACATTTACCTGATATCCCAATGAGCTACCCCAACATTAGGGGTAATCAAATATTGTTTTTAGCATAAAAGTAATATAAGATGATATAATTTTAACCATTTTTTTTGTTTCTTTTTCAACGAAAAATTTAAAATTTTAAAATATTCTCAATAATAATTTAAAGGTAATGTTAAATTTATTTTTTTCAACATATTTTCTAAATTTATCTTTTGACATATTAAGTTATAACTGATACAATTAATATTATAAGTAATTAATTTAATTACGATACATGAAAAATATTTTTATTAGACTAATTAAATTTAACACTTCAGAAAATGAGTTTAAAAAGTATGACCTATTTTTTAAAAATATTTTATTAAAATCAAGATAACGCAAGCTATCTTTTTATTATTATTATTATTTATGATTTAATTTATATGAAACTTTAAATATTTGTGAAAATTCTCTATTATCAAAATCTATATTCTAAATAGAAGAAAATCCCTTGATTTGCTCAGCAACCCATTGTTTTATTATATTAACATCAAGATAAGGCCACATTATATATATTTAATTTTAAATGAATTTAAAAACGGAACTAAACCACAAAATTAGCTTAATTAGTTCAATTATACCTTCAAAAAAGATTCTAGAATCAAACATGTCGGTTAAGTCGTTAAGATCCAATTAGGGACTTGATTTGGACAACTCTTTGCTTTTAATTCAATCGATATAATTGGAGTAGTAATGGAAAAATTGTATCATTAAACATCATTAAATTGTTATTATTATTATTATTTATTTTTGGTCGTTGGTCTTAAATTGGTAGGGTGAAACTTAAAAGTCACTAATTATAGTAAAAGTGATTAATTATAGAGATTAAAATTAACCTCACGTTTTATTTTACCAATTTTAAAACAAAAAACTCATAAAAATAGGGTTTTCATTTTTATTAAATTCTAAAAGTGGGGGTTTCATTTCCTCTGAACACTACCCACGCAGCTTCAATTTCTCTCCTTCTTCTTCTTCCCGCCATTAAAACCAGAAAGCCCTAAAATACTCGACCACTTCTCTCCCACCTCTTATTCTCTCCTCCCCTTACTAGCCTTTCAACTGTTTCCCTTCCTTTATCTTGCCGTCGTTTCTGTCTCTTTTTTCACGTCTTTTCATTCTCCTCTCCGCTCGTCCTCTCCGGTTTCTTTTTTGTTTTTGCTTGTTTTTTATTTTTATTTTGAAGAGATCTTGGAGAGTAATCGTGTTTTATGGCCTTCTTTGGGAGAGTTTCAGCCGCCATTTTCGTGGCTTTTCTTTCTCTCTTCGGAGAGTTTTTTGTCGCTGTCCGGGGAGACTTTAATTACAAGGATGCTCTTGCCAAGTCTATTATTTTCTTAGAGGCGCAGAGATCGGGTAAACTGCCGGCGCATCACCGGCTTTCATGGAGAGGAGACTCCGGACTTTATGATGGAAAGCTAGCTAATGTATGTCTTTTTTCCCTTTCCGGTGGTGAAGAAACAGTGATGTTTTTTTTCCGGTCATCGGTGAAATTCATTTTTCCGTTTAATTTACAGGTGGATCTCACCGGAGGATACTATGACGCCGGAGACAACGTCAAGTATGGACTTCCTATGGCGTTCACGGTCACTACTACGTCATGGGCTGCTTTGATGTATCGTTCGGAGCTAAAGGCCGCCGGCGAATTGGAAAACGTCCACTCTGCTATCCGGTGGGGAACAGATTATTTCCTTAAAGCAAGTTCTCGCCGGAACAGATTATTCGTTCAGGTATGGCACAAAAACTCGATCCTTACCTTCCAGTTATCTGAGATATTAAGAGAAAAGAATTAAAAAAATAGGAAAAACAGAGCGATGGGATTGACTGGTTTTTTTTTTGCATGGTCAAGGTGGGAGATCCAGTTGAAGATCACAAGTGTTGGGTCCGACCAGAAGCTATGCAGACACCAAGAACTGTGCTGAAAATTGACGAGAACACACCAGGAACAGAGATTGCAGCTGAAACTTCCGCAGCCATGGCCGTTTCTTCCATCGTCTTTCGATACACTGATCGTGCTTATTCTCGTCGTCTTCTCAACAAAGCCAAAATGGTATTTCAAAGATTACTCTTTTTATCTTCTCTTTTCAATTCATCACAACCCAGTCTAACTTTGATCTCCCTGTAATCTACGTTTTTGCAGCTTTTTGAGTTCGCAAAATCACATAAAGGAACGTACGATGGGGAGTGTCCCTTCTATTGCTCCTTTTCTGGCTACAACGTAATTCCCGCTGTCTCTCAGAACGTATTTAATTCTGGCTACACAAGCTGAATTTTTGTTTTGTGGGTGTAGGATGAGTTACTGTGGGCTGCGTCGTGGCTGTATATTGCTACGAGAAGACCAGTTTATTTGAAGTATATAAAAGAAGAAGCCATTAGTGGAAAGGTCGCTGAATTTAGCTGGGACCTTAAATATGCTGGAGCTCAAATCCTTCTTTCCAAGGTTTGTCGAACTGAATCATCGTTCTTCTCTTCTTTTTTTCTCGAAATTAACAAGAGAATAACATGTAAAATACGAATTTACAAAACCCTAATCAACAGTTATGTTTAAACCAATGGCAGTTGTACTTTGAGGGAGATCAAGGGTTGCAATCCTTCAAGGAGGAAGCAGATAGCTTCGTTTGCTCAGTTCTTCCTGATAGCCCTTTCCACCAAATTTACATCTCTCCAGGTCTCTCTCTCTCTCTCTCCCTCTCTCTCTCTATCTCTCTATCTCTCTCTCCCTTAAAGAGTTTAATCTTGTTTCAGGTGGGATGATTCATTTGAGAGATGGAGCCAATACTCAGTATGTTACCGGAACAGCTTTCTTGTTTACCGTTTACAGCGATATTCTTGCTAAACACAACCAAAAAGTCAACTGTGGAAACCAGCAATTTGACTCCGTCCGACTGATGGCCTTTGCCAAACAACAGGTCTGTGATTATTTCTCTTCTTCAATCTCTAACCGGCACAGTCTCTCTTTTCTTTCTCAATTTTATAATATATTCTTAAACCATGGCAGATGGATTATTTGCTCGGAAGCAACCCAGAAGGAAGATCGTACATGGTGGGCTTCGGCACCAATCCACCGACGCAGGCGCATCACAGAGGCGCCTCCGTGCCGGAGATGTACGGCAAAACTCCGGTGAGCTGCTCGATGAGTTTCGTGTACTGGTTCAATAAAAACCAACCGAACCCTAATGAGCTCACCGGCGCCATCGTCGGTGGACCAGACCGGAACGACAACTTCGACGACAAGCGTTGGGACTCATCCAAGACGGAGCCATGCACCTACGTGAATTCCCTCGCCATAGGCGTCTTGGCAAAGCTTACGAAATCTTCAAGCCCCTAGGCTAGGCTAGGCTTCTCCAACGCCTTAGCCATTTCCGCTGGGTTGACTTTTCTAAGTTTTTAGAAGCATAATATACACACAAGAATATTCGCTGTACTATGAATTACAGCTGAAAGTGTAGTTCTATAGTCATATCAGGACGACTTGTCGGCCGGGTCCTACTTTTGAGGATAAATCAATGGATAATATTCCTCCTTCCAGTATTCCAGTTCCTTCACTTTTATTGACTCCACGTCAGTGCCACGTCATAATTAAATTAATTTCGCAATTAAATAATAAATCCACATTTCGCTTCTCTTTCTATTATATAGTATTATTTTATAATTATCACGTTTGCTAGCACGTGACCAAATATGGTCTTAATTTACAAAGCTAAAGTATCTTATCCTCTGCCTCCTTCCTTATCTTTCAAATAAATGCGTCTGAAAAATTATTTATTTATTATATGTCGCTGGCTGTTTCGCACGTGGGGCTAATCTCTACCGTCCATTTGTCCAGACCTTTAGCTTTTTCAACCTCCTCGGACAGCGTCCTTTCTTTTAGTTTTTTTTTTCTCTCTTCTGCGTTGTCGGATCCAAACCATAATCTGTCCACCGTAGCCATGTCGATTGCTTTGGATGCCCCTAGGGGGATAGGATCCTTCTGCAGCGGCGCGTCGTGTGGATTCTCTATCTTTCATTTGGCGGAGGATGACGGCGGTGAAGAGATTCCGGCGAGAAAGGATGGCGGTGATTCGAATGTATGCAGTTCGTCGCTGTCGTCGTCTTCTTCGATTGGGAGAAATAGCGATTTGTCGGGGAGGTCTTCCGACGATGAAAAGTGTGGGGAAAATGAAGTCCAGAGCTCGTACAAAGGCCCTCTGGATATGATGGAATCGTTGGAAGAGGTCTTACCTATGAGGTTAGGGATTGGAGTCCAGATTTCCCCTCAGTCTTGCCGGAATAGTATTGATGATCGGAGAATGCAAATTATATGGAATCATTGGCTAGATATTTGTTTTCGTCTGATGAATTGTGAAATTGATTGCAGGAGAGGAATTTCAACCTTCTACCGTGGAAAATCCAAGTCCTACACAAGTTTAGCTGAGGCAGCTTCTTCTTCCTCAGTTAAGGACATAGCGAAACCAGAGAACGCATATACCAGGAAACGTAGAAGCCAACTTGCTCTCAATCTTGTTTGGGACAAGAACAGAAGCAGCACCCCTTTCAGAAGCAATGGCGGTGGAATTTCAAAGAGACCAATCTCCTCAAACCGAAGCTTACTAGCCATGGCTGTTGCCATCACCAGCTCTGAAAGCAATGGCAGTGAAGACTCGTCGAACTCGAGATCTCCACCTCCTCGCCCGCCACTCCACCCTAAAGCCAGAATTTCAAAGGCTTGCTTGGCACCCTCGGTCTCGCCTTGGACGGGTAGTTTCTCTACTTGGAGATCCTACTCTTTGGCCGATTTGAACCAGGTTCCAACACATCTGTGAATTTTGATCAGAACTAACCTTGATTCTCACGCATTCCATGTAATTTTGTTCTGATTTCAAATCTGGAATGGTGTTTCTTCATCCTATGAATCTGAATTTTGTACATACATATATGACAATGGATGATTTCTACTACCTTAGTCAATCAAAATATACACAGCCAGTCAGCCATTAGAGAGAATTTTGGTTCCTAGATAAACATTTTGCAGTTCATTTTTTGGACGTTCATTTACAGCAAGTCTCTTAAACCTTCACTGTTCTGAGGTATCACCTCTCCAAACTGGAAGAATAGCCGGGCGTCCGAAATACTCGAAGGGCATTGAACCGTGAGTCGGGTGACTTTATGCATGGTGGGTCGATCGGGCCGATCCATCCATAGCAGTAATCTCGATATATCCAATCGTTCCCATAATGTAAGTAGAAGATTTCCGTAAGATGGGGCTTGAAATCTTCGTCCAAAAGAATGTTCGACGATTTGACATTCCGGTGGATGATTCGGGGACGGCAATCACGGCGGAGATACGAAAGCCCTTGAGCAGTTCCGAGTGCAATTTTCAGCCGAATGTCCCAATCAATTTTTTTCTTTTTCGACGGCCCTTGAAAACATCGAAAACTTCAGTCATACCCGACGTTGAATTCTTCAACAAAAACATGACAATAAAATCTATTTGACCGTGAAGAAGATCCCAAAAGACTGTCCTTTATATACTTTTCGCTTAAGTTTCAGTTCATTCTGGTAGTGTCTTCGTACGCATGAAATGCCATATTCATATGCAGAATCACAAGCTTATGGGTTGAAAAATAGAGAGCAATTATACAAGGATGAATAATATGAGCTTATCGAATGATACGACAATATTTTACACAGTTTTTTGAATTTTTAATAATTATATAATTTATTATATTTTTTTGAAAGAAAATTTAATATTTTACAGAGTTTTTTGAAATTTTAATAATTATATAATTTATTATAATTTTTTGAAAGTAGATATATTATTTAACTGAATTTTACGAATACAGACATATTAACGCATTGATTTTCAACTAGATTTTTATTGTATTAAAAAAATAATAATATTGTTGAAAATTCACAAAAAAAATTTAGTATATTGTCTTACAGTATTATAAATGTGTGACAGAAAGTTGAAGAATTTGTGTTGATATATAAATTTTTCACTGAAATTTATCGTTTTATTTATTCAAAAAATCAAAATAAATCACAACATCGTTGAAAATTCAAGAAATTTTAAATAATATTTTCTTACAATATTTAAATATATGTCAAAAAGTTCAAAAATTATTATTGACATACAAATTTTTAATTGAATTGTTTTGTTTTCTACATTTAAACAATTATGATAAATCATAAAATTATTAAAAAATATAAAACTTTGTAAAATATTGTCTTACAATATTATAAATACATGAGAAAAAGTTTAAGAATTTTTATTGACGTACGGATTCTTAACTAGATTTTTCTGTTGTTTGCATTAAAAAATATAATAAACCGTACAAATGTCAAAAAATTTTGAAACTTTCTAGATTAGTCTTTTATATTATTATAAATGTGTGGTAGAAATTCCAGATCATTTTAATAATATTTTTTAAGCCAAATTAAATAAAAATAAAAAATTTCAACAAAAAAATAAAATCGATCAGACAGTGTCATCCCCCTTCGGACGTCGGTACTGGACGATTTCACAATCTTTCAGACGTCTGACTGAGCTTCTTTTGCTTTCTTAAAATTTAGGTCTTTTTTGCATATTTATCAGAAACTCAAGCCATTTTTTTGGTTTTAACCTGAATCTTCATTGTTTCAAAACAATGTAAGGTTAAATTTATTTCAAGTAAGTCTAGGTTTATTCTATTGTCATACTTCTTTAACGTATCGTCGTGCGATTGAGTCAATTTAAATGTATTTATTAAATAAAAATAATTATTTATTATTTAAATTAATTTAATCACACATCGATACGTCAAGAAATATGACAAGATGGTAAACTTAATCAAACATCATATAATAAGAGAGGTGGAGGATCAAATTGAATTTTTTTCATAATTAAAAATTAAAAAAAAATATATAATGACTACGTGACGACATTACGTGGCAAGGCCGACTCATCGGCACTGGATATCATTTTCCAATTAAAAAAACAAGGCTGGGGATCAAATATCCGTTTCTCCCTATCCTGAATCCTCGTCCTCCTAAATTTGGCTTTCCACTAACCAGTAAGCTCCTTCGCCTTACCTTCTGTAGAAGATGGTTCTAGACGCTTTGTCCCTGAAAACTCCGAAGCTCAACTACTCAGGGACCAAAATTTCTCCTAATTTTCTGCTTCTACTCTCTCCGCCATTCTCTCGGATGACATCCTTCAAAGCGCCGAAGAAGCACATTGATTTCCTTCCTCCTGCTTTTGATCTTCGCAACCTCCACCGCACGGTCCAGTCAGCTGCAGATGAATTTTTTGATTTCCTTCGTACTTGCGCTCTTGAAATCCCGGTTTTCAGGAAAGCGTGCTCGCTGTCCTCTGAATTTCAGACTCTCTGCAATCAGGTATCACCATTGTTAATTCGCATTGGAGTACAGAAGAAAGGTTTCTGTTACTATATGTGCGCATTTTATTTTTTTCTATTTAATTTCATTCAAGAGGCTATGAAGGTATTTTTCCGATGCTGTAGATAACTGCATTCCTGTACAAAAACTTTTTTATCATTGCAATTAGTTCTTGCTCACTGGAAGGAGTGGAAAAGAAATCATATAATCGCATGTTCTTCTCCAACTTTTAAGCTGATTTTCTTTGGTATTTTCTTATCGAACTGTGCTTTTGTGGTACTTCGCTTCAGATTCGCTTCAGAAGCTCCCGGAACTTCGATAATCTTTGCCAACATAATTTTGCTGCTGTTCTTCCTGGAGACTCAGTGGCAGGACTTGTTGTGGCTACTGGAATTAGCAATTTCTTGAACATTTACAACACACTGTTGGTTGTGAGGCTAGTCTTGACCTGGTTTCCGAATTCCCCCCCTGCAATTGTTAGTCCTCTCAGGTTTTCGTCTTGCTCCACTAATCTAGATCTTACATTCTTGATTTCTTCTGCATTATTGGCTCAAAGATAATTATATTTAAACAACAAGGTTTAATCAACAAATCATTTATTCTTATTTCAGCTAATGAGCATATGAGCTTTCCATTTGGATTTAAGCAAGTCTGCTTTGTTTTGTTTTTGTTTCTGCTTTATGTTCATGAGTGAATCCAGTCCTGATCTGGACAATTTTATAATGAATTTCAATCATTTTGGTTCAGTACAATATGTGATCCATACTTGAATATATTTCGGGGACTTATCCCACCACTTGGGGGAACATTGGATCTCTCTCCGATTTTGGCATTTCTGGTCTTAAATGCCTTTACCAGCACTGCTGCTGCACTTCCAGCTGAACTTCCAGTATCAGAGACGTCTCAAAAGGATTCAGCATTACCTACAACAATTTATAATCCTACTACAACTCAGAGGAAATGGATGAAAAGGCTACATGGAGATCTTAAAAAGAGCTCAAATGATGTCCTATAAATTTTGCTTGTTTTTACATCAATTTCTTTTCACCAAGGAACCTTTTTGTGTAAATTTTGATCAATGAACACATTTTTTCCTTTCATTTTGTTGATTTTCTTATTTAGAGATATTTTTCATGTTGAATTCTGGATGAGCTGCCCAAGCTCGTACATGAAAAAAAAAAACAATAGGCGTCTATTTTTCTACAATAAATTGATAATTATGTGGTGCATTGACTGTAGTTTTAAGTTGATCAGGTTCTAAGTGGCTTAGTTTGGAGTTCTTCTTCAATGATGAATATTGATACAGAAACACAACCAGGAGTCTCAAAGCTGGCCAGTACGTGAGTTATATACTTAGGCTTAAATTCAAAATGCTATGTTCATGTGTAGAGGAAGATTTAGGTAGTTTCTGTAGAACAAATTTCTTCCTTCAACGTCTTATTATCGAATTAATACTTTGCATCAGATAAGTGCAGGGAGCTACATGAATATTAGATAAAGCTAGTTTTATGGTATTGCGAATCTTGTCTTGCATATTTTGCTGAATGACTATTACTTATTGCTGTTATAAAATGCATTATACATCTGTCAGAATTCTCTCCTTTTGGCAAGATTACAATCCCTTCTCTTCATCTTTAGTTGTGTTTTTTCATTTCATCGGAGATGTTGAGAAATATTTGAACCCCATATCCCGTTAGAGTATCAGAATCAGGTTCATTGACAATTTTTCGATAATGGAGAATGATAGTCTTCTTTTCCTGCAGCTTGTTCACGCAATCAAGCAGGCCTGCCTTCACAAGTAAGTCACTCGACCCTGAATACTGTATAACATCCTTCTCTATTCTGATTGATTCATTTGGAATTGAAGCATCAGATGAGGCTTGGAAATGTTATAGTTAATTGGGTTTGATACTATGCAAGATCTAGGTGTGTAAAGCTGTTAAGCAAAAACAAAGTTGAAGAGATATTTAAGCAGGCTTACTTCATCTGAAAAGCTCAAGTAAAAAGATTTATCCATTCTGCACATATTTTCTCCATTATTGAGCAACCCATCGGCCTAGTTTCGTGTCTTCCTCTTCCTCTTTTTAGTCGATCTTTGCCATTTGTTATATCATTCGATTTGGAAAGAAGCTGTTCAGGGTCTGAGCTCACTTGATTCATGGCTAGCATTTCTAGTGGTATTCTTCTCATTCCCTTTTTGTTCTTGTGTTGGTTTCGAAGTATTAAGCTTTTGGAAAATGGTTAGAGAGAGAGAATCAGAGAGTTGCTTTCAGTTCCAGTAAGACGTGTTTTTAGTCTTTCATCGTAGAAATTACAGTCACAAAGAAGGTTCTCCTTTATCAACAGTAAATTCATTGATAGTTTTGAGTTTATTTTCTTACTTTAGTCGGTGACATGATAAATTATAATAATTATTATAAATATAATATTTAAATATTTAATTAAATTGTATAAATAAGTATTATTAACTTAAATTTTACGCTAAAATATCAGTTTTAAACATTGAGATATTAATTGATTAATTTAAAAATTAAAAATTTATTTAAAAAACATTTTAAAATATATAGTATTTATTGATAATTATATTTTTAATATATTAATTATATTTTAATTAAATAAATAGTGATATTTTCATATATAGAAAATTAGAAAGGAGAAATGACGTCCACCCACGAGAGGAGAAACGCAGAGTAAAGCATATTCAGTCCAAACCACCGCCTTTCCTCCGACGGTCTCCGCCCAACCGGGTCAACCGGGTTGCGTCTGGGGGTCCCTCATTTGGCTCCTCACCAGTCTTTTTCTCGTTCAGATAAACGCAAAGGATAAGGCGGATTTTGAATTTCTTTTTTATTTTTCTGGCTGTTGAGTCGGTTCTGTAATCGATGGCTACAGTGAGCACCACCGCGTACGGCAGTGCCAAGCTCTTGGACTTTCCGACCCGCCGTCGCCTATCTCCTCCTCCAGTAACTGCCACCAGATGCCCCGAGAGGCGGGAGAGCCGGCGATTGGTTTCCCTATCTATTGCTCTTGCTAATCCTCTCATTTTCCCTAGTGGTATGCATTTATTTCTTCCAATTTGAGCATTTCTTACTCTGTTAGTCACTGTTTAGTTGACGAGAAATTCAAAATTAAGTGAACATTAGAGTATCTGATTGATCCTGTGTGTTTTGCAGATGGTGTTGCAGGAAGTATTTTTGATAAATATGTCAAGAAGTAAGCAATAAAGATTTAAGGCACGATTTATTTAGTGCAATCTCTTGCTGATTTTTGGGGAATTTATGATCATGTTTGCTGATGAGAGAAAGAAAATTGCAGGAAAAAGCTAGAACCGCTTGAGGTCTATATACCTGCAGTAATATTGACCCAGTTCCAAATCAAGGAATTGGGTACTTGACTACTCTTTTAAACTTAAGAATGAACCCTCATTTTAAGGAGAAGCCATGGAACTGCCCTGTGTTTTTTTATCTGATTTTGTGGTGTTTGGTAGAGAAAAGCTTGGAAGAGGAGGATAAACCTGAATATGCTGCATGTAGATCTCTGCTACGATCTGGGCCTGCTGCTTCTCTTCGAGTCAACATTAGAGCAGTACGTAGAGTCCTTTTGTTTTTTGTATTTCATTTTGTTTTTCTTTCTGGTAGAAGCTTGATTCTTTCTTTTATGCATAAGTTTCATGTTTTAGCAAACTTGTTGTTTTCGTGTATACCTATCTCTCTGTTACTCCTAGTACACACATATTCAGCTCTTAAGAGATTTGAAAATTGGTTCAGAGGTGAAAAGTTTGGGGTTAAATTATGAAACTTTTAATCTAAAGTTTGCATATTATCGGCCTTATTTGCTCCATCGCTTCTCTATCACCAGGGAAAGATCTATGATTTTGTACCACCACTTTTAGTCGATGGGTTTGTAAACATGAAATCGATGTTTGTTCTTCATTTTTTTTTCAATTATCATTTAAGAATGGATTTTTTTCTTGGGAAATTTAGGTGGCACAATATGCTTCAGAGCTGGGCAATGAAAGAACAGCCTCGGACTCCGTTGATCAATGTCTCAGGTACTACTCTCAAAGACCAATCACAACTGGTCTTTCATTTTGTCTGGCTTATATTATGTAACAAATAAAAAGACATTTAAAAGCGACTAATTAAATATCGACCCGATGATGTGGTAAACCTTGTAGATATTTTTTAAGATGAAATTGTGGGCAACTTTTCTTTGAAGAATCCAATATTCTTGTCGATATGTGAAGGGCGTTGGAGGAACTCGATTCGTTGTTTTTGCGTGCATCGAGAAACGATCCCGGAGCTGCGGTTGAATCCATGAAAGCAAATATTGGAATTGCTCTTCAAGCACTCGATAGGTACTGAAGAAACCTCTCTTTCATTCATAACTAGGCTGCATAAATAAGGAGCATTTTTTAAAGTTGTTTTTTTTAGTCTTCTCCAAACCGTCCCGGCTGATGTTCTCGACAAAGGGAGGGCCGTGGCTGATTCCTACAGACTACCGGAAGACGTGCAGCCTGAAACTTTGGACGCTGAAATGAAGCAGTTAGAGTCCATACTCTGAATTTTGTTCGTCTAGTCTACGTCCGAAAACCATTGAGAAAGGTTCATGTTCTAATCCTGGTTCGGAATTATCGAGCTTGTCATTCCTCGTGTCCTATATATATTTCTTCAACATTCATGCAAATAATCATTAATATTCGTTTTCGGGTCTTATTTGTTTGTTCAGAGCTGTATAAGATGTACATTAATCGTATATATTTATTTTCAATGATTGAGATCGAAGACACATAAGCGATATGATCTCTCTCGAAAAAAAAAAACGATCCAACAATTAAAATTGAGGGACGGGGAGGGGATTTAATCGCTCAAGGTGTCGCACGACGCACTGAATTTTAATCGAATGTTCTTCTCGTTTTAATATAGAAATTAAAAATTGTATGATATATATAATACGTTGAAGTTATGGAACTATAATGTACGGAAGGCAAAATTTTACCCAAAGTATTACGATTTGAATAAGAAAATGATTAAATTAGATCCTATAAATCAACTTAATTAATATTGTTAATTAGGTTTAGCGCAAAGCTAAAACAAACAAACAAAAAAAGACCAGGAAGGGTAATAATCAAGTGCGGGCAACCTCAGGGCTTAAACACGTTGGTGCATGAGCATGACCCGTTTACCGTAGGACGTGCATGGGATTAGGAGTCTCTGATTGGCTGGTTCAAATCTGAACATTAGGAGATAAAGCTCACCCGCAGGGTAGATTAGCATCTGGCTTTTTCTCTACTTTTTAGAGTAGCGAAAGTGGAAGAGAAAAGCAAAAGCTGGCATCCATTTTCGAACCAGGATTTCAGATTTCTCACTGGTTTCGATCAAATCTTCCACCATTTTTGAACAGAATCTAAGATTAGCGAGGAAAAGCAAAACCCAACAGACAACCCTTCTTCGTTTTCATATTTTAACGTCCTCGGCTTGTCTTCGCGCATCTTATGATTGCTTAAAAATGGCGACGATGTGATTTCATGCTCCACAGACAAACCCTAAAATCTGTGCATGGGTAAAAACAGAAGAGTTTCTCGCAGTAAAAAACAGAATCTGAACCCAATATTAACCATTTTAACCGAGATAAGGAATAAAATCAGACAGCCATCTCGAATATTGCAAAAGAAAAAAGAAAAATCTTTACATGAAAGCAGGAGAAAAAAATAGCGTTTGCTAAAGCTGAGTAACTCTGGAGAAGATCTTTTGGCCAGGAGCAAGAACAGCCATTGGATCGTAAGCTGCCTTTCTCTGGACGAATCGAGACCATTGATTTCCGAAATGTAACTTCCAGGCATCTTGAGATGTGTAGTGTGGAAGATAAGGCTTGAAATGGATGCCTTCGCTGTTGCAGAGACGAATAATGTGGTTGTTCTGCGATACCTGTTCTTCAACCGATGGGCCTTTTGGGTAAGGTGCAGAGAAACGAAGCAGTGCTATGATGTAGAAGATTTCACCTTCCGGTATCACCACAGACGTCCGATCATCCCACCTGATCTCTCCACCGTCAGATCACATGATTAACTTAATCCTAATTTCAGCACCATTTAATAAAGATGGAACTGGGAGTGCAATAGTCTTTTTATCGTTTTAGCTACTACCCCACTGAAAGTAACGTCGTTTTTTCTTTTATCCTCTAGGCCCACCCCCACAGTTACTTCTGTATACTCTCGTTTTTTCCCGAAATGCCCCTAGTCACTGGCGGTGATGTCATGCGCTGCAGCGCACGGTACGACCGCTTTCGTTGGGCCATACTTGGAAATCATAGCGGGCCCCACGAGGTGAGCAAAATTGACGCGAAAATATTTGACCAACCTCGAAATCTCAACCACCCGATCTAATCGGTCAGCAGTTATGGTCAGCAAATCAGAGAGAAAAGAAAGGATGGGTATTTAAGAAAAAAAAACTTAACTTGTTTCGCAAGAGAGGGTAGACGAGTATGGGCCCACCGATGCCGTCCTTGAGAATGCCTTTAAACACCGCACGATCGAAATCAGCGATGCCTGATTTGGAAACGAACAAGTTCAACCAAGGGTGAGGAGCGTCCCACATTCCATTGGCCTTAGCCTGTTCCTCTGCACGCTTCACACGTGATAGAAACTCCACGTAGCTCACGTCCACCTCAGACTTGAATTGCTTCAAGAATCCTAGCCGTCCGAGCAATCTACCGGCCGCCTGGGAGGGCAAACAGAAGTTAATCCCAAGCAAAAGGGCATTCAAGACATTTCCGGTCTATAAAAAACCGCACTTCCGATTACAGATTCCAGAAAATGATGGATTTTCGTCCATTTGTGGAACTGCTGGGACCATGGCTATGGGGTCCGGTCAGCAAAATCTGAATGAGCTAATGACTACTTTACCCATGACTCTCTTCTTTCATTACGACAGAATCATCCCCGTAATCATTTGAGAAGAATTACAGAGTGTCATCCTCGCAATTAGTGACGGAGACTGTGGGCTTTTATGGGCAAACAGCGTCAGAAAATCCAATGGAAGATGCATTAGACAAGAGGGCCCCAGGAGCCGTATACCTTATCGACCTTCGAACGGTGATCCCGGCTCCAGTGGTGAAGGCCTACTTCCAGGCAGTAGACGACGGCGCCACTGGTTTGAGGAATCCGGCGCCGATCGAACGCTTCTTCCTGCTCTAGAACCACCGACGGCCAACCGGTGGCCGGATTCTCGTTGTTAGAGAAAACGAATCCTTCCACGTAGTCAAACGAGTCGCCGTCCGGCCGAGTCACCAGCCACTCGGCGTCTCGAGTGAACTTGTCGAACTCGGCGTACACCACTCTAATCCATCTCACCTGATAGCACAAAACGGAGTGCCATTTATAATGTCAATGCTTGAAATTTGAAGATGGAGAGGATGAATTCGGAAAATACCAACCGTGTCCGGAGCTTCCTGCAGCAAAATTCGAGCTCGGGTAATGATGCCAAACTGACCTAGACCGCCGAGGACGCTGAAATAGAGATCTGAATTTTCTCCTTCCGAGCAAGTTACAGTGTCACCGGTGCCGGTTACAACTTCTAGTTCCGCTACATTTGATGTTTGAGGGCCGTAACGGAAGGCCTGGCCGCTAACGCCGGCGTTGGATAAAGTTCCGCCGACGGTCAAACTCAGATAATCCGTCCAAGACCTCGGCGAGAGCCCGTAGGCGGAAACGCATCGTTTCAGAACATCTCCCCATAATGCTCCGCCGGATACGTCGGCGTAGGCAGCGCCGTTTATCGTCCTTACTTGGAAATGGTCCGCCATCGACCGTGTATCAATGACGAGCCCCTGTTCCGCCATAGCCTGGCCGTTGATAGAGTGGCCATTCCCACGCGCCGCCACCGTCAGATTCGACGAGCGTAAAGCGGCTTTAACCACGTTTGCCACGTCGTCGGCGCATACAGCTCTGATTAACGCCAAAGGCCTCGACGAATACATTCCGCCGAAATCTCTACTGGCTAAATCCGAAGCACAGCAATCAACTATACTCGCATGGAGGTTCAGTGACTCGCAGAGACTCGACACGTCGGCGTATTCATTCCTCGAAGCAGTTTCACTTTCCGGTAAGAAAGGCTCGGCGTAAGCAATCATCGTTGGAGACGAATGGAGATTCCGGCCGCCGCCTCTACGTCCTCAGTCGCCGGTGTTCTTGCTCCGCCTCTTGGTTTGCTTTGAGCCTTTGAGCATCTCCGGTAGCTTCCTCCCTTAATCTTCGCATCGTCCCAGAGCATGATCTTAAATAGCAGCCTTGTTTATGGCCCTTCACATTTTTATATTTTTATTGGAATTTAATAGTTTGATATGACGTCATCAAAACGTCAGCATCTTGTTGACGTTTCAATCCTATCAGCATCCTCTGTCTGCCACTCTCACAGGTAATAATATACGTATATAGCTTAAGCCAATAAACTCTTATATAATTTTGTCTTTTAATCTAAATTATAATTATTATAAAATCGAATTTTAAATTTTGGGGAAAAAAGAAGGATGAGAAAGTGAAAAGGACAATCTTAAAAAGTAAATTAGAAGACGTGGTTGAGAATAGTTGAGAGGGTACACAAGCCAAAGGACACAACCCTAGCCGCCCAATACTTAATTCTTGTCTTTTTTCATGTGTTTTTTATTTTATTTTATTGTATCTAAATTATTATTTGTGATTGTGAAACTGTCAAGTCAACGACCTTTATTTTTATTTTTTAATAATAATTATTTATATTCGTATAATGTAAAACGTGAGCCAATGGAACATGGAACTCGAAATACACTGTATCTATAATGTTCATTGAATAATTTATTTAATAAATCAATATATAAAAAGTTCATACGTCAGGAGGCGTGGATTTACCTTCAAAATGTCAAATATTATTAAATATTGTTATGTTTAGAGATAGGTGTAACAATCAAAATATTGTGTTAGGACTTGGGAGTTCTTCTGGATGGAAATAATGGGGTTGACTTTCAAAGTTTTAAGTTAATTTTCAATTTATTTGTTCTTGAATTAATTCAATTTCATTGAATTTTAAATAACCATTTAAACAGTTAAAGTAAATGAACTAAAACCTTGTCGAACGTTCGAGTGACATCAATGTGAGAATGTGGATGTTATTGATTAAATGATGGCATTGGGTGGAGTAGGACCAACGAAATGATCACTTCCCCAATTATATTTTGGAATTGGGCTATTACGTTTGTTGCTCCCACTAAACAAGTGAAATTGTTTTAGTTTAGAGAGATAACGATTCGATGTCGATGCATGATCATTACAAAGATCATGCTCTTTTTCGATCAATTGAGTAGCACAAAAGTGGAACCGAAAGTGGCCGAAGAAGAAGAGGAACTTGAACAAAAAATGAGATATGAACTATCAAAATATCGAGCAAACAAATGATTGGGCATTCCTTTGATGCCGGATTCACTTCACCAAGGCAAAAAATAGAGTGTAGTTGATTATGACCCCAACTCGAAATAAGGGATACCGTGCAAGATTTTCTTTCCACGTATGACTTGGCGAAAACACTGGCACCGTGTGTGAACTGGGAGAGACGAACTTTCTTCATTAGTTATATTGATCATAACGGGTTGATCCGTCACGCACTAATTTATATTCCTAGTGGGACTCGATATATTATTACACCCTCAAATTAGAGGTGTTTGAAGGTTATATCGAGCTAAACAAGCAAAGGTTATATCGAACTTTTTCAATCCGGTTAAATGTTTTCTTTGATGTCTTAATGGCGGTGCTGGTATGGATCATACGCGATATTTTGCTTAATATTATGACTGGACCACAAACATTCTATTGAGACCAAATGCATTTGGTGTTATGTTTCCAAAATAAGATTTTGTTATTACAAGATGAAAAGCTCTTTGGAATTTATACACTCCCAGATGAAGTTTTTGTTGGATTGATCTAATTTTAATGCTATGAATTGAGGTATGAACCCTAAAAAGTGCCACTTCGATCTGCAGGAAGTGTTCCATTTGGGGCAAATCATGTTCGGTCTAGCCCTCTCTGGTGGATTTGGATGAAGTTCATGCAATGCTGGACTGACCTATTAGAGCCTCACCTAATGACCAAGAGAGGAGCTGAAATTAAGTGTGGGCACTATTCGATCCGGCCCGGCTTTATCTCAAAATAAAATTGGAATCGGAACTCACGGTTTCAGATTTTTAGAACCGGTACCGGAACCAAAAGTTGTGGTTCTGTTCCAGTTTTAATCTGGTTTTAACCCGGTTTTATTTTATATTTAAAAAGAATTGAAATATAACAATAATATATATATATATTATATTTTGGTCGAGTTTTAAGTAATTAGATAGTTTATAACTAATTTTATTATGACTTGAGTCAAGTTTTATTTAATTTTAAAACTTTTTTAACTCACGGTCTCGGTTCCGGTTTCACAGTTTTTTATTCCTAAAAACCGTCATCGGCCCATAAATCACAGTTTTTTAAAAATTAGAACAAAGATCGAAAAACCAACGATTCTAGTCTGGTTTATAATTCCAGTCAAGTTTTGCCCACTCCTAATTGAAATAAATTAGTGTGCTAGCGAGAGGCTATGTTGATTGCCTTAGCAGTATGCAAAAGGCGACATTACTTGTTGAGTTAGAAATTTATAGTGCTAGAGGCAGATATCTCCAAGGAAGAATCAAAATTATCACCTATAAAGGTTTGAAATTCGGGTTGCTACACACAATTTCCATATCTTACACATCGAGCGATCGATTTTTGCATCGAAGATTAATAATTTTCAATCGTAATTTAGGATACACTAGATAAAGTTGTGCATGGAATATAAATACTATTTTAGGGAAATTAACTATAATGATAGCATATAAGTCTTTATATGAACTGGGTCATCATTTAGTTATTTGTGTGCATCGACGCCAGAACCAAACGGGTTTCGAAGTTTGGGTTGACCGACAAAAATGGATCGTGTTAGACAAACAATGGAAGATAGCAAAACAACGAAATCAAAAGATCTTAGATTTGGAATTATTTTACTTTTTTTTTTACTGTGTTCTCGGAGAACACGAGGTTAACTTGTCTCAGAATCAATAATCTTGACCATCTAATCAATTAATCTCGAGTTATTGTTAAGATCTGCACTATCTCATCCATTCTGTCAACATTTCGTCAGAGAAAAGACTCGATTCTCCGCCATTTTCAAAACCTTTGTCGAACTGAAACCCCTTCCAGAATTCCGCCTCCGAATAGTCGGACAGAAGCTCCCCAACGTCGAAATCTATGGCGGTGTTCATGGCAGAGTAGTTGTCTTCTTCCTCGTTCTTTGTCAAGTGATCTTCTTTCGCCGGAGTTTTTGCTTCAGCTGAACTGGGCGAAGACGCAGTCACTTTCACGACCGTCGGAGTTTCAGACGGCGGTGCCGGAGTTGATGGCCGGGGTTTTGGTCTCGAATTCAACTGAGTTTTGAAATGGGCTGGTGGTTGAGCTTTAACCTTTTTCAACAGGGTTGTGTTCCAATAATTCTTTATTTCATTGTCTGTTCGTCCTGGCAGTCTTCCTGCTATTAACGCCCATCTACACTCAAAACAGTCCCCATTATGACGAGAGAGAGAGGGAGAGAGAGAGAGAGAGAGAGAGAGAGAGAGAGAGAGAGAGAGAGAGAGNAGAGAGAGAGAGAGAGAGAGAGGGAGAGAGAGAGAGAGAGAGAACCTGTTTCCGAGAAGTTTGTGGAGTCTGATAATAAGATCTTCTTCCTCGAGAGTTATATTACCCCTTTTTATGTTGGGTCTGAGATAGTTTAGCCATCTCAATCTGCAACTCTTTCCACACCTCTTAAGCCCTGCATCAAAACCCAACCATATAATATCATCATCAACGAAGCTTTTCCTCGTCGGAGAAAAAAAAAGACGACGGCCGGAAAAGCTTCTCACCGGCTTTAATGGGGATGCTTCTCCATTTCCCTTCTCCGTGAACTTTTATATGATCTCTCAGAATTTGATCCTCCATAGCTGTCCACGCCCCTCTATTCACTCCCTCCTTCGAACAATCTGTAGCTATCCCCATCTCTCTCTCTCTAGAAAACCAGATACGCTGCAATGGAGACTGGATACTTAAATAGAGGGTAAAACTAGGGTTTGGACTGGATGAAAAATCCAGCCTCAAGATCATGTTGACATATCTTAGTTCAAACGAAGCTGTACCCACGTGGTTTCTTTATAAAATTTAATAAATCATCACTTTTTAATCCATTATTACTTGCAAGTTGCTTCAAAATAATGCTGCTCATAAATGTCACCGTTGACACAGCTACGTGCCTTAAAGGGTCAGCTTAATTCCCCCAATTAAGATGCGGTCTGGCAATTAATGGTTAAATGACAGAATCAATTACAGCAATTTTGTAACCTTATTTATCATTCTTTTCGTATCTTTAATTCATTTACGTTGCTAGTGAGGACATATGACCGTGTGATATGCTACATTAAGCCAAAAATAATTATATTAATTATTAAATATCATCTAACAAACAAAAAGGGAGATAAATCAACCACAATTTGAGCTGGTAGTTTGTAGAAACGATGACGAACCTTACAGGTTTCTGACAAGTTTCGATTCTATTTAATGTGTTATCATAAAAATGTCAACTTTACGTTTACCAATTCTTGTGAAACTAAGTGAAACATTTAATATTATTATTATTGTGTTTTTATGTGTATTTTCCATTAATTATTTTAACCAAGTTGATTAGGGTTTCCTAGCCTACTTACCCGTCTAAATTGAGCTAAAACTTTATATTATTNCATGATTCTTCAATGCGCTATTTTGACTAACTAATTTGTAAAAATGATTTAGTCATCGAGATATTATACGTTTTAAGTTGAATATGCGTTAATTAATCATCAGATGTTGCCTCAAAACACGTGCTTTGAGATGATGCAAAATTGTGTAACTTCTCAATTAGTGCGAGATTGTTTCTAATGTTATTTGTCAAGTTTGGCGTCTCTAATACAATAGTATTCGTCACGACACAAAATTCGGATAAAATCGACCTGTTTTAATAACACGTGTACATTTTAGGGCATTCGATGAATTTAGCCATGCCCACTACCCAGCACAAAAGTGATTTACGAAAATAGATGGATTTAAATGGGTGTCATTAATGTAAAATTGTTATGGTACTATTTTTCATTAATGTATGAAGTCCCAAAAAAACATGCAGTGTTGTTGTGATATTGAATTCCCTTTTTGGAGACATCACTCACGTGTCTCGAACTTGTACTTGTGAATTTACAACTTATATAATGGCAACAATAATTAAAAACTGTTGTAAATTATAAAAAAGGGTAAAAGGCCACTTTGACCTTGAGTTTTGGGGTAATAGATAAAATGACCCCAAGTTTTCAAAAAATTCAATCTAACCACGTAGGATGGGCACTGTAGGATGCAGCCGTCCGCAGATGACGTCTGCTATATTCAAAATTTCATCGAAAAAGAAAAGTTTAGCATCAACCGAGATTTTTTGGGACAAAAGTTGGGTTGTCACCGCACAGATCACGATGATCACTTTTGATCGACATGTTATGCTTCCAAATCAGATCATCAAACGCAGAGTTTTGTCATTCTAAATTTTTAACACAAAATCAAGCAATGTTTTTAATAATCGCGACTTACAATTATTTGAATGTTTTTCTAAATTGTTTTAAAACATTGAAAGAAAATAGTGTACGAGTTTATATTGCAAGTTGTATAATGTTCTATTTACGTATGTATTTTTAAATATTTTTTTATATTTAAAAAATTATAATTAGTCGTATATTNAAAAAAAAAACTTTCCCCCGATAATCCATCCAATGCAGTGCAAGAGCAAACTTTCGTTAGCAAAAGTTGATTGTGAGTTCTGGAAACTGAAATTCGACAAAAATATGTAGTGATTGAACAAAAAATCTGACAGATTAAAAAAAAAAAATGCATTCACATTAAAAAAAAGGAAGAAATTTATACCTCGACGGAGCAGCAGAGCGATGAGGTTAGAGGTGTTGGCGTTCGGAGTTCGTTCAGGGTCGAAGACTCGAAGGCCTACGCTGAGCTGAGCGTTCGTCGGCGTTGGGCGATGGAGTTAGGGTACGAGACTCCGAATCGATTAGATGATGATCGATTGAAGACATTCAGAGAATCAGAGTTATTAAAAATATCTCAATCCGACAACAATCTAAAAATCGAATTGATTTTTTCATAACCTTACCGATCGGATCGGATCGTCGGGTTGGGTCGGATTCGCCGACCCCTAAATGTATCCTACTATGACCATCGCGACGTGTTTTTTTTAATTGATAATATTAATATGAGAGCAATTACTATTTTTTGAAACCGGCTAATCAGACTGACAGTAAATGCTGTGCAGTTCGGTCGCAACTTTAAATGCGAAGTACAATCATTGTTCTAGATCGAATATTTAATTTCTTAATTATGGACTTTTAAAAATAAATTACAGTGCAGTTTTTGTTCTTATTGTAAATAAAATTGTCTTCCCCCAGTTGTCAAATTTCGTCTCTTCGAGGAAAAGATGCTTCTCATAATCGGCGTAATTTTATTAATATTAATTGCAATTTTATTTAATAAATATAATTTCATGGTTAATCTAAACCGACAAATGGGAGGATTAATTTAATGCAAGTAGTAAAAGTTAAAAAAAAAATTAGGGTTTATGATTGGCAAGCCTTCCAATTAAACAAAGGAGAATGGTTATCACGTGTTCCTTTTCCAACGTTATGGTCACATGCTTCCATACCAATTCACGTGAAATTCAGATCTTGTCTTTGATTAGTGTCAAGTTTATAATTAATATTTTGATTATTTTATGATTTTATGATTTTTTTATTTAAAAACCCAATAATTAATATTCTTAATTTTGTTTGATCGTAATCTCCTCTTTGTCGAGTATTCTACATTTACCAAAAAGTAGGCACTTTGATGTCAAACAGAATACAAATCAAAGTATGCTGAATTATACGAATAATATAATGTTTATTGCATTATTTTAATTTATCAAGTAATATTAAGTTTATTTTATTATTGTACATGTTAATGTGTCAAATTACAATTAATTTAATTAAAATATAATTAAAATAATTATTTAAAATATTTACTGCATTAATTACATCTTGATATTTAAACATATAAAATAAGAAGATTCACTAGGACAAAATAATTAATATATTGTATCACACATTATTGAACACCTTAATGAGTACTCTAATTAAGTACAAGAATATTGTAAATGTAGCATTAATCGTAGCAAACTTTTATTTTTTAAATATATCATAATTAATATAATAGCTAAAATACGTTATAAATAATTAAAATAAATTATTGAATTGTTTTTCATATATAAATTTTAAAATAAAGTTATAACTATTTTCAGATTAGTTTGATTAGATCGGGTTGTTAATTTAATGTAATGAATTAGTGATAAAAATCGGTACAAAATCCAAAGCATGTATTTATTTTTGAAGCAGGAGAAAGATTTATTAATAGTTACATGATCCAGTATTGAGTTGGCTCTTCAGCCAAACAATCCGACTCCGGCTTACCGGCGCTCCAATTCTGAAACGTTTCCTTCCCGGAAACACATACTTCTCTATTCACATTGTAGGTATCGAATTCACAAAGCTCGCCGTCGAGTTCAACGGAGTCAAAAAACTCCGGGAAGATGAAGTTTTCCATATCGAACCCAATCGGGAAATTCAGCTCCGATGGCCCATCACTGAATTCTGCTTCTTCTCCGACCAAATTTTGAACCGCGTTAACGCCTATCGCGGCCGTAGGTTCTTCAGGTCTAGGGCTTTTTGTGTTCGGCGACTCGTCGGGGATAATGGCCGGGAATGGAAACGGAGGCTGGTTGGTTTTTAAAGCGGTCGGAAATGAAGGTTTTTGCTTCTTTGATAAAGACGAGTTCCAATAGTTTTTTACTTCATTGTCTGTTCGTCCAGGCAGTCTCTTCGCAATCAAAGCCCATCTGCCATTAACGACTTCTTTGAGCTTAAACGACTACAACTGTACAAGTTCGAAGAGCGATATTACCTGTTGCCCAAGAGTCTGTGGAGCCTGAAAATGAGATCTTCTTCATCAATGGTGAAGTTGCCTCGTTTAATATCAGGTCTGAGATAGTTCAACCATCGTAGCCTGCAACTTTTGCCACATCTTTTCAGACCTAAACGAAGAAGAAACATTATAAAAATATAAGCTAATCTCAACAATCTGGGTTATAATTAATCAACGGCTGCCAAATATCCGACCTGCTTCTTTAGGAACCTTCCTCCACCGCCCTTCGCCGTGAGTTTTAATGTAGTCGGATAGTAGCTTGTCTTCTCCGACAGTCCACGCTCCTTTATTGTTCACTCCTCCCTCTTTCAGACGACAACTGCGAATCCTACCCATTTGCCCACCAAAACCTGCTAATCTTATGACTGTGTTTGCATCTCCATTATTCTAGAGAGAGAAAGAGAGAGAGAGAGAAGGTTTAAATGCTCTGTATTATCAAGTTTGTAAGGACTGAATCTTAAATAGGAAAGGAGAGCAATCAAGGGTTTGAAAGGGGGTCCATATTTGATAATGTTGGGATTCAACTACCATTCCAAATTATTGGGGTTCATCTTTCTTTCTTCCAAACAAACTTTCAGATGGAGTTTTTGAAAGTTTGTTGCTCTCTTTCTTCTCCAATTATTGTTTTTTTACCTTATCAATTATTCGACGCTGACTCGGCTGCCATTTCTTGACTGTTTAATTTGCATGAAATGTTCGAAAATTGAGTAAATATTACACGAACCGAGCTACGCTTGTCGACGAGGAACCCGATTCCACGTGTGAAACGTGCCGATTCTGGCCTGAGCGACTTCCGATGTGGCCTCTGTCTATGGCTAACTGTGCTGGGTTGAGTCGAGGTGTCCATTTTTTTGAAGAAACCTAGGTTTGGCCTATTTGACAGTGGAGTTTTCATGGTTTTTAATTTGACATTACGTTAGCCTTAAGATTTTGTAACTTAGATTATTGGATGCTTTGAATCAAACCCATGAACTTCGATTTTACTTTCATATTTGTGCTAAATTGAGAAGTAATTTTTAGTATATGTATTTTATCTTCTTATTATATATAATTTGTTCTGAAAAATATATTGAGTTAGTTAAAATGTAATCAATACATTAAAACTATATTTGACACACGAATCGATATTTGACACCTTAATCTGTACGATAAGTAATAATTAATACTAAGTTTATCTTCTTAGCATATTCGCTTAACACATTTTTTGTCAAGTCAACGTGTGATTGATAGAATAAATATTATAAATTATTATTTGCATTATAATACATTAAATATACTTTAACTTGACTAATCATAAAGTTTTTGTAACGTAACTCTATATCAACAAATTATTTAAATATTTTTACTAGAAATCAACAAAAAACGGGTAGATTTAATTAATCAAATCTATTACAACCTTAAATTACTTCATTCAAAACGACAGCACGTGGAAAATTAAGTTGAATCTGGGCCGGTTGGGCCTCACAGTATGGACATTGAATGTAACAAAAAATGGTCCTGATTTCATGGATTTTTCTTCTTTTTTGTTGGGAGGGAATCTCGAGAAAATTTACTCCCACGACTTTTTATTTAATCGAAATCTCAACGAGCTATGAACAGAACTCGTCTTCCTTCCTTTGGCTATCAAACTTTGACCCGTCCTATTCTTGACCATCGCCCCATCGTCAACACACGCAAGCTCGTTTAGTCCACGTCCGAGAACTGCCCTCAAGATGTTTGACGAAATGCCCTAAAGAAGACAAGAGAGAGAAAGAGAGGCTACACCCATATGTATTTCTATAATCCATGAAAGGCCTTCCCTCGAGTTATATTTGAGTGATGGTTGAATTTATTGTACACGTGGTGGTTGATGAATAAGAAACTGCTGATCGTGGCTTGCTTTTAACAACATTTGTGGGCTATATAAAGGCTAGCTACTCGTCTCATTTGGAGCATACTCTTTCACTTGAGGGAGAGAGGGATGGGGAGGAGGCCGTGCTGCTCCAAGGAAGGGCTTAACAGAGGAGCATGGACAGCCATGGAGGACGAAATCTTGACGTCTTATATCAAAGCCCATGGAGAAGGCAAGTGGAGAAATCTTCCCAAGAGAGCTGGTATTCTTCTGTTTTTAACCCTTTTTTCAGTTTTCTGTGGTTTTGCTTTGAGCTCGTTTTAATGGCGGATTGTATGAAAAAATGCAGGTTTGAAACGATGCGGTAAGAGCTGTCGACTGAGATGGTTGAATTATCTTAGACCAGATATAAAGAGAGGCAACATTACAGATGATGAAGAGGAACTCATCATTAGACTCCATAGACTTCTTGGTAACAGGTCAATAATTTCTCTCTCTCTCTCTCTCCCTCTATCTTCTCTCTCTAAACTCGTTTGATTTTACTCAGATGGTCTCTTATAGCCGGAAGGCTACCGGGGCGAACAGACAATGAAATCAAGAACTACTGGAACACCACGTTGAGGAAGAAAGAGAAAGTTCAATCGCCGTCGTCATCACCTCCGCCGCCTCTGGCGAAAAAATCCAAGGCGCGTAAAAAGCTACCGGCCAAAACCTCCGCCGTTGACCTCCCATCTTCGCCGGAACCCCCTTTCAGTCAAGTGATTCGAACGAAAGCTACTCGATGTACACGTGTAATCGTCCCCACTCTCAGTCCCCTCTCCGGTGATGCACCGAACTCAGACTCGTCGGAGCTTCATCCTACTCAACCCTGCTTCTTCACCGATTCCGACGATTCAAACGGAAGACCTGAAAAATGGACGGAAAATCTATCGGGGAATCAAGTGAGAGTCGGCGGCTCCGACGAAGGATATGATCCGATAAATAATTACTACGTGGATCCTCAACAGTGTTTGACATCAGAAGAACCCATTTTCAAGGACTGGTGGTTGAATTTTTCAGACGATAATTCGTTTTTCGATCTCGATTCCTTTGCATAATTGTTTGATCCCCAAACCCGGCCTTGAGAAAACCTGAAAACCCTCCTTAATCAAATCATGTTTCTTCTTTATCTTCGTTTATTTGTCGTTATGTATCCCAGTAAGAACAGAAATCTTGTGTATCTCATCGTTGATCTTTCAGCTTCGAATAAAGCTTCTGCTTCACAAAGAACTAGTTCTTGGTACGAACGCTGATCTTATTTTCCACTCCGATTTAAAAAAAAACTGAAATTCGAATTCATTTTAAAGCGATATTATTTTTAATTGTATGAAAGAGACCAATCGGGACAAGTAAGACATCACAACCCTAGATATACTGAAACGAACGTGCTCACCTTGAAAAATATCACCTTCATGATCGAATATTTTAAGGATGCTACAAATAAATCTAATGTTACTAAAGGATACTGAGAAAGACAACCAGCGGGGATGAACCTGCATCAGTCGTCAAACAGTAAGCTTTGAATAACCGGTGGCCATGAAAGTTAGCTTTACTTTTCTTTCCAAGCACTGCTGGGGAGAAACAAGACAGCTTAAAGAATTATTGATAAGCCTATTTAAATTCAATAAAAACTAAATTATTAGTAAATGAGCAATAGGGTAACATGTAGACCTAAATCTAACCAATGGTTATTAGGAAACGTTACCATTTTGTTTTATATATATTTCATTATTAATAAATCTACTATAAACTTTTCGGATGACTATTTTTTAAGATTAATTGAACCCATAACACATTAGAAATAAGATGATAGACGGTAGCAAATTTATATTAAATATGGAGAAGAATTCTACTTATAAAACGTACAATATTTACTAATATAGTCGAGGCTTCATAATCAACTGAATATAATTTTTAAAATTATTTTAAGTTAGGCTGTAATTACTGAACTCAATTACAGAATGTTTTTTTTAACTAATCGATTATATAGTTTTTATTTTAATTTTGTCCTCAATTTAACCGTAATATTCAATTAGTTAACATCTCGCGTTTGTTTAGTAACTCGATCTCTGCCAAACTTGGTTTCAAATTCTTCTAATCTCTCAAGAGAAATTCAATACTAGTGTAATTTGCGTCGAGTTGGAGCATTGTTGGGTCACAAATATTTAGTGCTGCAATAGAAGGGCCAAATCACAGTCACGCAAACAAGGGAAGAAGTAGAAAAGCATATTCTAAGAATAATTAGGGGGAAAATTAAGAGAATTGACAAGAAAAGAAATGAAAAGAGAGTTGGATTTGATTTGGGTAAAGCATAAAGTCTTGTGTAGCAGGTGGGGGGCTGGCTGTGACTTCCACACCGGTGCTGTCCATTTCCACGAGAAAAACGTCATGATTTTGTAGCATTTTCATTTGACTTGTATTTTATTTATTCATCCCTTCACTTGCATTGACACACTATATAGTATATACTTTGCACGTCTCTCTCTCTCTCTCTCTCCCTCCCTCTCTCCCTATATTGTATATTAATGACCTCGTGAAAAGGTTAATGGTGATGAATGGTGATGGGCAACCCATAGAAATATTATCCCTGTCGCCCATCAGTCTCCAAATGACACCTGCCCCCTTTTCTCTCTCTTCCTAGTTAGAGAGAGAGAGATGAATAATAAAACTAGGGCATTTGTTGCCAAGTTTATTATCAGTTTCTTCGATGTTACTGCGAGAAGAAGGGTGAAGGGTGAAGGGAGGGTATGACTTTGCTGACCAAAACTGGAAAACGCGTCGCTCTGGAGTTCATAGTTTTTCGAATCCGGTTCGAGACACAAACCTAGATCAGCACGACAGACTTACGTTAAAGACAGCTTAGATTTTACGTTACTCTAATCACTATTGCCTGAAAGTCAAATCTCCAGTACTGTTTCTGGAAATTTGCTTCATTTGACACCCATCTGATTCATAAATTGAATATTCTTAAGAAAAGAAACCCTTAAAGGAAGCCAAAAATAAAGAAAAAAAACCATTCTAATATTTCCTTTTGGTCGCTGTATTTTCTATACCTCTCAGAACAAAGGCTAAAGCTACTTATCTGCAAATCTGGTTTACTGAAGGTTAAACAACAAGAACGAAATCTACGAAGATCATGTCAAAACTTAAATCTTCCAAGTTCTATAAGCTAAAACGGAAAACCTAATGAGATGAGAGCGATGTACCGGAGTCCATTGACGTCATTTCAAAGCCGTAAGTGATTCACAAGACTCAAGAAATTTAAGTGATTCAGAAAATAGAACCATATTTTATTTCTTCAGCGTTTAACTGTCGTTTTACTCATCAAGAATGTGTAATAATTACTATTAATATCGACATATTAAGCATAATATTCATATCCTATAAACTCCAATCATTATACTGTATTGATTACTTTAACAGTTTAACTGAACTTTATATTAGACGACAAGTACCTTGCCTTTGTTGGGAAAAGACCGAAGAAATGTACTGCACTAAACTACATCTACTGCATTCTTTTATTTTACATATCCAAAATAACAATGATAGCCTATGTATATAGGCTGACATGAACAGAAAAAAAACATAAAATATGAAAACTACTTAACAAACTCTTAGAAAACTCGGTCAACTTTAGAATCATATCTCAACACTTCCCCTTGATTCAAAGTTACAAATGCCAAGTAACTTTCTAAAATAACAAAATTTCTCTTTTGATAAGGCTTTGGTAAATATGTGTGTTATTTGTTCATTGGTGCTGCAATACTTTAAGATTATTTCTTTTTTAGAAACAAGATCTTGTATGTAATGATGACGAAGTTCGAAATGTGTTGGATTATTTGTCATGGAGATAGTTGCTTTGTTATCGCAAAATATCTTTGTTTCTCATATTTGTTGTTGTTGAAGATCAGACATCATTCTTCTTAACCAAACAGACTTGACTCGAAATAAATGTTGCCTAATCTATTGAAAATCAACGTGTCTCGAAATTTCTGCTGAGACGTCGACTCTCAGCGGTGTCTTTTTCAACCCAAAAAAAGGGAAAGATTGCAGGGCAAGAAATGTGGCCTCGACCCAATATCTTATTACTTATGTCGCCATTCTCATCTGCCAAACTTCTGATTATAATATTTCGACAAATAAAATAAAAAAGACGTCATATTTAGACGAGAAAAACATGTTTTAACCAGTGTTCATCGGCCCATAATGTCAGTTTAACTCGATAAGATCCTATATTACAGCAGATAGAGAGAGAGAGAGAGAGGAACTATTGAGCAATGAAGCAAGAGACGTTGAGTAACAACTATGGCGTCCATGAATATAAATTTAGTGTCCGTTGCACTCATAGAAAATGTCAGCTTGATTACCAGAGAAATAATGTCTTTTTTTTTATAATTTACGTTTGACTTGTTCACGTCCATGCAAGCATCAGATATTATACAATATTTTCAAATCTGGGTCTTGTATTATATTTCTAGAAAGTTGTAATTTATGCAACAAAGTTATACAATAATCTGGAGAAATTTGACAATCGATACGGAATTTTCATTAATATATAAGGAATTCGGAAAAGAACCGGAGGTAATTTTAAACTTTTGCATGTATTTTTGGTCTTAAGAATGCTAGTTTTCAAAATGAGTGACTGTCCTTCTCCTACTCTTACTGCCTAACCGGAGAGTGGACAACTAATACATTCCCCTAATTGAACAGAGTTCTGTGGTCAGTCCGCGACCCTGGATACCAAAAACGTCCTTGGGGTGATCTCGTAGTTCCTAGAGGGTTGAGAAAATGGGGTCGGTCCATGGATTTTCCTTCCTTAGTTAGGGAGTAAATTGTTGATTTGTAACATGAAAATAAATGCACTAAATGTTCCAAGATGTTGGAATGTTTTCACTCATGTACTACTTCATGTTCGTGTCGGATTAGGTCGAGCCAAATGTTCGTGTTCTCGTGACTTCGTACTCAAGTATAGACATCCCTTGGTACATCTTCGGAAAATTTGTAATACTCGATCTTCAATTGGTCGAATTTATTTCTTGGATCAATTACAACCATAGAGAACCCAGCACAACATGCAGACTTTTTCATCGGATTTAAACGACATTATTGGTGTTCAAGGGCCTTTCTTAATGGGCTATCAATCGATTTAGTTATGAATGGTGAGAAAATAAATAGACCAAGAGAAAAGATGAAGAACACTAAGGACTAAGGAGAGTAAAAATTGAATCTAGAGACCTGAATTTTTCAGAGAAAAAACAACTAAAACAGAGGCCGTCGTTTGATGTTCTAGAATTGAAAATTACACGGACAAGCCTCTGCCCAGAACAAGATTTGTATCGAAACGAGTCGTTTCATACACCGGAAGCTCCATCTCCATCATCGCCTTGTGGTCAAGCTCGAACAGATCCGAGCTAGAACAACTATCTGCGTCATTGTCTTCTTCACCGTCGTCGTATCCATGGAATTCCAAATCTCTCTGAATCTCTTCTTGTACGGTACCCGCCATTAAAGATGAATCCTTTTCTTCGTACAAGATTCTATTATGGCCAGAAGGTCTGCGATCTTCATCGGCGATAACATTTACAGGGCAGAACCGGACAGACCGTTTGTCGCCCAGGCAAGACCGTGAAAACGACGAAGCAGAGGAACACGCCTTAGATGTTCTGCTATGTGGTCCGTTCATCGTCTTCTTCGCCGCTCTCGCCGTGAACAGAGAGTTCAGAAAGTTTGCCACGCGAGCGCCTGGTGAAATCGGACCCTTCCCTTTCTTCAATTGACTGTAAATCTTTAAAGCTCGTGACTTTGATTCGATCATACCTTCGTTGTCATGGCGATAGTTCTCTGTATCTCTGTCCAAACGGCATCCTTCAAACGTATGAAACTTTTTCTCTAGTTTTTTCGATCGCGAATGAACGCCGGTCCGGATGCGCTTCAGACATGTCGGAGCCAAGAATGAAGTCTGCAACGAATTCGGACCGGGGATGGATTCTGTATCGGAGGATGAGAAACCGGCGAAACTTGAGTCTGAAGAAATTGAATGGGAACTGAAGAGAACACCGTCGTGGTCGAGATCGCGATCGGAATGATTCTGAAATTTTCTAGCGGACTCCGGCCATTGTTGTTTCCCTTGGCCGATGACCTTCTCAGACACGTGCTTCTCCATCCATGAATCGATCAAACTAGCTCGACGAAGGATTTTCGTATCTTCTTCCTCCGCCATCTTACTGTGGTTCTTTGGAGTCGTTTGCCTGTAAAACTTCAAATCCCCATTGTTTCTCTCTGTTCCTTCGTCCATGGAGCGGTAAATTTCGTCGAGAAGAATCGACGAGAAAGACGGGCTTATGCTTTCGCGTTTATATCTGTCGTGGATAGCCATTTTCGCCTGCTCATTCATTGCTTCTTGTGCAGAGAAATCGCTGGAGATCTTCAACGAATGAGAGAATGAGAATCAAAAGAAAAGATGAGAGAGAGATGGAAGCGAGCAGTGATGGAACCGGGAATATATAGGTATGCGCAACCCGTGAAAGTCTTAAGTTTCAATGTTTACCCTTGTATTATTCCAAAATAACGTTCTTGTCCTATACAGGGGCCCATCTTTCCAGCTTGAACTTGGAGCCGTTGATCAAGACGGGAATTTATAGAATACAGTCTTATCCATACAAAATATCTGTGCGCTTCAATACTGTGGTGGGTCCCAGTTGAATCAGATATTTAAAAAATACCCTACCATCGTGTATTTTTCCCTAGTAATTGCGCACGTGGCATCGGGGGACAGAATTCGAAGATACATCGGAACAGAGCACTTTGTTTTTTTCACAATTTATCAAACGGATAAGATAAATGTAAGTATGGATGACTGGGAGAGATTAAAATTGAGGGAGGAAGACGACGGAGGTGCATTAATGGCGGCTAAGAGGGCTAAGCTAAAACCCCACCACCTGCATGGCGATTGAAAGATCCTTGTGTCCCCATAATTCTGCCAACCTCACGTGCTCCCTGCTTCTTGTTCCCGGCTTATCTCTTCTGCTTCGCTTCATTAACTCTTAACGTGTCTGATAGTAACCACGTAGAATATGTTTCTATTCTTATCATTAATATTATAATACTTTAATTTTAATACATTAATCATAATTTAACACGTCATAGTATACGAGAGTATACAAAAAGAATTAATCTAGCACTATATTATTTGTAGAACATCAAACTTTATTGTATGTTTTAAATGTTAAATTAACGAAGATATTTGTAGATAAAACGATAATATTGTTGTTAAAACCCTATTTTTTATGTGATGCGGTTTTAGGTTAAAATAACGATTTATGGCGACACCGATGATTTTATTAGCATTTCGGAGTTTGCATTCATTGCATGACTTATTTTATAGAACCTTATAGTGGTCCATTTTGTTATTATATAATCATATATATTTTCTTTCTTATTTAATGTGGGTATTTGTATTTCGATTGCTATTTTTCTTTTATTTTTTTGTAAATAATAATAACATAAGTGGAAAAGACAAAAAGTGTTGTGTGTGCGCAAATGTTAATGTCGTTTTGTGTGCGTGCGCGAGCTGAGTGAGTATGAATACATCAAATACTATTAAATTAAATTATATAAAAAATAATTATGAAGGAAAATTATTAATAAAAAGAAAAAATCATCCACTATTTTGTGGCAGTGGGCCCAACTTCTATTGCCACGTCGGCAGACATACGCATAAAAGTCAATGAGTTGTGAGCTCCACGTGGCTATCTATGAGTGGGAATTAGATGACGATTCATCGCACTAGATCTACCACGTCACTACATTAGTTCCAACTTCTCCAATTGCAAGCCGCCACCTGTACGAATCCCCGACAGTCGCCAACCCCAATTTCAACGGGACTGAACTTCTTCTCAGTTTCTCCCACCTCTTCCATTTTCAGTCCCTCTCGAGTCTCAACCGCCATTGTCACGGCGATTGAGAGAGAAGAGGACACATTTATTTCCGGCGGATTGATTCAACATCGGCCATGGCAGATCCAGGAGAGTTTGTTCCCTTCGACATCTACTGCCTAAACCCTAATTACGTTCTCAATATGACGACTCATCAGACCCCTACTTCGTCGAACTTCGCCGGTCCTTCTTCTAGTTCAGTCCAGGCGCCCATATCGGAGGGGGAACTCGGGAACTCAGACATTTTATTGGATCAAACCGGATGGGAGTGGCTCAGTTATCAACAGAACCCCAGAGAAAGTTCTGCCGCTGGTCCTTCAAACGTCGACGGCTTAGGCAGCGGAGGCGGCAGCGGAGGAGGCGGCGAAACCAGTAATCAACTGCCGGAGAATGTGGATCCCCAGATTGGCAGTAGCTTTGTCGATATGAGGCAACTCTTGGTTTGGCCGATTGCACCTGTGCCCTTCTTATGTAGTTGCTGCCATGTTCTGAGAGAAATAGTTTATACTAACGGTGGGATTGAACCTTCCTTCTTCCCCTTCAGTCTTTTAATGCAAGTAAACTTCATTTTTCTTCTGATATAGGATTGCGTTTCAGAAAACTGGAGATTCATGGAAAAGTGGGCTTGATCAGTCATGCGATTTTCGAAGAACGACCCACTTTCCATCCAAATTCTTCCAATTCTCAGTATCAAATGTTTGAGTAAGTATTCAAATTTGGCTTCGTCTCACTTTTTTCCGACGAGAAAATTGACTTTTTTTACCGTTTATCAGTTTCTGCAACAACAACATGGACGAAATCAAGCTGTTTTTACTGCAATATAAAGTCAACAATGTTCTTTCTAATTACTGTCCAGTGCCAGAACCCATGTCGTTCTTCTACGACAGCCTTTGTGTCGGAATGCTGTGGGATGATAACGCTACTCCTCAAAACAGCAATGAACGTCAACCGCCGCCGTCAAACCAACCTCCACCCCTCCGGCTGCCGCCGCTCCCTCCGCCCCCTGGAAACTCTGGTCCGACCATCCTTCACAAACCTTAAAACAAGATCTTTATCTCAATTCGTTGTACGTTCATGATTTCTTTTTTTAGGTCCGTCAGGAGGAGGCCTAGGAGAACGACGGGGAGTTCGTAACAGAACCAGAACATGACAAGAACATCGTTGGCGGCGCAGGCTCGTCTGATAATTTGTTCTTTGGAAATTTATAACTTAGTTTGGTCTTAGATTTCGAAACTTGGTAACCCGTTTATGTAATTGGTATGGTCATGCAAGCTAGATCGGCGGCAGAGAACGGAGAAGCTGACAGTCAGCGATCGGCGCTAGCCTCTTCGTCGTCCTGTTCGTGAATATTCTAGGAAAATAATATATTAAGTCAACTGTTTATACGTTGGAAATTGAAGAACATGAGATTTAGCCAGGAACAAAAAAAAGATCTATGAGCTGAGACTACCGCCTTGATTCTTCGCCGAAAGCTGTTTCACAAATTCGTAAGTGGTGATCATCGTCGTCGAAGACACAGCCATGGAAGCCCACCTCGGGCCCAACCCTCTGTAACAGGCCGTTAATCCACCTTCCTTCACCAAGTTTTTTACAGCCTGAAACGCCGTCAATGGCCGCCGCTGCCCATTTTCTTCGCTGTCCAATACTTGCAATCTCGTCTTTATCGTATCAAGTGGCATGGTAAAGATTGCCGAGACTCCACTCGCCATTGCCGCACTTAGCCCCTGAACTCCGACCACCGTCGTCGAATCTGGCTTAAACGTGCCATTGCCGTGACGATGGCTGAGGCCATGAAGAATGTGGTCGTGAGCGACTGAATAAGAAGCCCACCAGACAGCATTGCATGGTGCGTATGTAATTATTGACATCCCAAATCCTCTGTACAAACCTCTCAATCCATCAACGTTGATGATTTTCCTAAACGCGTCGACGCCATTGCTGTATTTGAAAGAATTGAGACAAGGGACGATGCTTTTACCGCCATTGTAGCTCCCTTGGACCATTAATCTCTGGCTCACCACATCTACTGGCGTCCAAACTAGTTGCGCCGCAGTGGCTGCCGTCAACCCAGCGACACCATTAGCCATCGCCGTGGCCGAAGTATCTGAAAACCCAAATCTGAGAGTTGCACTGCCGACGCTACTTTTGGTTATTTCAAGCGACCCCATGTACAGAGCTCGAGCTGGGATTGTCCCCATTAAAGAGGTGCCATAACCTCTGTAAAACCCTCGAAAACCCTCGTGTCTTATGATGGAATAAGACGTTTTGAAGCATGATAGTTTGGTGGTAGAAACCTGCTGACGGGTCTTCAACACAATGATCGGATAAAGCGCCGCCGATACACCGGAAAATAGACCGGCGCCGAGGAAGAAGAACTTGGATTTGTCAAGCATGTGCCAATCGATTTCAGCTGGAAGGCGAATCTCTGCGGCTGAACCGTCCTCCGCCGTATCTAAACACATCTTCGCCTAATCAAATGTTATAAAAAAACCCAAAACTAGATTCACTCTCCTCTTCTCTCCCCCATCAAGCTTTTACAGATCAATGAAATCAGTACAATAAATCTCGACTTCCATACATAAACCAAAAAAGCTACCTGAAATACAAGGAGAAAAAACAGGAGGGAGAAGACGATGGAAACAGGAAATCAGCCGAAATAGTGAAAGTTCCAAAGATCGAACCAAATCAGAAAATTGGGTATACAGTGATTCCCCTCTTTTTCCTGTTAACCAAACATATTCCAGACCAAGATCGGACCCCAAAAAGAGAGAGGTCGGAATTTCCCGAATCAAAAACCAGAATCGGTTGCCTTTCTTATAAGCAAATCGAGGTCATCCTCATTTCCTCTCTCGAGTTCATCTCTGAAATAAAAATCAAAACCCAGATCAGGTAAATACTGAAAAGGAAGTGGGGCATATAAATAGGACAAGATGGGTGGATTTTTTTGCTGATCGAGAACAATGAACACGTGTTCAAGTGAGTATCAAGTTGAGGAGCTTTCGAGATATAAGCCTGACCTCGAAACTGTGGGACACCCCTTTTAAGATTGAAGAACAAGACTCTCTCCTCTGCATGTCTTTCCCACCATTTTCCAGTATCTATGGGCTATTTTTCTCTTACCCGAGTTGGATATTACGATTATAAATATTTTTATCATCGTCTCCAAGAGGGGAAGGGACCAAAATATGAAATTTAAAGGGTACTTGTGGAAATATAAAATTATTTCGAAAAATTTAAGGAAACCGGCGACAACCTTCGTAGAAATTCAGATTTTCTCCTTCATGTTAAATAAATCAAGTAAAATGAATGGGGTGAGGTTGGTAGTGGTATTTCGGTGCATTTCTTCTTGATCAAGTCAAACCTTGATATTAGTCTCTTTTAAATACGTTCTCTGCTGCCAGGAATTTTATTGGAGCCATCGCAAGCCAGAGCGACTGTTTTTAGATTTAAATTGGATTTTCCCTTGGTTTAATTATTTGAATTTTTTGTTTAATCTAAACTTTATTTATGTACTTCTGGAACTCGTATTGAAATCATTGTTTCGCAAAGTTTCCAGGGTCTACTCGTAGAAACCGAAGACTATTGAGGTGAAGATTGCTTGATGGAAAGACGTGGAATGAATTGAATAATATATGAGCATAACTCAGTTGGTTCATGGATGTCAAATTTAGATCAAGAGCTACGGTTCGAAATCTGCATCATCACAGTATGAGAGTTTAATCCTCCAATATTGAGGTTACTCATTGTGGTGTCATATAAAGACTTATCATCTCTGTGTGAGAGTTTAATCCTCTAATATTGAAGTTGCTCATTGTGGTGTCAGATAAAGATCTTTCATCTCTGGGCTACTGAGTCACCGTGATTAATCCTCTCACATGCTGTCGGGCTAGAATGTGAGGACCTTGGAAACTAGGGATTTGGCCTTTTTTAGATAAAAAATATGAGTTGCTTGGTGTGTAATCCTTCCATTAATGCAAGAGAAGTAGCAGGAAAACCACCGTTTCTTTTCTTATTTTCAAAATAATTGCGAGCCACATCTGAAGCCCAGTCTTTTCCAACTTGGTTCAAGCCAGCCTTGGCCATGCATGCTCCAGCCCATGGCTAAGTCCCTTTACCACGCCCGCGGTATCGAACCCTAGTCGAGCCAAGCACACAGCTGCTCAGCCCAACCCAGCCCTGACAGAATCGGCCTACCATTGGCCTTAGAGTCAGTCAACCCAATTTAATCAACCACTTACCCATTAATTGGTTGCAAGAGAAGTGGCAATCTTGATTAATTGATTGAATTTAATCAATCTATTAATCTAGATATAAAGAAAATAAATACGGAAATGAAAAATTCACTTATAGAAACATCAATGCATGTGCATAATCATTTCATGGAGTATTTTCTTTATTTCGGGTCCAAGTTTACACTTATTTTGATTTAGGGTTTGAGGATCCACAATGCAAATTATTTAAAGAAATTGACCGAATCCCTACAAGACGATCTCAAAAATTGCAAAATTGACATTAGTTCTAGGACTCTAGATCTAATTGCCGTCTGCAATAATCAAACCATGTCCATCTTTAATCGCAATTGCACCTATTTCGTAGAGCGATTAAAGCACGGACTCTTGGTGTAAATGAGTAACATAAAAGTTCCCATTTAGTTAGGCATCCAAATATGGATTGTTGCTTCAAATTATCTTATTCTCTTAGAAATTATTTAAGAATCACGTACTAGCAATAGCAATATTAATTATCAAATTAAATTATAGTTTATGTATCAAAATTTTTAATAATTATTTTTTATATTTATTGTATCAATCACAATTTGATTATAACGTGTACAATAAAAATATAAAATAAAAAAAATTATAATATAATTATTCTATTACAGTCAGCAATGAAAATGTTATCAAGCTTCTATTATGTGAAGTTCCATAGACCGTTCTAAATCAAAAAAGAGAATCGGTCGGCATAGATGAACTCTTCTAATATTGCAGTAAATATTTGAAAAACTGATTTGAAAAAAATGGCTAAACGAATATTTCTTTGTAAGTATTTATACAATTTTATTAAAACTATGTATATTATTAATAAATTCTCATAATTTTAATAATTTTAGGGATTTTTTTAAACTAGTCACAAATTAAATAAAAATATTAAAAGAATTCATTCTCAAAGTTTATAATTTTAATATGATGTACATATTTTTAATAAATTATTTTAATTTTAAAAAAAAATATAATAAATCGTGTAATTGTTAAAATTTACGGAACTTCGTATAATATTTTTTTTAATTATTTTTTAAATTTAAGATTTTTAACTTATTTATTTAAAGTTGTCGAAATTAAAGTGGAAAGAAATATAAATGGAGTAGCATTTCTCAGACGGGTGTCAAAAGGTCAGAGACGAGCGCAGGTATATATCTGCTTCGAAACGGCGTTCTATCGTTGCGAGGCGCTCTGTAATCTCTTTCTTCTTCTCTTCTGAATCTTCAGTTGTTAGTCCAACAATGGAGCAATTCAAAGGCCAACCACGGCTTCCCAGTTTCGCCTGCCCTAAACGATATGATATCTGGCTCAAACCGGACCTTTATCACTGTAAATTCCTCGGCTCTGTTGCCATCGACATCGAAATCGTCGTTGATACCTGTTTTCTTGTTCTAAACGCTGCTGATCTGTCCATTGACAGTGGTTCTGTTTCATTCACAGATCGAAAATCTTCCCAGGTATTTCTGTGAATTACTCGTTGTTTTCGTTGACGCAACCTCAGATTTGAATTGTCATCTTTTGATGAGATGCGTTTATTTTTCGAAGTGATTTCTGCAGAAAAAAGTATGCAGTTGAATAAGAGACTGACCTTCGTTCAACATTTTATTTTTTAGTTTTCCTAAATTGATTTTTGTTTTTAGCTTTTTCAAGTAAATGAAACGCGCTACTTCTAATACGGCAGGCCAGAAGATATGCGGTGCACATATACACGACTCGTAATTATTTTCGAAGTTTAAAATGAACGTAATGCTTTTTTATTTTGACGATCGTAGAGATCTGCGATCTTCACGATCAGTTAGTTTTTTTTTTTACAGTGGAAACTACATTTTGAACATTTGCCAATTTTTTGCATTGTTGTTAATGTAATATTTTTATGGCAGAAAAGTGAGTTTCTTAGAGTTTTTCCGTGTATTTTATGATGTATTAGTTGTTATTATACTGATATCTGTAAGCTTTGGATTAGGTTTTAAGGCCGTCATCGATTGAAACGTGTGAAGAGGATGAGATTTTGGTCTTGGCGTTTGAGGAGACCCTGCCAGTTGGATTAGGAGTCTTGCAAATTCGGTTTGAAGGAACTTTGAATGATAAGATGAAAGGATTCTATAAGAGGTAATGAATCAAAAGTTCTGTTTCTTGTGGAGCAATTATATTTTGACAAAGGTTCGAAGTTCCAATCAATGGTTATGTTACGCATAGATGGAATTTCAATGATAATTTTGCTCGTCTTTTATTCTTGTTCAATGAAAGTGTTATAAAAAGTTTGCTTTCTTTTCATTCTTCGCTCTTTTGAAAAAATGAGGCTTAATGCACTTCCATTTAAATTTAATTTAGCTGACAATAATTGTTTTCTGTGGTTTTAGCACTTACGAGCATAATGGGGAGAGAAAGAACATGGCTGTTACCCAATTTGAACCTGCTGATGCCAGAAGATGCTTTCCTTGCTGGGATGAACCTGTTTGCAAGGTGTTTCCGTTTTCTCCTTTCTCCTTTTGCAACCGTCTCTAGTTTAATCGTACTTCTTACGAAGTTAAGCCCTAAGCATATGATAATCCTAATAGCGTTATGCACTAAAAATTCAAAAGATGTATTAGAATTATAAAACTTATTGTGCTCGTTGTTATAGATTTAGCGTTTGCTAGTGATGGTTGTGACTTGTTTTCATATTCAAGTGCATTCTTTTGATCATTATTAATCCGTTTTGACTTGATATCACAGGCTATGTTTAAGATCACCTTGGATGTGCCACACGACTTAGTTGCTCTTTCTAATATGCCAATTATTGAAGAAAAAATGAATGGCGATTGCAAGACAGTTTCATATCAAGAATCACCGATTATGTCAACATATTTAGTGGCAGTTGTAGTCGGTTTGTTTGATTATGTGGAAGAACATACATCTGATGGTATTTGCAATGACATGTTTTTTTTTTTCATGGTGTGACTATTGCTTTAAGAGGTATAAATTTTTTGTTTTTAATAGGAGTGAAAGTTCGAGTATACTGTCAAGTTGGGAAGACGAATCAAGGGAAATTTGCATTAGATGTAGCTGTGAAAACTCTGGAACTGTACAAAGAGTATGATTTGCTATTACAGATAGTGAACTCCTTTGTTGTTGTTTACTTTCTTGGTTTATTGCTGCAATCCTTGGTATTCAGAAATAATAATTAACATACAGATATTTTGCCGTGCCATACTCTCTCCCAAAATTGGACATGATTGCGATCCCTGATTTTGCTGCTGGGGCCATGGAAAATTATGGTTTGGTTACTTACCGTGAAACTGCTTTGCTCTATGACGAACAACATTCAGCAGCAGCCAACAAGCAAAGGGTAATTTTTCAATCCTTAACCTTAATTAGCTTTGGAGAATTTGAGTGATGAAATTTGGCACGTATTTAAAATAATGTTTTATAGTTACTATCATTGTCAGTAGTTAATAATCTGGGTATTGATATCAATAACTGTTTATTATTGTAAAGGTTGCCGTTGTTGTGGCCCACGAGCTGGCACATCAGTGGTTTGGGAATCTTGTAACCATGGAATGGTGGACACATTTATGGTTAAATGAGGGATTCGCAACATGGGTATGTTATTTTTGTTCAAGCATCTCTATCCTAGAACTTAATTTATTTGAAAGTCACATAATTTACATGTCTTCAGGTGAGTTATTTAGCCACTGATGGATTGTTTCCAGAGTGGAAAATATGGATTCAGTTTCTTGATGAATCAACCGAGGGTCTTAGATTGGATGGACTTGCAGAGTCACACCCAATAGAGGTATTGCAGCTTTTGGTTGACTTCAATTTGACCTTTTTTTTGTACGAGAGGGCACAAAAATTCTTTGATTACTATTATACTTCCTTCATTATGAGAAAAAAATAAAGTGCTGCACTGCTGCTTTCATATGTCTCAAACGTAACTGTTTGAAGCTAAATAGTTGAAATGACGTTTTTTCCATCATTGCACTTGTGTTTATATTGTTTTTGATAAGTGAAATTTTACCTCAGGTGGATATAAATCATGCTAGGGAAATCGATGAAATATTTGATGCAATAAGTTATAGGAAAGGCGCTTCTGTTATTCAAATGCTTCAGAGTTATCTTGGTGCTGAATGTTTTCAGGTCTGTTGGTCAATCTCTTGCTTTTTAATTGTTGTTTAATTTTATGATTGACCTTAAGGTTTGTAACATTTCATTCAATCACCAATCTAGTTTTATTCACCTATAAGCTCTTTTCTTTTGCCCCATTAAAAAAGTGATTGGGGACAAATTCTATGTTTGAAACCTCCTGTTCTGTTAAACTTCTGTTTTTTTTTTCAATGAAGGGAAGTATACTGATGCACTAAATGTAAAAAAATTCACTCAACTTGGACCAAACGCCATCCAAGTTAATGACTTCCGTAGATTTAAGCTATGTATATAACTGTTAAATTGAACCACAAAAGGAGTTATAAAAATGGGATCATGGTAGAATTTGATCGCTTATTGGTTAAGTGGGAAGAAATAGAGAGTCTTTACATGTATTTGTCAGTCAATTTTGAATACTCACCGATAAAAATATGAAGTCTGGTAGATTTTTCTCACAAATGTTATTGTTTTCTAGAGCTAGGTTGTTTGTTTTCTGCCTCACGGTTTTATGTGGTAGCATTTTGTATTGATTTTGAAAAAGAGAACTGTGATGGCCTTAACTGCTGTCGAAACTCTTTACCCGCTTTAGATTTTTTGTCTGGTTGTTTTCCCATAAAACGATTGGCTAAAGAAGCAGTGCTTGCAGCTTAGTTGACAACTGACAGTGCTTGAATCCATAAAAAAGTATAGGACAACTGTTTTGAATGTTTGCCCTTTTGTTTTCATTTTGTACTTCTGCTTATGAACCTTTTATGAATTATTAAAGTAATTGAATCTTAACAAAATGGCGATGCAATCAGAGGTCACTTGCTGCATATATCAAAAAGTACGCTTGCTCCAATGCAAAGACGGAAGATCTATGGGCTGCTCTTGAGGAAGGATCAGGGGAACCTGTGAACAAACTAATGAATTCGTGGACCAAGCAACAAGGATACCCAGTTGTCTCTGTCAAACTCAAAGGCCAAATTCTGGAATTTGAGCAGGTTTCCTTGAACCTCATTGGATTTGAGATTAGTCTGATTTTAATAGTGTATATGTTATCTTAGACCTTACAGGGTTCTCATATCAGAATCTCTATCTTATAAATGGCAGTCGCAATTCTTGGCAAGTGGATCTAATGGAGATGGGGAATGGATTGTTCCAATAACATTGTGTTTTGCCTCATATGATGCGCGAAAGAACTTTTTGTTGCAAAAGAAGTCCGAGTCTTATGATATAAAGGAGTTGATTGTTGGCTCAATTGCCAGTGGTGGGGACTTAAATAGTTCAACAAGTGCTTGGATAAAAGTTAATGTGTGTCAGACTGGTTTTTATAGGGTGAAGTATGACGAAGATCTTACATCTAGACTTCGATGTGCCATAAAAACCAAAGTTTTGTCAGCAACAGACAGATTTGGTAATCTATTTTTTAGTCTTACCTTGTTTAGAAAACAAGAGGGAATGGCTAATGACAGAGATTCCTTTTTAACAGGCCTTCTGGATGACTCATTTGCCCTATGTATGGCTCGGCAACAGTCTCTGTCCTCTTTGCTTACCTTGATGGATGCCTACAAAGAGGAAGTAGAGTATACCGTGCTTTCTAATTTAATTACAGTAAGTTTTTACTTCCATATCCCTGTCCTATATTATTTTATTTATTGGATAAGCCTTATTCAAATGCTTTGGTACCCTTTGCAAACAGATAAGTTATAAAATCACAACAATTGCAGCAAATGCTGTCCCTGAGTTATTGGGCAACATCAAACAGTTTTTCATCAGCATCTTCCAGGTTCCAGCAGAGTAAGTTTATTCATCTGTTATAGTTAGATTAGGATTTGCAAAAAGTTTATGTTGGGAAGTTGCCAAAACTGCTATTTAAATAGCTATGTTTCTATGACTGGATAAAAAAGTTTTTCTAGGACTCATATTGCCTTTTCTAGGACTGACTACTTATCTTACAAAATAATGTAGAAGCTTTTTCTTTCTCGAATACCATCCTATCGGGTCCATTATATCTCTGGCAATAACTTTGATTTAACTAGCTGGAAAAGTGAGAATGCAATCCTTGAATATTGTTGTGTGGGCCCTGCATCAATAAATACTTATAAACAAGCTTGCTTATAGTTAGTAGACGCAAAAATGTTTGTACTTTGTTAAAATATTCATCAGCACTGAAAAATCAAGTAGTAGAGTTTTTTTTTTTCTCATATTAAAGTGAATAGTGTTCTAACAGAAAGCTTGGTTGGGAAGCTAAACAAGGAGAGAGCCATCTTGATGCTTTGTTGAGAGGAGAAATTCTGACTGCACTGGCTCTTTTTGGACACGAACTGACTATAAAAGAAGGAAATACGCGTTTCTATGAATTTTTTAACGATAGAAATACCTCACTTCTTCCTCCTGACACAAGAAAGGTTTGCTGAATTTAAATGGTGAAGTTGTTATTGCCTTCTATTAATTTGATCTTCACATTGTAAAAAATTGTTGCAGGCTGCATATGTGGCAGTGATGCGCGGTGTCAGTCCATCAAATAGATCAGGCTATGAATCTCTTTTGAGGATATACAGAGAAACTGATCTAAGCCAGGAGAAAACAAGGATTCTAAGTAAACACAACCTAAGTTACTCTGCATAGATTGAATCTGTTTGTTTGATACTAATTGTGTATTTTACTTATGGTTTTATAGGTTCATTGGCATCTTGTCAAAGTTGTAGCATTATTCTTGAGGTTCTCAACTTTTTGATGTCTTCAGAGGTAATCCAACCTTATGTATTTTTTTTCCCTTTTTGTTGATGGATTATTATATGGTTAAACATGTTCAGTGGTCTACAGCATTGATCTTATTCACTGTTGCCCTCAGGTCCGGAGTCAAGATGCTGTTTTTGGCCTTGCTGTTTGCCATGAAGGACGGGAAACAGCTTGGACTTGGTTGAAGGTAACTACTTCGACTAACAATTATTCTGTATGGTGTGGAATGCTTTTAGCTAAATTGTCATTCATGACTTTTTGGAACAACCTTCTAAAGTTTAGATCCAAATTTGAAAATAAAAACACGCAATTTCAGATCTTTAATTATTCTGTAGGCTGCCACTTTTGTTTCACTTCCCCGTGTGTGTATATATATATATTATCATTCATCAATACTCTCCTTTGTTATTCCTTTTGATAATGCAGGATAACTGGAATCACATAATAAAAACCTGGGGCGCTGGATTTCTAATTACTCGCTTTGTCAGCGCTATCGTTTCACCGGTTTGTCCTATTTTTAATCCTTCTCTCTAACCGCATTTTTAATACTGCATTTTTTCTTAGCTTCCCGACTTCTTAATAGTAGCTATGATCATGACACGAGTGAATCTATTCTTACCACCATCCTGCCCTTTTGCCTGTTGGCAGTTTGCTTCTTTTGAGAAGGCTGACGAAGTCGAAGAGTTTTTCTTGACCCGAAAGATCCCCGCCATTTCCAGAACTTTGAAGCAGAGTATCGAGCGCGTTCACATCAATGCTAAATGGGTTCAAAGCATTCAGAATGAAGATGTTCTTGTTGAGGTGGTGAACAATTTGGCAATAAGTAAGCTCTAGGTAATGCTTACTACTTTCCCGCACAATTACCAAATAACTTCCAACCGCGAAAAACGGATCGATATTCGCACAAAGACCAATAAATTTCTAAGAAACGTTTCCTAATAGCTACTAGTCAAGAACTTTTCATCTTTCCCGTACGTGCATTTTGCATTATTTAATAAAATAATAATTAGGAATGTGCTATCTCATTTGATGTTTTCTCATTTCTTCGTTGCCAAAAAAAGTCCGCTTTTTTTCATGAATATATATGAATTCGATATAGCACAATCATTAACATGAAATAGAAGATATCTATGAAACTTAAACTGCCAGATTCCAAAGAATCATTTCAGTGCATACACATTCAAGCAGTGATCATTTCCAAAATGGTTAAAATCACAATACTGGCAAAGCTATGACTCTATAATTCACCAGATAATTTCTAGTTCCAAAAAAACATGCAATTTCTCTGAATTGCTCAAACAAAGACGCATACAACGGGGCATCATAACATAGGAATTAATCGTGAAACATCAACCTGTCGTAAACACGAAGTACGAATATGTCATTGTCATCTGCAAAACTAGAGTGATGCAACTGCCACAAGAGAAGGCAAGCTTACCGTTGCCAACCTGGGCAGCCAGGATAGATATCCCTGACTCTCTAAACTGAGTTCTATTCGAATACACAAAACCCTTCAACTTAAATTCAACACCCTTAAAGGGGGTTCTTATAATTATGAAGCTTTTTCAACTACTTCCTTATGCATTTTTGTTCGAGCTTTTCCAGATTGCAAGGCTGTTAAGTCCGTGTTAAACCAGACTCTAGAGCAGTAGACCAAGGACATGGGGACTGACGCACCTGATCCATACCCCATCGCCTGTTCATATTTAACTCAAGGATCATATTTATGGCAACATTGGATCACCTGAAATTTGAATTGTTTCGGTTCTATTGGCTACTAGCTCAGATGAATAATCTGCGTGAGTGTCATCTACAAAAAGAAAATTAAGATTAAATTCAATAATTTAATCCATAATATTCCTAAGAAAAGAGGTAAGGATTTCTTACTATGTAGTGTGTTACTAGATGGCAAGTCTGGAGGGGTCGTGCTTCTCTTTCGATCTGTGGAGTTTAAAAGAGGAATTATTTACTTGAAATGGGGCTGTTTAAATTAACAAGTCTCACCATATGAAGGGCGATTTCCCCTAACAGCATCAAAGTTCTTGTATGTATACCCAACGAAGCTAAGATCTTTGGGCGTCAAAAGAAGCTGAAAAGGCAACATACAGATACATAAATCATTACTAAACTATTGCTTCTGCATAATCGTCACACTTTTTTCCTTCTTCATGGATAGATGCACAGATTATCTAAAAGAGAATGATTTAATATTAGACAAGTACAAGAAAAACAATTTTTGGAAAAAAAAAAACAAACAGGGAAATTTTCATTGTTGCTCATAATCATAACATCATACATCCGTATATTTATTTATACCTAGGAATCTATATTATTTAAGGATAAATTAAAAAAAAAAAGACATTCTAAGATGTAGAGAACATGAACAATTATTAAATTTGAAAAGACTAATCATCCATATCCTAATTAGATCTAATTCATCAACGTCCAATTCATATCTTATTTAGATTTATATATTACATCAGATTCAAAAATTCCCAGTGAGATCCATGAGATGTTTACATGGCATCTCTTATCTTCCATCAATTTTATTATTCCAATGCCTCAACAGCTTGCATTGTCACATAGAACTTTGAACAACTATATATTCTTTCCTTTCCATCCAATGTAACATCTGAACATGGATACTACAACATTAGTACTCTAATTTCCACTTATTTAGGTACTCTGGCAAGTTGTTCATTTATTGACATGAGCATTATGTATTAGAACAGTCTATTTTAGATAAAAAAATGCTCAAACTTGATCGAAAAACTCAAACAAATGAACAATACATCAAAGTGTGAGATTAAAATGTGAAATCAGAGCAAATAGTATTGATGCATGAGCATAGATAAGTTACTGAACTAGTGTAAAAGTTGAAAAAAAAGACCAACCTTTCTAGATGGTCCCGAACCAGATCTTGCTTGCGTCGGAGGATCCAACTAAAAAAAATTCAACATATTCAATGAGTTTTGAAACTGAACTAAGAGAAGCAAATGATTAAATTAGTAAATTATTAGATAGTGCGCAGAGTGTTGGAAAAAGCGAGTAAAGATGATAACAATATGATTTTACTTCATCAAACTTCATGAAATTCTGGGTATCAAGCTCTCCGTTTACTTCTGGTTTGAAGGCAGCATCCATTTCATAAAGTTTATCCCACAAAACATCTTTGAACCAAGGATGGGCCTGTAACAAACCAATATACATCCCGCACAGGTAAAGAGTGGAGTAAGAAATTTAAGGATCCCTATAGTTATTTGAAATTTTTTTGTCATTGTTCAAAATTTAAAACAACGTACTTTTATTTGGTGTGCCCCTGCAACGCCTAGTCTATGATCAACATCACATAGCAACTGACATATGAGATCCTTTGCCTCAGGTGTCAACTTGGCATCATCCGGAAACTGTAGCTGGGTTTTCCAATGAACAATCTAACAGTATTGGTAGAACTTTAGCACGATGCATTCAGTAATAGAACTCAAATGACCACACTTGCAACTAGTTTATCGTGCAGGACTTTACCTTTCTACAAGTGTTGATTGGATCATCCGAATAAAATGGGGGATAACCAACCAGCATTTCATACATTATTGCACCTAGAGACCACCTAACAAAGCCCAAGTAACAAGCTTCAAAGTAAATTTCGGAGAGACACAAAGCTATCAGGAAAATAAATGCAATCAAAGCTTGATTAGAAACTTTGATTAGAAACTTGCATAACAAAACTATTTCATAGACCCTGTGAAAAAAAAAACACAGAAAGAAATCTACATATCAAAGGGCGATGAGAATTGCCAAAATTGTACTTAGCACCACAAACTAATTAGACAACTACACAAACCCAACCAACCAAAGATAAGAATCCATGAAGAAATAGTGAGATGAATGCGCAAGATATGACAATTTTAGAATTTTCATGTAACAAATCATTAAGATAGTAGCTTTCAAACATAACAAACCAGTCGCATTCCATTCCATATCCTTTCTTTAGTAGTACTTCGGGAGCAATATAATCTGGGGTTCCCACGGTTGAAAAAGCCTTTTCCAAAAAGTCAAAAAACTAAATGTCATTAAAACAAACTACAAGCACAAATACTATTATCAATAAAAGAAAAAAAGCAAAAGCCAACACAAGGTTTAAGAAAACTCGTGTTGAACTAAATGCATTAAGTACTAATTACAAAACCACAGCAGCATACCAGCTTTCTTCTGTTCATCTGCCATCGTTGAAGTTGCTCACGTGGGCTCTTCCAACTATTCTGGTTGTCAGCAGAAACACAACCATCGACATCCATTGGCTCTGCCAAATTTTCATCATCCATTGTTCCATTTTCATGCAGAGCAGACAATGTTGAAGAATCAAGGGGCTTACAGAGACCAAAATCTGAGAGCTTCATGTGGCCATTTTTGTCCAGAAGAAGGTTGTCAGGTTTTATATCTCTAGAAAACAATAACAGAAGAAGATATCATATCCAAAACTCTTCAGTCATATGGTGATCATCAGAAAACCATGATTGAAAATGCTAGCAAAAGAAAAATAAAAACCTGTGAATGTAGTTGTGTTTATGAATAGATTCTATCGCAAGGACACTTTGAGCAATGTAAAATTTACCAACAGTTTCAGTTAATATATCTTCCCTCATCAGAAGAGTCATCATGTCACCACCTGGTAGATATTCCATGATTAAGTATAAGAACTCAGCATCTTGAAATGAATAGTAAAGTTTAACTATGCAATGGCTGGCAACTTCTGCTAGCAAATTTCTTTCTGCTCTTACATGTTCCACCTATGTGAAAAGAAAACAAATGCGTCAAAATACAACATAAAAGTATAGATACAGGGGAACATACACCAAATGCAATGACATATAAATTGGAGTCACATGGGAGGAAATTTTTTTATAAAACTTAAATTACTCGACCAATTATCAGAGCCTCAATTAAAAATGAACACTAATGTGTCAATAAAGAACAGAATCCTCTAGTGCCACATCAAGACAATGTTATGACTTCCTACCCCGCACTTCACTTGGTGACGATTCACTTAGCCTTCTTTCAAGTAAACACCCTCCACTGGTCAGACCTTTGGTCGGGGCAGTCCTAACATGGAGGGGGATCTACCTTAAAAAAAGACGTGGTCTCCAATAATTTTACCATAAAGGATTCGAACCCTTCAAGGGTAGATGCTCTTTTAACCAAGTGTTCAATTTTTTATGTTACAACTCACAACCTCAAATTGTATTTAGTGACGCTTCACTTAGCATTTTTTTCAGTCTATACCCTCCACTGAATGGAGCTCCCGGCTATGGTAGTCGTAACATGGAGGGATATTCATCCTCCGACATCAAGTTTTGGCCCCAAGAAATTCACCATTAGGGAATTCTATCCATGCACATCTACTTTGAGGGTAGAATCATTTAACCAAATAATCTCAAATCGATGGTTCTGACAGGTGGAGGGTTCTACCGGAAAAGAAGTATGAGTGAAACGCCATCGAGTGAAGTACAAGATAAAGAGTCTTTAACACACAACCATAATATTTAATGACCAAAATAATTACCTAATTACTTTTAGGTTCATATAAAAATGCTCACTCGTACCACAGAGTTTTGCATTATAGCACATGATGATGCATGCTAAATCTAATCAAATGCAAAAAAAAAAAAAAGAAGAAACCCACAATCACATAATTTAATAGAACTATGTCCTTGGAGTACCAAAAAAGAAAATCCCAATTGGACAAAAAAACAATAAATCTGGTGAATATTTAAAAATATAAGAAACAATTAAGCTAAGTAATGCTTTCAAACGTGTGCAAGGGGTTGGTTTTTGTTAAAATGAAACATAGCAGTCTTATTAAAGTTTTAATATAAGATCGAAAAAAATATAATATCGATGGTTGAGTTGAACATCAAGGCACATATAGCATAAAATGAAACTAATAAGATCTGAGATCACCTGTCCTCTCATGAGCATTTCAGATTTTTTCAGTTTTTTCATGGCATATATATTGCCAGATTTTTTCTCCCGACACAATCGCACCTGCATTTCAGGAGGAACATAATAAAAAAAGAAGAAACAAACATAGGGTCACGTGATTATTGCTGGCTGCTAAAAATCATAAATTAACCGAACACATTTTAACATGCTTACTTCACCATATGCTCCTCTCCCAATTATTGTTAAGAGCTCAAAATCGTCTGCACAAATCTTGTGCCTTTTCAGTCGCATAAACTCTGTTTCTTTTCGCTCTAAATCTTTGATAAGGTTCATTTGCTCTTCCTTAGGCACAGCTGAGGAAGCTAATCTACTCTCTAACACCCATCGCCTGTAGCCAAATAAATTACATCAAGAAGTTGCAGGTCAGGATTTTCAGGAAGAATAGACTAGAACCTCAATTTCCAATGGTCAAACATCTTCAAGTCCTGGCCTACTATGCCGTTCAGCACAAACAATACGTGTTTGCCTAGTTTATTTCATCTTCATATAACAGTCTACACGTTTTTACGGACGAGTGAACTAGTAAAATATAAACACATATCCTATTATTAAGTAGCATATCAAACTATGCTTCTTTACAAGCAATCGAACAGGCATTGAATGAGTAAATTATAAGGAGGATATGCTAAGTGAAGTTAAGTTTCTTAGAAATTTTGACAAAAAATTGGATTCCATTACTTTCACCCACTTTTGCTCCCGCAAAAATCAATAAGAACCAGAAAATCGCAAGATCTAAGGTGCGCTACATTCCCAACAGTCGAGAAGGCGCATTACCGAAACATAAATTAACTAAGAAAAGTGATCCAAAACTCAAAAGTGAAAATAATTTTGAACTCCCGCAATTTCCAACTAACGAAGAGGAAGCGTGGTGAAAAACTGCGAATTACCTCTCTTTCCGCTCCCGAATGTTCTTCATCTGAGCCCTGTAGTGATTCTCTATGAATTTCTTGGCCGCTGCAACCTTCTCCATCGTCAAACTAGACCCAAGCACCTCATCTCCTCCATTCTCATCAACCGGATCATCCATTTCCGATTCCATCCCCGCATCGCTCTCCATTCCCTCTTCCATAACCGCTCGCTGTGTAAGCTGTAAAGGTACCGAGACAGGTAGATTCAGTCAGAAACCTGGCTTTCTTTCTCTAGAAAGTATTTTCATCTTCTCTCTCTAAAATCTCTCCGAAGCTCCACCTTCTTGCAAACTCAACGACGAGGCGGCGGAAAAAGAGCCTCACATAATACCACTCATTAAATCCTCTGCTCTGGCGAGACCCCTTAATCCGCTGCTTTCACTACCACACCTTTCTCCTCCACTCAACAACTAGTGGATTGCCACGTGTCCAACTGAGGACGTGGCACCCCGCTGTCTGTCTGCTTTTCGGCTGTCATAGTCGGTGATTACAGCTCCACAAGGGAGTGGATGAGCTGGACGTCACGCGCAGTGTCCGCGAGTGAGGTAGTACCTCTAGAATGACGTTGGAGGAGCACATGTTAGTAGAGACCCAGAGTCAATTCGTGGTTGGTACGTGTAGAGCACTCGCTTTGAATGTGAAAGCTCTATTGTCCATCAGATAGTGGTTTATATCTCTGTGGCATTTAATCTCGTCCGTTCAATTTACAACACACATTTTATTCAGGTTATTAATTCATTTAGATTATTTAATTAAGCTTTAATCTGTAATTAGAAGGGCGGATTCCCTAAAAATTAGGAGATTCCTAGGACAGACTGGCTTGGTAATTTAAATGAGAAGTAATCACCTGCTTCGCGTACAAGGATGACAGATTATGATATACAGTTGTGTATCGATGTATTGGATTATTTTTTGTTGAATCGGTCTGAATGAGATTCGACGTCGTTTTGACTAGAGAGAGATGAGAATCCTCTGGGCAATGGAAGACCCCAACCACAGGCTGATTTTCCAGCTGACAGAGGTACCCTGCCTCTATGCTTATAAACCCTAATTTTCGTTTCTAAATCAACTTTTGAGTTTTGGAAACGATGAATGAAATCTAGATGATCAAATTCTAAGCTGGTACTCAGTTGACGAAGTGGTATTATTTCCAATTCCGTTGTATTTATCGCTTTTACGGTGGTAATTTTGCAGGAGTTTAATGGAATTGTAGTTCAAAATTAAAATTTGTTTCGATCAGCTTGTTTGGTGGCTACAATTTTGTAGGGGCTATTGTTCCATTGTCCTCATTTCCTTGTCGCATATCATCTGAAGCTGCCCTCTTTGAGTTCCTACCATGTCTTTCGTCTTATTTGCAAAAAAATATGTAAGTGTGTTGGAACAGGGGAATTATGATTAATTAAATAATTCGATAGCTAAGCCTGGTTTTATTGTAGATAGATTCATCACATAATGGAGCTTATGGTTATGATGATTTTGGTAGTAATAGAAGCTGCTATTGGTGGCATAGCAGTTGAACCTAATAAAGGTCTTTGAATGTTCTTGAGAAGTTCCAAATTATTTTGCACAATGGACGGGATATTGCTGATATTGGCAATGAGAGGCCTAATTCTCTAAGAAATGTTAACAATAATTACAACAAGATCAGTGAATCCAACATTCTTCTCGTTGATGCACTCCCAACTGGCCTAATCCGCTTGTTGCAAAGGTTATCTTAAGTTAAATTGAGCCTGGGAAGTAGAAATGTTTAGCAATGCTTGTGTTGGTGAAGTATCTCTGATTTTATTATTGACGTCTTGAAAAATTATTACAATAACAGTTCTTTTCCATCCATTTATGGACTATAATGACATCAAAGTTTTTTACTAGGAGCCAGGACGTCTAAGTCCACTGCTTTTGAAGAATGGAGTAATCTTTTACCTCATGAGTTCAAGTTATACAATTCTTGTGATGGGTTATGTGACAGCATAATTATTTTGCAAGCAGAAGTCTGAAGTTATAGGCATGGTTTGAAGTTTGAAAAGAAAACTTCGTGGAGTTTTTATATATGATTCGCCCTTGTATTATTTTATCGAGTAGAGAAGGAAGTAATTCCTTGAGGACTTCTTACTTGGTAAATTATGTGTATAATACTCGTTGCATACATGATGGGCAAATGCATATTTAGCTGATAGACTGGGGTTGTCTTTTTTCTAAAGGGGCAGGCCCATTGCTATGTTGAAAATTTAATATCCTTGGATAATTGATTGTAGTCGTCTATTAATTGGCCTCTCTATTTCACCAGAGTTTGAACGTTAAATCATGCTGCAGAGTGGAGAAAAAGCTATGGTGTTTTGCTTTGTGGAGTTGATTGACTCAAAGCATGCTTCAACTGCAATGGAAGCTCTCCAAGGTATTACTTGTATTAACTAATTATACAACATACATGGTTAGTATTTGTGTTTTGATGGGAAGCAATATTTGAACTTAATTACACAGTACACGGCATGACACATCATTTTCTTACCTATGATTATTCCATATTGTTTCTAAATCCTTTTAGCATGAAATTGTGTAATAAGGTGGAGTAATTTCCTGCAGGTTACCAGTTTGAAGACAATTAAACTTGATACCCCTACCTTAAAGATCCAATTTGCACGTTCATTAACTTTAAAACCATGATAAACAACGATTTAGCTTCAAACTGACAGCAATGTCATGGTAAGATGCAAGTTTACTTGTCTATCATTGGCTAGTTTTTCCTATCTACTTGATCTGCTGACATGATTATGTATTTCATCGGTGAAGGTGCAAGGCTCGATTAAAATATGTCAAAGATGTCACAAGGAGAGAGATTGCTTAGTGTTTAACAATTTCGAAACATAACTACGAAATTTGCTTTTAAATATGTAAATCTGGCGCGATTATCAAACGATAAGGCCGATGATGTTTGGTTTTTTGTGTATAAAATTATCTTGTGGATGATGTTACAACATTTCTGTATGGTTCTAATGTCAATTTTTTGGACCTATAAAGAAAATGACCATTTCTTGAAAATGCAGGCACCTTCAACAGAGAGATTAGAGAAATGCAGTTCCAGCAATGCCATGGTGTAGAAGATTATGTGCAATGGAATCTCTGGCCTTCGTGGAGCTAGCGGATCTCAAACCCACTTCAGGTACCATATCATCGTCCTGCACCTCGACTCTCAGCTCATCTTCAATCTCCTCGCCCCTCATTTCACAGATATTATGAAGAACACAGCAAGCCCCGAGCACGACCGGCAAATCCTGAAGCTTGACTTCGGTTCTCTTCTGCAAACAACACCACCGTCCTTTCAACCGAGCAAACGCATCCTCTGAAACTTTCAGAATCTCGCTGATCTTTTCGTTAAATGCGTGTTGAGTCCAAGTCAGATTGTGCTGCGAATAAGGCACTAATAGCCAATCCAGTAAAGGGTAGCGGGAATTCCCGACGATCCATACGCCCTTCAACAGACCTCCGTTGGCTCTTTGATAAAGCACGGATTTTTCCAACACCTGATCGTCAGGCATAGAGCCCGGCCAGCCAATGCAGACGTCGGTAAAGACGCCTTTTGGATCCACTGCTCCTTGAACCGTGATTGAGTATGATGTCTTTTGATTCCTCTCCGTGTGTCTTTTGTTGAAATAAGCAGCGACGCTGATTTTTGGAGCGATTATGGGTATGTGTGTAGTGTACATAGATCCGACAATGTTTGGAATACCGGAAATGGATTCAAATTTTTCTTTTATCATCCCCAATGAATCTTCGTTCGGCCACTGTAAAAATCTAGGCATTAGCACGGTTCTAACGGCGGAACAGACCTCGAGAACTAGCTTATGGCATGCCGATATGCCTAAACCGAATCGCTTCGATACGAGCCGGAGAGGGTCCCCGGTGGCTAACCTCCATAGACAGACAGCTACTCTTTGTCGGACGGGGATGGCGTTTCGAAGCGTAGTGTCTTCTTTGGCAATGGCGGAATTCAGCTCCTGGCAGATCATATCAAAAGTGGCTCTTCCCATTCTGAATTCTTTCTTGAAGTTCTCGTCGGGATAATCTGGGCTATTACACTCGTCCCACCAAGCTTTAGACCTATCTTTCACCCACAATCGCCGGTGATGTCCTCTGCCGCCACCATCTTCGCCGTGCTTGACGGCCTTTTCTGTTCCGGCAACATGTAGCTCGTTAGACGACGCGACGAGTGCGACGGGGTTAGCGACGACCCTAGATTTCTTTCTTTTGATTTGCTCGGATTCCTCCACTTCCGAATAAGAATCTTGAAGATTCGAATAGTAATCCATCATCGCTTTCGATTTTTCCCTTTGATTCGTCTCCAAAAACTGCTTCTCCTCCTCGGCCTTCTCTTGCTCTTCCAACAGCACCAGAGACGATAATAATATCCCTTTCAACTCCTTTTTAACTCTCTTCTCAACTGGACCCTTGTAGTCGTTCTTCCTCCGATTGTTAATACTCTCGTTGGTCGACTCATTCATTTACAGAAGCAGAGAGTTTTGCACAAAGCCGTCAATGGAGGAAAGATCTTGTGGGTAGGGAGTTTCATGTACAAAAGAAAGATTGAAGATTGAAGCTGTGTACTGTTTATGAATATCCAGAAATAGAAGACACTGGTTCTCGGACCGGCCACCCGATGTTCGATAAAATGTCTGAATGAAAACGTTTGAAAACTCTGAACGCCGAAACGGGAGATTATAACTTAATAATCTTAGCTGAGCTTCTATCACCTGCAACGCCACCCCATGTTTAGTTGAACTGACGCGTTACACAACCACTGGTGGGACTCAGGTAAAATGGTGGACTGGCAATGCAGAGTAGTTTTGCTTCAGACGAGGCATGAGAAAATGCCATGTGGACGTTTGAACGCAGGTAAACAGGGAAGCTGAAAGCGGTGGTTGACTTAGGGTGGTGATTGCGTTTCACGCGCTTTCAATGCATTTCAATTTCTTTATTAATATTTCTAATTATTTTAAGCCATATTAATTAAAATATAATGTAAATGTAACGTGACATTAAAACATACCACATATTCAAGTTTAACCAATCTTGTATTACATTCTATATTGGACGAAAGACCACTTGTTTCTCGACCATAGATCTCGTACCATGTTAAATAATGTGCATTTTTTCTTAATATTTATGCGATGCTAATTAATTATTAATTAAAAGCAAGGACGGGTGAGTGAGATGAGGTGTTTGATTGGGTGAAAAGAGGCATGGATCATGGCGCAAATGGCAAAGAATTTCAACAATATACGCTCTCTTTTTTGACTTATTGCAGCTGAATTTCGGTGCAAAAGCTCCACAAAATTACAAACTTTCCTTCCATTTAGCATTGATTATTTAATTTGCTCCAGAATTTAAAACCAACCCCCTGAAATTCAATGATTTCAAGACAAAAAAAAAAACTAGCTTTTCCAAGAAAGCAGTGAGGAAAAGAGCAATAAAATAGTTAGAGGGCATGGGTCTTGCCTCTTTTATTCTTCAAATATTTAAAACTAAACGTGTAAAATCAATCCAAAATTGACAAAAATACATAATGGAAATCAGAATGGTTGGTTGTACGTCATAATTATGTCAAGTACAAAGTGTTCATACCTACTGCAAATACCTCCATAACTCGAGGAATAAAACGATATGTACCTCAATTTATAAACGGAGTAAAGAGAATCTAAATTCTTCCCGCTATTAATATCAGTACTTGGCCTAACAGCAGTGATGTTTCACCATACTTGCAAAATAATAAACACAACTGTCGTTGTTGGCTCAAATCCCAAAACATAATATTTGGATACCATGTTTCATGAGAATTTTGTACAATCTTCATTGCTGCCTGTTTTCTTAAGCTTCCAAAGAACAGAACTAGATAAAACTCAAAAGAGACGTGTCTAAACGAGGCAGAAGATTAAATTACAAGTTGTATAATCAGTTGCCTTAGGCAGAAAATGTAGCTGAAGTCCCAAAATTTTAAAATTTTGACCAGGGATTTGATAATCTCACACAAACAGATGTAATAAAAGAAGATTCCAGAACAGAAAGGCAAGTGCTGAATTCCATTTCGACATGAAAGATCAAGGTACCTTCGAAAAATTGGTAGGGTGGAGATCAAGTAAGAGATTTACCAGCCCATTCCCGGTCCCGCCGTTTTTGCTTCGCTTGCATCTTGTTGAACTTCTCTTTGCCCTTCTCCAGAAGAGGGTCGTGAACAACATAATCATTTATATCCTCAGTTCGTGACATGCGGTCCTGCACAATGGTTCATTGCAAAATGAGAGTCATAATATTGTAATTGATCTAAAAGTGTTTAGAATAAAGAGCACTGAAATCATACTTCAATAAAAGACCATAAAAGATGTCATCGTTCTCAAAAACATATATCGAGAATACTTATTAAAACGAGTGCAAACTTTTCTAGCTAGGCATATGTTGAATCTTTAAAAACCTTGAATGACATTATTAAACTGGTTTATTAAGCTCACCTTGGCAGGATCAGATGCAAACTTCAACGGAACTTCTCTCCAATCAGATAAGTCTTCGCGATTTCCATGTCTACCCTCACTATTAGAGGCCGAGGATTTTTCGGAAAGGACATTCTTAAACTTCTGAAGTTTTGCCAGAACCTGATATTGACAAAGGTTAACAAAAGATGCAATTGCATATACCGATATATGAAAATAAAAGGCACTAACACTGGCGTATGATGCAGACCCAATTTCAATAATTATCAATATTAACTAATGAATTTGGCTGCCATATTTCTAAATTTCCATTTCCAGGGTATGAATATGTTCCATTTTCACACATATGAGGCCAATACTAAATATTGAACTCTGTCATAATTCTAAATGATAGAAAGACATCCCACTGGACAATTTTCACACATATGAGGCCAATACTAAAGATTGCACTCTGTCATAATTCTAAATGATAGAAAGACATGCCACTGGACCATTCTAAATTTTAATTTTCTTCCACTCACAATCTCTAACGATTTTTTAACTAATAGGGAAGGGGTGCAAATAAGCCATGGACAAGTATAAATTCCTAACATACTTCATCTTCACGTCCCTGAAGTCTGCGTTTCTTTAGTTTCTGCATCTGTCTTCCCCTCTCTACTTCACCCAATAACTGTAAGTCTGTGTCGGCATTAGCCAACCTTTCAGCTCTGGCTTCTGATCCTACGCCCTTTTTCTTCAAGGACAATTTTTCAAGCTTCGTTTGATCTTCATCAATGGTCTCAACTTTGGACCTAATAAAAAAACAGTGGAAAGGAATCTAATAAACTGTATCTAATGATAAAACAAAAAATGTGAAAAAGAAAGATAACATGGGAGACCACAACAAACATATTACTTCAATATCAGGATAAAATAAATACTTAACCGAAGACATTGTCATACAGTAAAAGTAATAACTGAGAAAATAACCTTCCTCCAATGAATACACATAAAAACTTCTAAATAAAATCAAAATATCATACATATATTCCCATGATGTTCTTTAATCAAACTCCTAAGGCAGAATAAATCGAGGCATTAAGAAATCGTATTTATACATTGTTCGTAATGCAAACCTTTTAAACTTATAACTTGTAAATGAACATCATTTACTACTTTCACAATATAAAAAAGCACAATGGACTTTCACCTTTTTTCCTTCCCTCACTCTCTCATTGTTAGTTCCCAATAAATAACTTTTTAACTGTAAACAAATATATCTATCATTAATATTTGAATTATAAAGACTTCAAATATAAAACATTTAGTAGTAATTAAAATATTACCGTGAGGTGGTCGGCTCAACATCACTTGGACCAGAATTACCTGGATGAATTGAATAGATACTCAGATATTGATACGATATACGTAAATAATGAAACGATGGTTAACCAACAATGTCTAAAATTTTGATTCCAAAATATGAAAAAGCTGGTTTACATTACAGCTACTTTTAGTTTGAATATAATTTTCTTATAACATGCGACACTTAATGAAAGCTGCTTCCCATTTAATGATGAACTTCTGAACGGTTGCCTTGATCTCACAGGTAAATTTTCACTTGCAAGTACCATTAAAAGTCATAGCAAACAGATAAAGATAAAGATATAGCAGAATCAGCAAGACGTTATTTCATGGTTTTATGATTACCCTTTTTCACTTTTGGCTTGGGTGGCATATCTCCCATCTCATTTCTTTTTTTGAGTATTTGCCTACGCATACGAGCATCAAAGTTCGCCTCATCATCATCATCATCATCGCTATAATCAAGGACACGAGAAAATTCCGAATCAGAATCTCTCATTGGCTTGTCTTTCTTAGAACTTAATGCTTCTCGCACAGACAGCTGCATATTTCTTGCAGTCACAACATCAGATTCATTCTGCAATCAGAGTTTTTCTGTTAGAAGGAAATGCATTTTGCATTCCACAGTGGAGGTTCTTTGAGATATTTATGTGCTAATGGCACTCAAAAACATGTTGTAAAAGACAAGCCAAATCCCTGTAAACCCTAATGTCATATAGTGCTTGTATTTTTGCTGATGCCATACCATGTATCGAAACAGTGAATGCCACCAGTAATATTTATTTTTTAATATGATGGAAAAAAGATCAGGATTTTTCTACCATGCTGGGAGTGTCATCCTTTAGAAGACGAGGATCATCTAATACATCATGACTGCTTTTTATTTTTTTCTTCACGACAGCCAACTCTTTCTCCTCCTCTTCGGCTTCTTCGCCAAATGAAAGCAAGTTCAGTTTTCTGCACTATGAAGAAGCAGGTATTGCTATTGTAACTAAAAAGTTAAGAACACATGAATAATTCACAAAAAAAATCTTCAAACTAGAAACTCACTTCACAGATTTATTTTTTGTCACATTATTCTCTGTATCATTTTTAGGTTGAATGGAAGGGTTTGCAGGTGCTCTTGGGATAATGTCATCAAATGGGTTCCATAATACCTAAACCAAATCAATGCTAAGAAATATGATCAAAAGAAGAAACAGCACTGAATCAAAAGGAAAACTTAATCCCTAAAAATAAATAAATAGAATTAAGACAGTGATCCATGTATACCTCAACTGATGTGATCTTGGGTGGATCCAGTGGCCGATCATCTTGGTCAGTTTCCAATTCACCCAACCTCGTAAGGTTATAAATTGAATCCCCAGTGACCTAAAACAATGAGAAAAACATCCGCTAGTATTTAACTAGGAATAATTGCATTCTTTACAAAAATCCATTACCTTCCCAAAAATAGTATGCTTTTTATCAAGATCGTCACATCGATCCAATGTTAAAAAAAATTGACTCCCATTTGAGTGTGGCGATCCAGCATTTGCACACGCCACTAAGCCCCTGTGCTTGAACCTTAGTCGCGAATGAAACTCATCGGAAAAAACACTTCCATATATACTTTCTCCGCCTGCATGATCAATTCCAAAAGCAGATTACGTCATGTGCAATGACACTAATTATGAGGTAAATCACCCCGCACATAAATTAACTAGCTGAGTTTAATTTTCCATTCTTCATCGCACAAATTTTAAGAAGCCAAAACAAAAAAAAAAACTTCAGCGAAGAATAGCATCTTCATCACTGATTCAAAACCAAGGCGACGGCGAACCTAAACAAACCCTAAAATTGACCAGTTCGCACTATAGCTTAGGCTATACAAGTACAAATAATAGATGAGGGACCTTTGCCGGTGCCAGTCGGATCTCCACCCTGAACAATGAAGTCCTTAATGATTCGGTGAAAGCAGGTGTTATCGTAGTAGCCTTCGAGGCAGAGCTGGACAAAGTTTCTGACGGCCTTCGGAGCCTCCTTTGGCCAGAGTTCAATATCCAGCGGCCCACACGTCGTATTCACCACCACCTTCCCCTTCGTCGGCGGCTCCAATACATATATCGTCGACATTCACTCTCCCACTTCTATCCGATCTCTCTCTCTCAACGATTTCCACTAAGAGATGGAGGGGAAAATATATATATCTATGGGGCGTCCATTTGGTTTCGAAGATCAGTAATTAATTACTATATAATTAAAGATAATTTTCAATAAATATCCTAAAATTAATATTTTTTTAACTTAATTGAATTATAAAAACATGCATAATAAAAAAAAACTTTAATATTATAGTGTTTATTTATAAAAATTTTAAAATTAACTCGTTAATACTAATCTTTTGAAATATTTATTAATAAAATTAATTTAAAATATCATTTAAAAAATATTAATAAAATTAATTTTTTTGGCTGTCCCATCGGATATCTAACTCAGGAAATTTGAGTTGCCGAACCAGCACAGAGCACCAGAAAATGGAGTTTGGAAAGGAGGCCCATTTTGCGTGAATCCTAATAGATTTAAAAACGATGTCGTTTTGGCGATTGCAACATCTGGGCCAATAGACCCATTCTAGGCCCATCCATTCTTGAGAGAAATTCTTGAAAAAACTATATTCTTGAGTCATATCCAAGAAGAACGCCACGTGTACGGCTCAGACGGAGTTAGAAAAGAAGGAACGAATATAGAGCTCTACGTCACTCCCCTTATAACTGTGTCTGTCGTGTCAGTTTGCGTCACCCACGTGTCAAGTCCCCATCAGTCAACCTAGAGTAAAACCAGTACGTTTCATCACCGGCGCCGACACCGATTATTTAAACCATTCTCCACCATTGTTGCGTCGGTAATGTACACACCACGTTTTCAGTTAATCAAACATTTATTTTATAATTATGTAAAATACACATGTCAATGTTATGAAAATTAAAGAATATTTAAATTTTGTAGTTAATAATTATTTATTTTTAATATATGTCTGGCTGGGAAGTGATGACGTTGAGGGTGGAATCTACGACTGACTACTAGGTGGTATCTTTGGAGGGCCCACAGGGTGATGTAATCGCTGATCATCTAACCTCACACAAACTTATGGCTGACACTCGTATTTACCACCATCAGCGGCTCTCCTTCATTGTGGTGGGACCCATTTTCCACCCACAGCATCTGACATTCCACATGGCATTTCTCTATTGGCGAGACTGAACAGAGGGGTAGCGCGTGGTTGGACCCACTTGGCTTTTTAATATGAGTATAGACGCTTGAAGTCTAGGGTGACCAATTCTATGTAAATGATGATGATATCATTTTTTATTAATTAATCAGCTAAAATTTATATTTTTCCATATATTAAACGTTATTCAGATTAATTTATTAAAAAATAATGCAACTTTTTATTAATATTTAACAAAACGACACATTACCTTCTTTTAGCTATTTTTTAAATTTTTATTAATTATTAACGGGCAAGTGTGGAAAGAAGGAAACAAGAAGCAGTATCTTCCAGGGGTAGAGGAAAGTGAAAGACCACGTGAACGTCATCGTGACCAGAAAAAGTGAAAAACTCTCCGATGAATGCGTCATCGGAAAGGGACCCGCGACAGCAAGCAGAGTTATATATCATGACGGCCGGAATGTGGCGGTTGCGGCGGAGGATGGCGGATTCGGAGAGGGGAGGGCAGCGTCGCCACCTCCCCTATGTGCTACCTCCAAGTTATCCCAGTTCCTCTGGCGCCACCCCCTTTTTGTCCATTTCTTTTTTCCCCCACTCTTCTTCCCACCGCGTGTCTCCAACGCTCCGACGATCTTACAATGGTGAAAAGTCAAAGGGCGCGTGTATGAAGCGACACTGGTACTTGAAGATGATGACGTCATCAATAACTCCTTTCTTTCTCTCTTCAATTATAAAACTCGATCTTCCATTTCCCCAAGTCACCTGTCTTCGTTCTACTTTCTCCTTCGTTGACATCAATATCTCTCTCTCTTCGTGATGCAGGGCCTGCGACGCTTCTCAGACGACGTCGTTGGCATGGACCTCCGACCAGCCACCGCATCGTCATCGTCCTTGTCGATTGACGAGGCGGAATCAGCGGAGACCAGAATCCGGCGATTGATATCGGAGCATCCGGTGATCATCTTCAGTCGGAGTTCATGCTGCATGTGCCACGTCATGAAGAAGCTACTTCACACCATCGGAGTCCACCCTACCGTTATCGAATTAGACGACGACGAGATCTATGCTCTCCCTTCCTCCTCCGACGATTCCCCCCGTTCTAACCCCGCTCCGGCTGTTTTCATCGCTGGTACCGGCATCGGCGGCTTGGAGTCTCTCGTCGGTCTCCACCTAAGCGGTCATCTTGTCCCCATGCTAGTCGAAATCGGCGCTCTCTGGGTATAATCACGCTTCACTCTCCTTCTTTGAGCTCCTGTTGTCTATCAATGCACTATATCTAAGAAAAAAAGAAAAACCAAAACTCAAAAAAATTAAAATTTTTAAAAAATAATAGCGATCTCTCTGGACTCTGGTTCCTTATGTTTGCCTCGCTACACTGGTCAACTATATTTTGCCGGGGCTGAAATATGGCGAGGATGAAAAGCTTTCCATTTCCGGCTTGTCCGAGCTCAAAATATAAATATTATTTTTCGCCATTGGACTTGGAGGATTTCAGTGAAACCTCGCCATTAGTTAATCTACTCCATTCCTACAAACTCCTCGCGGGTCCCTTCCAATTATTGATTTAGCTAAAACTATGGAGCTTCTCTTAGGCTACTTAGAATACCCGTTTGCCCAAGACTGTAATTCGATATTCAGTTCTAGTTTCAAACAGAACTATATGAGAAAATATGTAGTTTCTTTCAGTTTTCTGCGCTTGATCCAGTAGTCAAATCTCTACGAAACCGTAAATCAAGACACTGCCGTTTACTCAGGCTGATCTTGGAACTAATCGAACGGCCGATAATCTGTAAAAGAAAATTCCATGATCCTTGTTTATGACGATTAATATTTAATACGATTGAATTATTCAAAAACAGCTTTTATCTCTGATCTTCTCGCACAAAACCATCGAAAATGGAGCTGAATATCTTGGTCTGATGCAAGAAGACTGTACAATGGAGAAGAAGGTCTACGAAAAATATCTAAAAATGGAATCATGCGTAAAACAAAGAACAAGACAACAATTCCAAGCCAGGAACAAAGCAAAGGATCGTCTTTCGGAGGAATTATTATTAACATCCCAATCAAACAAAAGATTAGAAAGGGAAAAGGAGACATAATTAAGCAACTGTATGAACGGGGCCCACGTCTTTTTCCCTTGGCTTTGGAAACGACAGCTTTAGCCAACGCACCAGCAAAACAACGAAAACCAAAGCCAGCAAACCACCATCGCCATAGCCACCATCTTTAATAATTCCCATCATTCTTCGTGTGTTTTCCACCGTTCGATTCGACTCTGGAACGTCCGTGGCAGACATGCAGTGGTCTTGATCTGTGGATTCTTTTAAAACCCTAGCATGATAGAACGTCAACTGGTAAAATACTAACTGATCGAGTTTTAAGCACCATTACTGTTGAACAACGTGCTGTTAATTAATATTTTAATTCGGGAGTGGCCAACTAATGACATTAATGGAAGAATTTAAAAGTTAATAAAATAATTAGTTTTTAAATATGCAAAAAGCTTCTTTTTTCAATTTTCAACTTGTCTCTGTATGGATGATGTCATGCCAGCATGATTAGGAAGGAGAAGGGAGCCCACAGTTTAGAGGGAGGAGTATTCGGCCCGGTTCATACTTCAGCCCAGAATGTGTGCTGGCCATACTAGAGGGCCCCCCCTTCGTCAATATAATTTTTTATTCGAACGGTTCAGTTTAACACGGCCAGACATGTTATAAATGAAGCGATGATGGGTGGGTTGGCCAGCAATTGGCCGGGACGGGGACCGATACCGACTCATCTCTCTCTCTCTCTCTCTCTCTCTCTCTCTCTCTCATTTCGAAAACCCTGAAAGCGACAGCGCTTGGCTTTTTTAAATCTCCCCATAAAACAATCTGGCCATCATCATTCTCAAATCTAGCCTTTCTTCTTCAATCCCTCGTCTCCATTACTGGTAAAAATCCCACCATTTTCGCCCTTTTGTCGCCATGAAACCACAGTTAACAGTCGCTGAACTCAAGGGTTTTGTTTAATGCTTGCCATGTGTTTGTGAAAAGTTCTGACCTCTCCTCGTTCTCGCTTGTTCCTGATGGGCCGGGTACTGTGTTTTATTTATGGGGTTTGGGAAATGAGTTATGAAGGTGGTTGTTCGAATTTCAATCGAAGTATGTATCTTCAATTATTGAACGGCGAAAATTTCGAGGGACATGCAAGAGAACAGAGGAAAAGACAGAAAGTATGCACGTCAGGACAAGCTTCTTGTCGTTCACTTAGACTACAATTGAATGAGTGGAGGTCTTCGAGAGGAATCCTCTCTCATCCCCATCTCTCTCTCTCTCCTCTCTCTCTCTCTCTAGACCAGAAATCCTTGTTTGGTTTCAATGGTGTTTGCAGCAAACAAGCCACAAGAGAAGTTTGAATTCTAGAACTAGGTTTGGTTCTTATCCACCCATCTTTCTGTGTAGATATATATTTTTTTTACTTTTTGTTTCGATATTGCTCTAATTTACAGAAAATATGTCAATAATTGTTGCTTTTGAACGATTGAATGAGTCTGTCTCCTTTTTGGTTCAGATTTTTTTTACTTCCTTTCTGTTTACTTCTTTTTACTTGGTTTGGCAATCAGATCTGCGACATAACCGACGGAAGCGAAAGTCGATCCTGATCTGCGGCTAATAAATGAAAGATCTTGTGGTCTGTGTCGTCATCCTGTCTGGCCTGTAATTTAATAAAGTGGAAGATGATGAGAAGTTCGATTATGGCGGAAGAGAGCTTGTCCGTATTGACTTCTGCATCTGCCGAGATTTTAAGTGCATCTTCAGGTTCGAGAATCGAAGAAACCATAGCCACCCTCCAATCTCATCACGCATACGGTTCGACAAATCAACAACCTCTATCGTCGAAGAAGAAGAGAAGTCTTCCTGGCAATCCAGGTTTTTCACAACTCCATTAGTTTCTTAATCATTTGGTCTAAGAACTTGGAAAGAGAGATTTATTCTTCATCTTCTTTCTCATAATTCTTCTGTTTCCATGGATTCGAATCAGACCCAGAAGCTGAAGTGATGGCTTTATCTCCCAAAACTCTACTCGCAACGAATAGATTCATGTGTGAGATATGCAACAAAGGGTTTCAAAGAGATCAGAATCTGCAGCTACACAGAAGAGGTCATAATCTGCCATGGAAACTGAAGCGAAGATCGAACAAGGAAGTCAAGAAGAAGGTTTATATCTGCCCAGAAATTTCATGCGTGCATCACGACCCTTCACGGGCTCTGGGAGACCTCACTGGAATCAAAAAACATTTCTTCAGAAAACATGGCGAGAAGAAATGGAAGTGTGAGAAATGCTCTAAGCGGTACGCAGTTCAGTCAGATTGGAAAGCTCACTCTAAGATTTGTGGAACAAGAGAGTATAGATGTGACTGTGGGGCCATCTTCTCAAGGTAAGAACTCGCCATTTTTGACAGTGAGGATAGAGAAATCTGTTGTTTTGCTGATCATTGAGTTTCAAGTAAATCAAACTAGATTTGTTCTGAACTATGAAATAAGTTTCTGATTGTCTGCTGTTTTCGTTTTTTTGTGCTTCTTGTTTCTTTACCGTCTCAGGAGGGACAGTTTCATTACACACAGAGCTTTCTGCGATGCTCTAACTCAAGAGAGAGTTACAGCCATGGCGGCTTCTCAGTCTCAGCTCCATAGCTATGGCGACTTCCAGCAAGTACCAGTGAAAAACGAACCAGACCTCAGATCAGCTCCTCAAGTTCCTCCATGGCTGACGAACCAACCTGGGCTAATAGGATCTGAACCGGTTTCATGCCTCCAAACTATGGATCATCAAACATCACTGTTGTTTTCGTCTGCCTTAGAACAGTCTCTTCTTCACCACCGAAATCCTAACCCTAATTCTACATCTTCCCCTCCGCTGTTTGCATTTCACGAAGCTCAGATACCCCAGAATAATGGAGCCGCGATCAGTTCAGCTCCTACAACGTCATCAATAGCGGAAAACCAGCTTGGTATTGGTTCTGCAATTTTTGGAAATAAAACTGCTGCTTTTGGAGGTTCGTCTCTTCTTCACGATATGATGGTTTCCATTTCTGGGTTCGAAGAGGCGTCCATGGAAGAGACGCTGAGTGGAATGTTTTCGGAGAGGAAAGAAGATCATGGAATGGAGGACATAGCTTCGAATCCAAACGCAGAGGTGTATTTGAGGAGAACCAATGGAGGTTCTGGTAGGGACGGCAATGGCGGTGGAGAGACAAGGGATTTCTTGGGTCTGAGACCATTTTCCCACAGAGACTTCATCAATTTAAGCATGCTCAATGATGTTGATTCTTCCTCGGCTTTCTCTCAGCAGAATCAGAACTAGATCAGTTGGCCTCCCCCTCTTTCTCTCTCCCTCTCTCTCCCCCTCTCTCTCCCTCTCTCTCTCTCCCTCTCTCTCTGCAAATATATACTTGAACTTTAAGAGAACGATGAAATTTTTAACACAAGAACAATGTAAAACGTTTCTATAATTATGATAAAGTTTAAAATAATCATAAAAAAGTAAATATTTCAAAGTAAACTAATATATACCCGTATTTTAATTATATAAATTAATTTTTGACACATTATTATTTTTATTTTATATTAAATTAATTAATATTTATTTATTTTTAAATAGGCCTACTGCGGCTGTTCACTGTTCAGGTCATTTCGCATGCCATACGGGGGTAAAGAAATGACCGTCGTTGAAGCTGTTGTATTATGTTCCATTGGATCGTCCCTTCCGTTTCGATCCCGAGTTCTCTATTTCCGTATTCCATTGAAGACTAGGTTACGTTTTTTGATTTTTGACTAAACGAGTGCTCTGTTTTTTGGTCCCATTTCAGGTTGCGATTGTATTCTGAATGTTGTTCATGACGAGCCGATTAGGTTGTAGCCAAAGATCAAGCGATTTCTATTATAGTTAGCTGTTTCTTCCCATTTGCGCGTGAAGCAGTTAGGTCATTCTATGACGGCGAAGCGGCCGGAAGAGCGACTCCTTCTGTGCGGTGAGTCTTTTTGTTATCCTTTTTCGAGTTTCAAAATCCATTTCGTCGTAGTTTCCAAACGTTTCGAAAGTCCTTCTCCGTGCCCACTCGACGAATTTCCTGTGTTGGTTCTTCCGCCTTATGAACTCCTGAATTCTGCCCTATGATAACTGACAAGAATGGTTTGTGCTAGGGTTTTAACTCATATCTTCTACGAAGCAAATTGGTCGATGTGAATGAATGATAAATCATTTGTTGATCATCGCTTTGGCGAGAAGTTCACCAAGTCTTATTGTTGCTGGGGTAGGTTAAGATTTTCCAGTGATTATGATGCGTATTGGTTTTTTTTGCACAGTTTCTAGCAATTTCAGAATTAAGTTTGCTCTTTGAAATGGTAATGGTGAGTCGATGTGAGAAATCATGGATGGCCTGGTCCTCCAGTTTCTCTTATCTGGTCATTAGATTTTTTTTCTTGCTTTAAAATTCAGCAGTTCTTGTCTGGAAACAGATTCATCTTCCTTTGTCTCTTTCTATTTGCAGGAACTAAGAATCCCAGTTTCTCTTATCTGGTTTTTAGATTTTTTTTCTTGCTTTGTAATTGAATTTTCTTGTCTGGAATCAGATTCATCTTCCTTTTTCTCTTTCTATTTGCAGGAACTAATAATCTCGGTTCTCTTTTTATTTGCAGGAACTAAGGATTGCAGAGTTGTGATAGAGAACAATTATGGAGAGAAGCTCACAGGAATATTGCACGATACAGGTTCGAAAGGGCTTGTCATCATTTGCCATGGATTTAGATCTTCCAAGGTTGAATCCTTGTTCTAAGCAGTCTTTTGAGTATTTAGATCTTGAAAAGCAGTCTTTTTCCATTGATTGAAATTTTACGAGGCATGTGAAAGATAATAGCAGTGAATTTTATGAAGTTATGGGTAACTATAACTTGTGCTAGAACATTTCCAATAACCCATAGTTCTCTTTACCTGACGGTATATAATTTCTCTGACTCACACAATTTCATTTCGTGTGATATTATTCATAATTGACCTCGACATTTGATGTTTGAGATAAACTGAATCGACTTTTTCACTTTTGGGTCGTTGATTTTCCTATCTGCTCTTTTCTTTTCTCAATTTACATTAACTGGACTTTGTCAGATGTGCGTGTAGGAAGACATCCCTATGGTGAATCTTGCTGCTGCATTAGAAAAAGAAGGGATTAGTGCTTTCAATTTTGACTTTGCTGGCAATGGGTAAGTTTTGGATGAAGAAAAGGTGCATTCTTTTTATTTGATTGATTTTTCAATATTTTAAACTCAATTTAACATGGAAGCTGTCCTTTAAATTACAGGGTTATTGATTCAGAAACTATTTAATTTCTGAAAGTCGAATAATTATATTGCAATGTTGATTTGCTACTTTTCTTTTATCTTTCAGGGTAAGTGAAGGTTTGTTTCAATATGGTAATTATCGCCGAGAATCTGATGATTTAAGAGCTGTGGTCCAATACTTCAGGAAGGAGAATTACATCATAACTGCTATAATTGGGCACAGTAAAGGTCTTCTCACCTTTTGAACTTGTTATGTTATTACTTTTTGAGGAAGAACTCTGAAAATAAAACAAGGACTGTGAAAAATTTCTGAAAATCGCAAACGTCAAAGTAACAGGTTAACCCTTTTCCAGTTTAAACCTTAACTGGACATTGAACTTGGAAAAATTACTGAAAATCGCAGACATCAAGTTTAAACCTTAACACCCCAGAAAATATCGACCTTTCGCAACAATGATGTGAAGATCGAAAATTTTGGTTAATCCTAAGTATTGTTCGTTATATCTTTGACTGTGAATCTAGATTCTTGATTTCAATCTGGCTTTTAGAGAAGTGATTTACTTTATACATGGGGATCGGCACATATAAACACTCTTCTTTGCAGGGGGTAATGTGGTGCTTTTGTATGCTTCGAGGTATAATGATATTCACACGGTAGTCAATATATCTGGTCGTTTTAATCTTGAAAGGGGCATTGAAGGTCGTTTGGGAAAAAACTTTCTGCAGAGAATAAAGAAAAATGGATTTATTGACGTGAAGGATAGAAAAGGTTACAATCACATGAACTTGCCTTCCAATTCATACCGCTTGAAATACATCTCCTGGTGCTGTTTTTTTTTTTTGTAAAATGAGAACAACCCTTTTCTCCTTCCTTGTTTTTAGGGAAGTTTGAGTATCGTGTCACGGAAGAAAGTCTGATGGATCGACTCACAACTGATACACGAGCAGCCTGTCATCTCATTCATCAAGACTGCAGGTCAAAACTCTCAATCCCTTGACCAGATTGTGGCTTAATTTAATGTTTTTGGCATGTTGGTTTTTTTTATTCTCCGAGTTGCTTGATCTAATCAACCATCATACTCTCTGTTTATACTTGTTCGATTGACGAGATGGAGTATATGAATGTCTCTGTGCTTTGTCTGATTCTCAGAGTGTTGACAGTCCATGGATCGATGGATAAAATTGTACCCGTCGAAGATGCCATCGAGTTTTCGAGATTAATAAGCAATCACAAACTCTGTATCGCGGAAGGCGCGGATCACCAGTTTACATCACATCAAAAGGAGTTGGCTTCAGCGGTAGTGAGCTTCATAAAGAGAGACTACGGTACGAAACTTCATGCAAGAATCTGAAAATCTTCCCTTCAACAAAATTTACATGTTTATTTTCCTTACAAAACACTTAATACAGAGAATTCTTTTGATGTTTCGTAAGATTGGAAGCATGGTCAGTCATTCCTCCCGGAACCCTGAGCCACGGTTCCTAAATTTAGAGACCGACTGTAGGGACCGAACCGCACCAAACTGTGAAACAGTAATTGCTCTTGGTTTAATTCCATCTATTTTAAAGTTATTTATATTTTGGGTTTCTTCTAGATTGTGTTTTCTGACTTCGGTTAGTTCGGTTTTCACTGTTTTTGATGCCCAACACTGACTTGTGGTTTTCAAGATTGTTAACCGAGCTGCGCGGGTCAGTTATAACCACAATCCGACTCATGATCCAGGGCTTAAAATATCAAAGGCTAGCAATCGTGTCTGGATTGCGTTGGTTGAATCGGTCGGGAAATGGAGTCTGAAAGATTCACATAACGAGACCCTTCTTTTTCTCATGTTTTCTCTTCATGAACACAGTGGAAGCAGAGGAAGTCGAGTTACAAAAAGTTTCTCCCCCGCTCCCTCAGCATATTCCCTTTCTGTCCTCGTAGCCATTTTCAATTCCTCCTCTCTTTCTCTCATCTGGAAGGGTGAGAAGGCGAGGAGGAGAAAGTGCAGGAATCTTCTCTCAGAATCGAATCTTTATTTGAGCTTCGCTTCCATGGCGGAGTCTGAATCCAGGTACATTTCGTTTGAGGAGCTTGCGAAACACAAGACTCCCGGAGATCTGTGGATCTCGATTCACGGCAAGATCTACGACGTTTCCGATTGGGTTAAAGACCATCCCGGCGGTGAGCTTCCTATTCTCAGCCTCGCTGGCCAAGAGGTAACCGACGCTTTTCTTGCTTACCATCCTCATTCTGCATGGCGTTATTTGGGGAAATTCTTTACTGGATTTTACCTCAAAGACTCTTCTGTCTCAGAGGCCTCCGATGACTATAGAAAACTCGTCACTGAGTTTTCTAAATTAGGTTTATTCGAAAAGAAGGGGCATATCACTCTTTTTACCCTAATGGCCATTGTCCTTCTGCTCTCCGTGAGTGTTTATGGAGTTTTGTGCTCCGATAGCACTTTGATTCATCTCGCTAGTGGTGGACTAATGGGGCTCGTCTGGATTCAAAATGGCTGGATTGGTCACGATTCCGGCCATTACCAGGTGATGAACGGCTCTAGATTCAATCGATTTTCTCAGCTTCTCTCTGGTAATTGTCTTGCCGGAATAAGCATCGCATGATGGAAATGGAATCACAATGCTCATCACGTTTCTTGCAACAGCCTTGATTTCGATCCAGATCTTCAGCACATGCCTATTTTTGCCGTTTCTTCGAAATATTTCAGTTCTTTAACATCTTATTTCTACGAGAGGAAGATGAATTTCGACCTTATCTCCAGATTCTTGGTCAGTCACCAGCACTGGACCTTTTATCCTGTTATGTGTTTTGCTCGGGTTAATCTCTTTGCTCAATCAATTCTGCTGTTATCGTCCAAACGAAAAGTACCCAATAGAGGCCAGGAAATTCTAGGGCTCGTTGTGTTCTGGATTTGGTACCCTCTTCTTGTTTCATCCTTGCCCAATTTCAGAGAAAGAATACTGTTCGTGATTGCAGGTTTTGCTGTTACTGGAATTCAGCATGTTCAGTTCTGTTTGAATCATTTCTCCTCCACTGTATATTGGTCCACCCAGTGGAAATAACTGGGCTGAAAAGCAGACTTCTGGTATTCGCCATGGATGGACTGGTTTCATGGTGGGCTGCAGTTTCAAATCGAACACCATCTGTTTCCCCGAATGCCCAGATGTCAACTGAGGAAGATCTCGCCATTGGTGGAGGAGCTTTGCAGAAAGCACAATTTGCCTTACGATTGTGTGTCGTTTTGGACGGCCAATTTAAGAACTCTGAAAACCCTTTATTCTGCAGCTCTGCAGGCTCGTGATCTCGCCAACCCTGTTCCTAAAAATCTTGTCTGGGAAGCCCTAAACGCCCATGGATGAAATGTAGATGTTGCGAATTGAGATTACATTGCACCTCAAAATCACCGTGGTCACAATACCGATGAGTTACTTGTTACATAAAAGCTATTTTATCATTGGTATGTTTTTTTTCTAATTAAAAAAAAAAAAAGAGGAAAGATAAAGTTGTTGATTACTTGAGAATAGCTGTAATATTGAACATGGTGATGTGGTTACAGTTGATCGGAAATTAAAAAAAAATATAAGTAATAATTCAGAAAATGACGTAATCCGGTCAAACTACAATCTCCATTTCCAAATCTTGACTCTGCCTGTTTCACTCCGGCTCCGAAACTGACGCCGGCGACGTCCAGTTGCCTTTTGGTATTTCCGCCTTTATCCCTTTTCAAGTTACTCTCAGATCCACCTTCTTGCTCTTCATCTTTCCTATTTTCACCTTCACCGTCGTCTCCATCACAATTCTCAGGCTGATTCCGCCTTGTTTCCTCAGGTTTGAACGAAACGACTTCGCTGAACTGTCGTCCATATCTTCAGACCCAGCGAGCATGGATCGGAAATGACTCTCGCTCTTTGGCTCGCTGTGAAAGCCGGCAACAGAGCCGTTGGCGACGAAAATGGAGCCGGAGAAGCACGACAGAGAAACGGCGTCGTAGAAGAAGGAGAGGTTAGTATTGGAGTTGCGAGACGACAGCGGGAGGTTGAGGAGGGAGGAGATGTGAGGGGACGACGAGTCGGAACTGGAGGTGAGATTGAGTCTAGCAACACGAAGAGCAATGGAATGAGAGATGAAGAGCACTTGCATTTTCTCTTTTGCTCATAGAATAATTAATATTTTATATAATTAATGGAAAGTAGTTCAAACGGGGAGATTTGATTGGTTGGTGAAGAAAAGACAACGACTGCGACTGGACACCTATTCTAAACTTGGAACGGTGTCGTTTCATTTTTATAATTAAAATTAAATTGTAGATGTGCGACAAAATTTAATTACCTGTATAGACTATACATTATGTGTGTATAAGCCACTGTTGTAAGAACCAAATCGGGACATGTCGAGTAAGCCCTGTTGTAGTGTGGGTGAGTCCGGTCCATTTACTTAAGCGTCTATGAATTAGTTCAAAATTCAAATTTTAGAAACTCCACAAAATTCAAATTTTGTGGGAGCTTAGTGCAGATGGATAATATTCTACTTGGAGCATTTAGAAACTCCAAACTAGCGTTGGCCAGATTCTTTTATATCAAGAAAATGTGTTAGCTAGCTAGGGGTTGTCAAGAAACCCTAGCTAGGGGTTGTCAGATTCTCGGAGATTTTGACTGATGACTCGATATTCTCCCTCGACGAAACCCTCAAAGAGTCACCACATATGGGTGTCAAGAAACTCTGTTTAAAGCCCGCACAGACATAGTTCAGTAAGCTCAGAGATGATAGATTTGGTACAAGAGCCTAGGTTTGATGTCTGCGCTGTCCTAATGTGAGAGTTGTTACCTACAATGTTGGGGTAGCTCCTTGGTATATCAGGTAAATGTCTCATATCTCTGTGCCGCTGAGTCACTATGATTTAACCTCCTCACAAACTGTCGGGCCGGGGTGTGAAGGCACGGCAGAGAGATTTTGACTTTTTTGAGTAAAAAAATCCTATTCAAATATTTTATTGATGGTTCTCCGGCTGCAGCATGGACACAAGTGATCCTCTGAAGAGATGGAAGGGCCCTTTTTGTTTTCCCACAAAACGAAAATTGTCGGGTAGCTAAAGACAGTGGCCCTCCAAGTTGGCCAACCCAGATCCTCGGTGATCAGTTGAAATGAGACACTTTTTGTTCTCTTTGCCAACTGACAAGTGACAACGCCTGTCTGTCTGTCATGACGAACCCTAATCCAGTTTTAAGATCGCAGCTTACAGGACTGATTCTCACATCCCTTACGTAGCATCCTTCTTTATCATATATTATATATATAATATAATAACGATAATAATACAGATCATCTCGATCGAAGTGATCTTCTTCCTAATTAAACGGTCAACCCGACGTTATCTGCTTGAATTATTTCACCATGTCATTCCAAAGCGAGAAGCTTTGTGGTTCAGTTTGCTTCGTGAGTTTCTTGTGGCTTAGATCGTTATCTTTTTCCCTCTCTGTTTGATTTGATGTTTCTAAAGTACCCTTTAAACAGTTAACCATGTTTGATTACTTTAAGAGAACTGGTTTTGCTAGGGTTTTGTGGTCTTAGATTCTTATTTCTTAATAATTTAATGTTGTAGAGTTTTCGGATTACCGAAGAGTTTCTAAAAATAGTACAGATTCATTGGAACGGCTAAATGAAAACAAATACATAGCTGAGAAAGTCTGAATCTTAGCCTTTCGTTCTGTCTGTCGGCACCAGCGAAAACTAGTATTAATTAAAGCCCTAGGAGGCGATTTCACTGCGTCTCTCTCTCTCTCTCTCTCCCCTAGGCGAAAACTTTCTTTCTCTCTCTACCCGAATTAATGACACGGGAAGCAGAAAAAGAAACCCGTGAAAACTGAGTGTACAGAAGCTAACTTTATTCCCCAGATTAAGTAATCATTGCTTCATCCTGTGATCCATCCAATGATTAAAATTCTGATAATCAAAGCAAATTCAATTCAACGCCATGAATTTGTCGAGCTAGATAAACCCGAATCCAACCGCCACCGCACGAACCAACAATGAAACAGTGGTAAAAAGGTTTCGAGAGAGATATTTTTCTCAGAAATTAGAAGGGTAAAAAGAAGGAAAGTACAGGAGAGAAGATGAAAAAGAAGGGAAGGGTTAAGTTTTGGGGGAGAGTCTTGTGGGGACTAACGAAGCTGTCACCACTGTCCCTAGCCTGCGCAGGCAATTTATGTATTTTGGCTAGATTAAGGAGACTGAATATCTGCCAAACGCATATCTATATTCCCATCTCCATCTCCATATCTGTCATCACAACGACACCAATTCTAGCTCAATAATATATAATGTGATACATCTGGCTGCGTTTTGTGATGACTCGAAGTGGACTGAATAAGAGAACTTCACTCTTATCTGCACAAAATATGATTAAAAGAGTGTTTTGAAATATATGCAAAGATCGTAGATCGGAGATCGGAAGGTGGTCGAAAACAGAATCACGTATTCGTTCAAAAGAGAAGATATATAATAAATAGACGCTGTATGTGAAGGAAGTGGCTGGAGGGGTGAAAACAGCAGATAGGGTTGTGTCATACGAATAGTTGTATTCTCTACCTCCTTTTAGTTTGTCTTTTTTAAGGCTGTTTTTGTTTGAACGACATTGAGTCACGTGAATGAGTTTCAGGCCAGAACCCTACTTTTTTTTCTGCTATTTCTCTCCCTTTATAAGTCTCCTTTCCGCTGTTATATTCCCTTTTAGCCCTCTTCTTCTAATTCTTTACCCTATCCTTAATTGTCCACCTTTGCCGAATATTCTCTCTCTAGCTCCTTCTCTCTCTCTCTCCCATCATGGCTCCTGTGTACCAGCAAGCATCCTTTGCTGATCGGAAAGATGAAGATCAAAGCCTTAAGCTCTTCGGGTTTTCGTCGAATCAAGCTTCTTCTTCACTCTTCTGCGCTGGTTGCATGAATTCTGGGAGAGATCAAAGTGGCTGTGGGGTTGAACATCATCAGTCTCGTCAAATACACCATGATGATCCAAAGGCAAGTATATCTTCTCTATTTTATTCTTGATCCATGTCTCTTGCTGTTTTAGTAATCAACCTCGTCCTAGATCAAATTTATATGAATTTCATTTCTTGATTTTCTATGTATAGGATGGTGACTCGTTTTTCTTCGGCGCATCGACTGATCACATGGTGATTTCTTCTCCGTCGTCGGAGGTATGCGAAGAGAAACCTACCGTCGTCTCTGGAACTGGAGAGGACGATCATTCGAGCAAAAGAGAACTCAAAGAATCGCTGAAATGGATGTCTTCAAAGACGAGGATCATGCAGAAAAGGGTGAACAAGGAAGCAGAATCCAACAGTCCATATCAGAAGAGTGGAATGAATTCTTCAAGTATCAACAACAACAACAATATTACTGTCACGCCCCGGGAGGGGGCCTAGACAGACGCCGGGCCCAGTGGCCCAATTCCCGAGGGAACCCGACCACTGAGCCCTAGGCTCGGGTGTTCAATTTANCTACGCCTCTTTGGAGGAGTGGACCTCAAGGACCTAAGGTCACCTTTCTTCTCTTTTTATTTCATTATTATTATTTTACTCAAAGACACAGTAAGGAAACAAAACTCACATGACTTATTTTACAGCATGCAGCTATCTGAAATTTGCAGATTTTTTGGTCCATCTAGAGATTACCAGTAATAAGATTATATTTTTGTGTAATGAAAGTTAATCACCTGTGTTTGGTGCAGTCTCTTTGCAATGCCTGTGGGATTAGGCAAAGGAAAGCTAGACGGGCAATGGCGGAGGCCGCCGGAGAAACTGCCAACAGTTCAGTCGTGGCTTCCAATTCGCCGTCGTTGAAGCAGAACAAAGAAAAGAAATCAAGAACGACGAGCCACGTGGATCAAAACAAGGCTGAGTTCAAGCTTTCAGACAACGTTAATGGCGAGAAGAAGCTTCCTTTCAACAACATAGCTCTGAGTTTGAGCAAGACTTCTGCATTTGAACGAGTTTTCCCAAGGGATGAAGAAGAAGGTGCGATTCTATTAATGGAGCTCTCCTGTGGATTCCTTCAACAATAATCACCTGTCGATTTCCGGTTTCGGGTTTGAATTTTAATGGCTTAGATTTTTCATGCTTGAAGCTGAGATGAGAAATCTAAAACATTAATTCGAAAACCTAGACTCCACGTAGAGAAAATCGAGAGAATTTGAGAAATGGAAATTGGGAGTTGTTTTTGCTTGATCGTGTTCTAATTAGGTCAAAGAAGCTCACTTGATTGAGTTTTTTTCGGTTCATGCAAACCCTAATCACTGTGTTTGCCTTGTGATGATGAAATACTATTTCTTTCTCCTCTTCTTCTATATAATTTCTCATATCTATCAACATTAGTCAATAAAATATTGTATACAATTAAAGACTTGTGACCGAAATCACGAAATGTAAATTGTCGAATTTAGCTCGTTTACAATTCTGTTCTTTCGGGTCGAATTTGTGTAATTTAGTTACCGAGTTATACTCTAAAACGTATTGTTAGTGTCATAACGTTCACGGGTAGATTACGAAGCGAAGTAGCGACGAAAGATTTACGCGAAAATGAAAAATCTAGTGGACTCGAAACTATGGTAACTTGAAATTTGGCTCATTTTTATTCTATGCATGAACATTTTGAAATTACGGGAGTAATTCATGCAATCTTTAAGCTATGTTTGGTAGTTTTTTAGATAACGTTTCTATTATTAATAAATAATTATTTAATATATTAGAGCTTTTTATTTTTATTTTTTTATTTATGCTATGTGCGAGTAAACTCATAAAGCAGGACTCGCGGCGAGAAGGGGAGAAGATCGTGACCCTTGATTTCTTCATTTTTAAATTTTAGGACTGATCAATGATCGGGGTAAATTGACCCGATTTTATTCAATTTTATCAAGAAGTTTAAAATCATGAATACTCATTGAGACCACGAGACAACAAAAATGGTTGACTCCATCACTGCCGTCTGATTCAGACGAACGCAAATCACGAGAATCAGACAGCGGAGATGAGGAGAGGTCCACTAAAGTAGCGTGTACAGCACAGCAGCGGAATACGATGGCGTCCTTGACTTGGGAGAGGTACAATGCATTGGAGGGAATGGGTGAGCGGTTAATTTAAGTCTTCTGTAAAGCGAACCGTGGTGGTGGTGGTAGCTTGCCGAAGAAGGGTGCGCACGATTAGGAGAATCTGCTTCCGCAGAGCATAGTTGTGAGCGCTTTTTGTTGTTTGTTTGAGTGGAAACCAAATCTGGAGATTGAAAGCGAGCAAGGAAAACTGGTAGAAACCCTTGTGATTTGTCAAGGAAGAGTGAGATTTGGTTCTTGATGATCAATGTCGAAGATGAAACATCTTCTGAAAAAGCTTCACATAGGTGGGGGTTTGAACGAGCACCAAAGGTTGGGGGAAACTCGTCCGGTGATCAGCCCGAACCCGACTAGTAATTCGACGGTTTCATCGTCTTCTGGGTCTTCGTCAGTTCCGGCGTCGGTTTCTTTGGGTGAAATGGATAGGTTTGGTGTTGCTGAATCTGTCGCCGATCGGAGTCCCGATGACTTCAATATTTTGGAGGAGGAGTTTCAGATGCAATTGGCTTTGGCAATTAGCGCCTCAGATCCTGCTGCCAGAGAGGATCCCGAATCAGCTCAGATAGATGCCGCAAAGCGGATGAGTCTCGGCTGTTTTCCTACTGTATCTGACAGCCATGCCTTAGTTGAACTTCTTTCCCTTCAGTATTGGGTGAGCTGTTTGAGTTTTTGATTTAGGTTTTTTCTATTCTCTTTTAACTCGAATTTTGGTGATGCTTTATTTATGTGGTTTCTAATGAACTAGTTATGCTTTTCACTTGTTTTTTGTTTTGTTTTGTAATGCTAAATTTCGTCAGCATTACATTTATATTTCTGAATCTTGTGGTTTTATAGATATTCATCGGACTGAACAAAATATAGTCATTATTTATTTGCTGCTGTTTCTTCAAACACTTTTGAATTGCAGTTAGGTTGATAACACACATTTTGGATAATGAAGAGTGTTATTTTTGTTTTTCCTCAGAGAATTTTGCTGTTCAGTGGCACGTGAGTGATTTTGTGGGATTCAATGGAAATGTCTTTTTGGTTTCAAGATAATGAAGAACCACTATATATCTCTACACAGTTGTTTATTGGAAATGTTTGAACATTTCTTAAATGTACACCAGTCTAAGGGTGATTCTTTGCCTCCCATTATATAGATTTTGAAAATTTTAGATTGTTCTCTTTATTTTAAAATAAATGCGGGCTGAAGAGCATCTTTTGATATGTTTGTCTTAAAGTTTCCATGACATAGTTTGGCCTACGTCATGCAGAGTTACAATGTTGTAAATTACGATGAAAAAGTGTTGGAAGGTTAAAACTTAGTCTAAGGGTGATTCTTTGCCTCCCATTATATAGATTTTGAAAATTTTAGATTGTTCTCTTTATTTTAAAATAAGTGTGTGCTGAAGAGCATCTGTTGATGTGTTTGTATCTTAAAGTTTCCATGACATAGTTTGGTCTACGTCATGCAGAGTTACAATGTTGTAAATTATGATGAAAAAGTGCTGGATGGCTTTTATGATATACATTGCACAACCGGAAATTCATTTAGCCAAGGGAAGATGCCATTGTTTGTGGATCTTCAAGCAACTTTGGTTTCTAGTGATGTTAATTATGATGTGATTTTGGTAAATCGCATGTTTGATCTGGAGCTTCAACATCTGGAAAGACAAGCATACATTACTTTTATGGATTGTAGAGGCTCAAATGAAAGACTCGTTTTCAATGGGCTTATTCAAAAAATTGCTAATATTGTTGTCAATAAAATGGGTGGTCCTGTTGATGATGCTGATGAAATGTCCAAAAGATGGAAAGCAAGGAGTTATGAGTTGCGTAGTTCTCTCAAAACAAATATTTTACCCCTCGGTCTCCTTGACTTTGGACTTTCTCGCCATAGAGCCCTTCTTTTTAAGGTTTACTCTTTTACTCTTTAAATTTTACTTTATTTCCTGAATAAAAACTTTTCTTTATTATTTTTTTATTAATTAAAATTCCTGGGATCATGCTCCTGGTTTTAGGTTCTAGCTGATAGGATTAATCTTCCGTGTATGCTGGTCAAAGGAAGCCACTATATTGGCACAGATGATGGGGCTGTAAACTTGATTAAATTGGATGGAGAAAGGTAATTATTGTCTCAAATATGCTGATTATGAATTTTGCGGCTTGATCAAATATCAATCATTATTGTTTTCGGTAATGTTGCCTGGTGGAAGAACAAATGAATGAATCTGGGGGAAATTTCAGAACCGGAAACCACAAGTATTGTGAAATACTTGGGATACTCATGATAGAAGAGATATAAACATTCCTTTGATAACTGATAATCTCGTAGACATTCCCACCCACTATGTAGACTTTCTTGGACGATACCCCTACTAATGCTTACTATAGATTAATTACAATGGTATCATCAACAATTCGGTTTACCTTTATTCCTATTAAGTCAAGTGAAATAGAATTCTGACTGAATAAAACAATGAAAAAACTTCCTTGTGAATGTGGTTCAGTAAATTTGTTGATATCCTATGGATATGTTTACTTAAACTTACCTTTAATTTTCTATTTCATATCAAGGTACTTTGGTGTTTTGATTTTTCAGTTCTAATAGTTGGGTTGATGATCCTTTTAATTAATATAAAAGAAAAGCTGAAGTAGAATTTAACTCATTAACTTAGGCGTATAGGCAATAGACATCTTAAATTCTTTTTTTAAGATCAACTGCTCTTGTACTTTGAGTTATTTGCAAAATAGCTCAACTAGAATTTGAGCATATACTCAATTTCGAACACATAGTTTATTTTGCTTTGGGTCTCAAAATCAATTGTAGTATTGATTGAGTGAAAAGAGTGAGTGAAGGGAACCATGGGAAGTTAAAAGGACCATTGCAAGTGAAAAACATGAGACGTTTTACAAAATTTATCATGGCATAGCCATTTTGCTACTGAGAAATACTAGATGGATTTTTATCTTGTATTCTAGATGAATATGTTGAAAGTGTGTTGTAGGGATTAGGTGATAGTCATCTCTGGGTGGATAGGGTAAAGTGGCTGGCCTTCCTTAGAGAATGGAGCAGTAAACCTATTTTTTTACCCCATTGTCATGTCCAGCTTTGTGTATAGTTAAGAAAATGAACCGTGACCTTAGTAGAAATTAGTCCGACTGTAGTTAATACCTTGTATGTAAACTTGACGAGTAGATTTTGTATGGAATTCCTGTAAACATTTTTTTTCAGTGTTTATTTTAGTAGAATTCAGATCATAAATAAGTGTCTCTGCCTTCAGGACACATTTCATTGATGCTTTCAAAAGGCAAAGCAAAGGAAATTTCGCTCTCTTGGATCTCAAATTAAATTAACATTGAATCCATGTTTTTTGTTTATGATTTTTAGGCTTCCAATAACAAGGAAATAATGGTCGCATTTGGCTTTAAATAAAATTAACATCAAATTATTAATCATGAGTGTTTATAAAAAAAGATCTATGTTTGTGTCTTCAATAGTTACTAAGAAATTTTTTGTGATAATATGTTTCCTAGTGCAGTGAATACATTATTGATTTGATGGGTGCTCCTGGTACGCTAATCCCATCTGAGCTAGCCAGTAGTCAACTACAAAACTCAGGATTAGATGCCATGAGAATCAAAGAAAGGCCAATAATGGAACCAACTGAGGAAAGTTTATGCAATCGCAATAGAGTTACAGAAATTGGTAACCTAACGTCGAATGAAGCAGCATCATTTGGAGGTGTAAAATCAATCAAGAACTGCAGAGATTCTGTTCTTCAAATTCAAAATGAGATTGATGATGGGTTTGGGGAGCTTTCTGAGTTGCAAAATAACTCAGAGAGCACATCAGGTGTCAGTGGAAAAAGATCTTCTGCCCAAAAGAAGAAAGTTAAAAATGTTTCAAAGTATGTAATATCTGCAGCAAAGAATCCAGAATTTGCTCAAAAATTACATGCTGTTTTGTTAGAGAGTGGTGCATCTCCTCCTCCTGATTTGTTTGCAGATATAGACTCACAAGGTCCTTTTGAAACAAAAGAGCTACCAATCCATTCAATCAATGGAGAAGACGTTGATAGATGTCAGAGCAAGTCTCAAGACTTGTCAGCAAGCAATGATCAACCAGTTGCTACTAATATAAACGAGTTGCTTGACAATATTTCCTTTGAAAGGAAACCAAAACGGTGTGCTGAGGCGTTAGTTGAGCAACAGGGAGAATCGGATCTGTGGAATCATAATGTTTCTCAATGTGGCACTACAAGTGAGAATCGTATTCCTCTGGGTGGTGGAATCTATGAACAGATTCACAAAGATGCTATCGGTATAGGAAATGCTGGAATAATTGCAAAGGGTACTCATCAGAAATACATGGACGGGCCTTCCATGATTGCCAACGCCAGCTCTTGTCAAAGACATCAGCAACTAGCCTGGGGTGTCAATAACAAATTCATTGGTGGTATTGAAAAACTCGCTAATCAAATTGAGGCAGGCAATGCATCAGAAAAGACGAAAATAATGGATGCCAGTCCTATACACGTTGTTTGTGATGATCATGCTGAGAATGTTGGCCCGGTGTTGAATGAGGTTGCAGAATGGGAAATTCCATGGGATAATATCAACATTGGTGAACGTATTGGCATTGGTGAGTAATTCTCATTATTGACATTGTTTAATTGCAAACTATTTATCTATTCATATTGGTAATTTGAGTGCTTATTTGTTACTTGATTATACTGTTGTTCACAAGTCACATGCAGGTTAGGATCTTTGTTATGGATCTCATGTACTTTTTGTGCCTTAGCAACCAAGTGTTTGCATAAATCTTTTTCCCTTTGGTTTGATCATTGCAGCTTGATCTTTTAAAGCTAATCTTCTTATTACATCAGTGAGGATGGTGATTGGACAATCCTTTTAGCTTGTTATATGTAATTGTCTTTTTTTTTTGCTTCTACATGTTAATAATTAAGAATTAGATTTGATATTTTCTTAATTAAGAGAGATTTGATGTTTTTTATTGAATTAGAAATTATTTTTTTTAAGTATTTGGTTTCTATTTTTCTTAAAAATAAGTTTCCTTGATTTATATTTATGTACAAGTATTTTTACCATAATAATAAAATAGAGCGAAGATTATTTTCTTCCTCTGTGTTTCTAACATGGTATCATAGTTGTTGCATTAGGTTCAGTAATTCTACTTGTTTGTTCTACTAAGCAAACTATAGGAGAGCCACGACGCAAGAGTATGTCCACAATTGGTTACTTTATGTTCATTGTTCTTCACAATTGGTTGCTTGATTTTCAGTTAGCTGTCTCCCCGTTGTTCATCTGTGCTGCATAGATATCGTCACAGATCTTTGTTGGAGTTTACCTCGCGGTCTGGTTTGCAACTCACATGATGTTTGTTGTCTCTTTGTCGTCGTCATTTTTAATTGTTGTTCGATACCATCACTTGTCAATAGTGGAGCAGAAATTGGCTGTGTTGTGTTATAGTTCATCGTTTAACATTTTATTTGTTGGCCAAGCCTTATTTGCAATCTGTATGCGAGCTCCATTTTTTTCTTCAGGGGTTCTTGTCTTGAGCTCTGGTCTATTCATCTTGAGCTCGGTCTAGTTCATCACGAGTTTTTCGAATGTCTGAATCTCACTAGTTTATTCTCCAAACAACAAGCCTTCATTATTTTATTTTTGTTCTTTTCTTTTTGTATGCCCAAATAAGCCACCTGTTGAAAATATCATGACGATTGGGCTTTTTTTGATGAGTTACTTTAGTGGAAATATTAGATTGTATGCTTGTTCGGAAGACAATAAATTTTGGGTTTGGGTGTTTGTTTTATTGTGATCTTGGGAACTTTTTACTTTCTTCATTATTTTTTAGCAAGTAGAATTATGCAATATTTTATAATTTTTCTTCTTTCTTTATGCATTATATGTTAGCGACCAGAGCCGCGAAAGTAGAGTTTTAAGAAAACCCTAGCCATTAGAGATCTCTTTCTGAAGATTTGTTAGTTGTTGTTTTTTTGTGGGCCTCTTTGAAGTTAGATATTGGCGAGCCATTTTTTTATTACCTAGTTATGTAGTGAGTTATCTCCGTAATCAGTTGAATTTTATTGAAGTTTATAATCCAATTTGATGGTGAGTGTTAAAATTATTTTTCTAATTAAGGAGATTTGATTTTACATTGAATTACGAATGAGTTTCTTTAAGTATTAGGTTTCTAAAAATTAGTTCTAAGAATAAGTTTCTTTGTTGATATTTCAATTTTGTGTCTAAATATTTTTATCATATGAATGAAGTAGGACAAAACATTATTCACTTATTCTCTATTTCTAAAATTAATATATTACATGGATGTTGATCATGTCTAAATTTGAATTGAGGAAGTTATTTCTAATATTTGTTGCATTGTGTATCTTTCTTCATTTTTCAACTTCCAAAAAATGCCTATCAACTTTTTATAATTGAACATATTGATAAAGCTGCACACCCACAACTATCTGACTTTTAAACTAAATTCTTTGTTGACGATTCTCTTTGTTAAGTGTTAACAGATATCCAGGTTGTTCACTAACAATTTTGCTATGTATGTGATCTGTAGGTTCATATGGTGAGGTCTATAGAGCTGACTGGAATAATAGTGTAAGTTGCATGCTTGGCATATCAATTCTTTTATTACATTGGTGGTATTTTATATTATTATTAAGGATAATTATCAATGGACCTCCTGAAATTAGGAGTATTTTTCAACTGACACATTAAATTTTTTATTTTATTAATTGACACATCAAAGTATTATTATTTTTCAACTGACTCATTAAATTTTTAATTTATCAATTAACACCTCAAAGTTTAGAGAATTATCACCAACACTTTATCATTGACTGCAAAACTATCAAAATTTAAGTTAATTAACTCTTTTTTATAATTTGATTTTGAATTTTTCTAAATTATTATATACTCTAGATTAAAATGATTGAAAACAAAAAATTAAAATGAAAAAAATCAAAATTGAATACAAAAATATGCATAATTACAAAAACTTAATGTTAGAGTGTCGTTGATAAAATTTTTAAATTTAACATATCAATTGAAAATACATTAATATTTTAAAGTGTTAATTAATAAAAGTAAAAGTTTGAAGTGACATTTGAAAAATACTCCCACTTCATAGTGTAAATTGATACAATTAATAGTTTGTTAGTTGAAAATACCCTTAACTTTAGAGTGTCCATTGATAATTACTCTATTATTAAACATATGGCTTAAGCTTCCGCTGCCTAAGAAAATAGTACTATGTACATGAGCAAGAAAGATTAGGACTTCTCACAAAGTGAATGCTTTAATTTATGCAAAACTTTCTGTAGCATGTTTTATTCTATTTGCACAATGTGGTGTGATATTTTTTTCCCTTTCTCTTGAAGCAATTTATAAGAAATGATGTTTGAATTTCCTTTTATGTATGATAACTGGATGCTTTCATTTTATTGATATATACATTATGTTACATGTCCATATTGTCTAGTTTAGATTTCATTATTTCCTTTGATGATTTAGGATGTTGCTGTGAAGAAGTTTTTGGACCAAGATCTTTCTGGCGATGCATTGGCTCAGTTAAGGACTGAAGTAAGCTGCCCAATATCAGCGTCCTGCATAAATTTTTTTTTTCATAATGTAGAAATTGGTCAATTTTAAAAATTTACTTTTTCTGTCATGGACTTCATGCTGCTCTCCATGTGTAGGTTGAAATCATGTTAAGACTGAGGCATCCCAATGTTGTGCTTTTTATGGGAGCGGTTACTCGTCCTCCACATTTCTCCATCCTGACAGAGTTTCTTCCGAGGTTGATTTCTTTTGTTCTAACATTGATCTGATATATAATATTGTGTAGTTAGATATACTCTAGTTCTGCTCTCTTTCGAAATCACATTTCTTGCAACCGAATAATCCTTTGGCTGCTGTTTTGTTGGAGTTTAGATTGCGTGGTACTTGATATAATATATGCAAGCATGAGATTTGAATCCAAGCCCTTTTCTGTCAGGGGTTCACTGATTGTATGTCTTAAACTGTACGGAAATATGCCTTGTGATTACAAAGAAGTTTACAGTTGAATACAATGTGATTTAGTTGGTGCATTTTCACATTGTTGCTAGTACATCAATAAAGTGTATTGATGTTTACCCTCCTACGGGTGTAGGCTGAAAGGAGTTTTAATTATTCTGCCCTTTGGGATTTGCAGGGGAAGTTTGTATAGGTTGCTGCATCGGTCCAACACCCAACTTGATGAGAAGAGAAGGCTAAGAATGGCTCTTGACGTGGTAATGAGTTGAAGTATTGCTTTTTTTGCTTGTGTTCCTTCCTGATTCAGTGCAATTTGTTTTAAAATATTTTTATTCAATTACAGGCCAAGGGAATGAATTATTTGCACACCAGCCATCCAACCATTGTTCATCGAGATTTAAAGTCTCCAAATCTCCTTGTTGATAAAAACTGGGCTGTTAAGGTCAGCGCTTGTCATTTCTGTTATATATATATATATATAAAGTTGGCTATTGAATGTTTTTAAAAGCTTTTTCTCGCTGTAGGTTTGTGATTTTGGTTTGTCACGGATAAAGCTCCATACTTTTCTTTCTTCGAAGTCAACTGCTGGAACGGTACAGCAACTTTAATTACTGAAATTTCAATGGTTTTCCATTGTACTTATTGTCGTTAAATTTTTATTTATTGCTGAGTAACTACTAGTAGTAGCATGATTTTTCATAAATGTTCTATGATATTAATTTGGATTGATGAATTCAGCCGGAATGGATGGCCCCAGAAGTTTTGAGGAACGAGCCAGCCAACGAGAAGTAAGTAGTCCATTTAATAACAAGAATGCCAATTATTTTGTGAAATAATCCATGGTGCACGATCACTCAGCTCTTCTGCATGTGGGGGTTTATTAATTCTGTAACTATTTTTAATCTCCTTGGATCAACTAGTTGCATCTATGGTTCATTGCAGGTGCGATGTGTACAGTTTTGGCGTGATATTGTGGGAGTTGGCTACTTGCTCTATACCATGGAAAGGTTTGAACCCAATGCAAGTTGTGGGAGCTGTTGGATTCCAGGATAGGCGTCTGGAGATTCCGGATTACGTCGATCCAGCTGTTGCACAAATCATGTGTGATTGTTGGCGAAAGTAAGTTAAAAAAAATCAACGTAATCACAAATAAATGTTGTTTATCGTACCATCTTTTTATCATTAGCCATTTATTAGGATTGTCCAAAAGAAATCTAATGGCTTTGCCACTGCTTCATTTCCAGGGATACACACTTGAGGCCTTCGTTCTCTCAACTCATGCTCCGTCTGAGGCGACTTCAGCGTCTGGGTTGTCCATTCTTGACCGCAAAATAGCCCCCGAATATCAAGACGAAAGGACCGGGTTGTTATTTGGCATAACAGTTAAAACCATCCTCGGCTCGAAGAGCCGGAGGAAAGGGATCTTATATTGCTTCTATTTTCCCTCTTTTTTTTTTTTCTGGAAAGAAAATTTAGGAATCGATTGGCGGGATGTGCTGGTTCAATCAAAGTGGGAGCTCAGCACAACCCTGTTGGAAGACAATCTGAAATCCCACTACAGGGTGCTGGACAGGTGCCATGGGAGGACCTATGAAGAGAGGAGTTTGAGGTCATATATCTAGGTTGTATTGGTCTGCATGTAAGATACAGGGGATAGAAATTAAAAAAAAGGTGTAGAAAAATGTAAAAATTTGTACCAGGGAAGCCAACTTTTGGAATTGTAAACATTGGGTCTTCACTGGTTAGTGTGAACAAAAAAAAATGTCAAAAAAAGGACAAAGGAAGAAAGAAGGAAATATTTGAACCTCTTTACGCATCCCTGTTTACAATTCTCGATGAGCATTGACGCTTCCTTTTCTTCTTGGTCGAAGCTCGCCTTTCTGGTTTCTTCCCAGTTTATGCGTTTCTTCAGGTTGGTTTTTTCCCCCAATCCGTGATTCCATCTCTCAATTTTCTGACGATTTAGTGTGTTGCGTTGGAAAAGTATTGATGGGTTTTGATTGGTTGTAGATATAAATCCATGAAGTTACTTTCTTTTGCAAAAGAACTGCTCATTTACGGTCTTGGTTTCGTTGTTTAAGGCTTTTTTTTGGATTTATGTTTTCAAAGAATTCATATATTTGGCAGCGGATAATCTTCTGTTTGTTGAGTTGGAGAATACCAATTTTGTGAATGCCGATGGTCTTGTTTTTGGTCCTGTTGTCAGATATCTTCAGCTTGATAGAAAATTGGTACTCTCTCTCTAACTAATTTATGGGCATGGTTCTTTGAGTAACTTTACGGTTCTGCATGGACTAATTTTATTGACTGATAGTGTTGCTCGATAACAAAAGTCAAAATCCCTAGCTTGCTTCCAAAGCTCCTATACCCCAGTCCGACATCATGTGAGAGAGTAAGTCATAATGACTTAATAAGCTAGAGATGTAAGTCATTTTACTTGTGATCACAAAGAACTACTCTACATTAGAGGTAATAACTCTCGCACTCCGACTGCCAGACTTTAAACCGTAGAACTTGATACCAACACTGTAATCTTTGAAACAATTGAACTAAGCCCGAACAGAGTGTTGCTGTGATTCCAATATGGCTGTTCACACATGTGCACAGAGCTATAAACATTCTTAATATGGCACTGCCATTACTTGGGACGATGCTCTTCGATCGAGTACGAGATATTTCAAGCATAAAACCTACAAGCTTTTTATGTGCAATAGCCACTCGTTCGTCACCAATTGTCTTCATCGGCTTGGTTATGGTGGGTAGATGAATTGGAACATGATGAATGTAGTTGGTTTGGTTCTGTCTAAGGGGCAATGGGTCGATCGTGTTTTGGAATTTATGTAGCCGGGTGGTCGTTTTTTATTGGAACATGCAAAACGTATTTACCTCACACTTAATTCAGTGACCTTCACTAGGATTTTGACCGCCAAAAAAAGCAGTGAAATATAACCGAGTAAATAAAAATGTGTTTTTTTTTAATATATATTTTTTAAATTTTATAATGAATTTCTGCTGACGTGTTAATATGACCAAAAAGCGACGTGAAGGAAGATTCACGTGCGAGGGACCCTCTCGAATCTGTGCCTGGATCCCACTCGCTGGTTTTCACTTCTTCGTTCTTCCGTTGCTCTCTGATCTTACTCTCGTTCAACTCTCACTCTTCGTCTCTACAATGTCTAGACCGCCTTCTCTTTCCGAGCTTAGCCTTCTCATCCTCTGCTCTGCGCTCTTCGTTTCCACGCTCTCCTTTGTCGCTCTCTCGCTTCCTCAGTTTGAGGAGTTGATTCTATCCAATTCCACTTTGGACTCCAGCAATGCATCTCTCTCCAGGAACAAGGAAGGTAGCTTCGCAGACATCATCGATCGTGCTCTCCAGAATGAATTCATAGAGAGTGACCAGAATGAAGGTACGATATTATACTTTTTTTTGTGTTTCTGACTTGAGATTACGAGTTCAATGAAGAATCCTCCAATTCCAGTACAACGATGCAGCTCTCCTCGCCATTTTTTTTCCCTACTAGTTATTCTCGTTTTGATTCCTCATTTCGTATTATTTGCAGCTACTGATGCTGGAAGTTTCAATAACAGGTCACGGAACAGCAGGTTTGGTCGAACAACTACAATTTTCTTCAATTAATAAAAATTAGGAATATATGATACATAGAGGATGTGAAATGTTGTAGTACTATACAGATTTTTTTAGGTAGTATTTACCTGTGGCTTTATATATTAGATTGTTGGATAATTATGCAAAATAACTTTTTAAAAATTATTTAAGTTTTTAACATGAAAGATTACCAAATTATATGGTATTACTTATCAATGACTATGCTCTTTTCCAGTGTTCTACCGTTTCATATATCCTAATCTCCACAAGTCTCTTCCATATACAATTATGCTTCCACGACATAAAATGCTTAGATGAAAATTATTCACTTAAAAACTTGACTGCATTCATATCTTTGAGATGACGGAAATAAAGAAAACAATGTCACATCTGTTGAATGAAATTAGGGATTATATTTGAATTAACTAACAGTATACTGTGCTTATTTCTAAAGCGATTCTCTTTATTTGATATGTTGAACATGCAGTTTTAGAAACAGTATCCAGTGTGAAGTCAAAGAAAAATGAAACAAAGCAGGGCAAGTATATGCTTTTTAGTTCCAAAATGTTCTTAACATCTTCATGCCATTCTACATACGTTGCATGGCTAATATCTTCTTGCATGGCACTTTAGACCATTTCAACTTCATCACGTTTTCAATCTGGATAATGATAATAGGGTAGAAGATATCCCGACTTTGATTGATCGAAGAGTGAGGATTTTAAATGTTAACTACTTTTTGTCTCGATTTATGATTGTAGTTATAAATGTTAAATTCAAGACCTTTTCTTATGTCGTTGTTTTCCTCTTCCACACAGGACAATGTATTTATAATATCAAACTTCAAATCCAAATATCCAGTACTCCAGCTGGACTTTTGGTAAATACATATTCGCTCTTTTCTTTGAAAGCATATTTCAGGGCTTAAATTGTAATCCAATACCAACTTTTAATATCCACATGTAGATTAATCTCAGATCTAGTAGTTGTTATTGTGTCAGCAACTTGCGGCGGCATTGCTTTTGCTTGTGCAGGACAACCAGTACAACTTTTCGTCAATTTTGTGTTCTGGTGAGCTAGTTCATCAAAAGGATCCTTCAATATTATTGTGCATTTTTTGCACAGGTTATTACTGGATATCTACTGGCTGGATCTGTTATTGGACCTGGCTGATTTACCTTCATCAGCGAAATGGTGCAAGTATGCTCTTAAAAATATATCTAAAACGATTTGTATCTTACTTCAAAATTACATCCTTATGTAGACTAATAAATATGATTATTGAAAACTATTAAATAATTGAAGAGACTTTTGCCAGATGCCTAATCTTGAATAAACTAACAATAACAGTAAATCCCTTAATTCTATGAATGACATTAATCTAATTTATCTAAGCTAGGAAACATAAATGTTATTTTTTCAGTCAATTTCGTTCTAACCGAACGATGTGGATGTTTTTTCAACAAATGCAGTGATCAACCATATTGACCTATGGAAATATGTAAGTTTGAAAGAACTAAAGTTTTTCATCATATATTTATGCTGTGTTTAACTAGTTCTGCCACTTGGTCACAAATAGCATGTCTTGTTGATTTTTTTTTTTAATTTTCTGGCACACGATGCCTAACATTTTTCTTTCTAACTAGTGTATGTAGGTAGAAACTGTGGCGCAGTTTGGTGTAATTTTTCTTCTTTTTGCATTGGGCCTTGAGTTCTCGTCAGCAAAGGTTGTTTTTTCCTGTTCCTTGATCACATGATGCATAATATTTTTGCTTAGGGGGACTATTTGTTGTTAAATCATGTGGTTCTGCAATTTTAGCTTCGAGTTGTTAGGGCCGTTGCTGTTTTAGGAGGACTCCTTCAAATAGTCCTATTTATATGCCTGTGTGGAATCACTGTGACGGTATGTTTATTAACATTTGTGTGGAAACTCATAAAGAATTTTTATATATATTGTACAACTTGTTAGAAGATAACTGGCCATTTGGTGATGATAATCAGTACTCATTTTCATGCTAAATTCATTATAATATTTTTTTCATGTTTGTTTGATTCCCTTACAGTTATGCGGTGGTAAAGGTTCAGATGGATTATTTGTCGGCGCATTACTTTCTATGATGTGCAATGGCCAAGCACCATCGCACAACGACCGACCACCATCTCGGACCCCCCGACGCACCATCCCGACCGCCAAGTTTTATCTAACTTAATTGCTATTTTCGCAGATAACTTGGACTTTGAGAAGCCCTCGGACAAAGATATAGGGCAGCCAAGGGACTTGTTCGAGTGGGAGCACGAGGACCATGGCACGCGCGCACGCTGGACACCAACAGCTCGGCCTGAGCGTGCCCCCGCTACCGAGATAGCGCGCCCAGCGCGCGCCCCCAACATCAAGACAGCGCGCCCAGCCCGCGCCCACACTATCGAGACAGCGCGCCCAGCGCGCGCCCCTTACATCGAGACAGCGCGCCCAGCGCGCGAGCCAACTATTGAGACAGCGTGCCTACCCGCGTTCAGCCTTGCACGCACAACATGCTCCGCGCGCACGTTCACTTTGGCTACAACGGCGAGATCAACGTCGCCTGAGCGCGCACAACTTACCCACAGGACAGCACCGTCGCCCGAGCGTGCAGAACTTAGCTTCACGACAGCAACGTCGCCCGCGCGCACACCACTTAGCAGCACGCCCGCAGCGTCACCTGCGCGCGCTCAACTTAGCAACTCAAAGGCAACCGCGCGAACCCCAGCAACATTGCGCGGGCACAAGACAGCGCCCAACAGGCCCACGATTACAACCAAGGACACAACGCCATGCCGGCCCACGATCGCAACCAAGGACACAGCGCCAAGCCGGCCCACGATCACAACCAAGGACACAGCGCCCAGCAGGCCCACGATCGCAACCGAGGACACAGCGCCTTGCCGGCCCACGATCGCAACCGAGGACGCAACGCCCAGCCGGCCCACGATCGCAACCGAGGACACGTTCGAGGCTGCCCAGCCCACCCGATAGGCCCATCGGCCATTTCTCTAGTTTTCCCGAGTTTTTCTAAGTCTTAGAATAAGAGAAGGAACCCTAAAGGGCCAGCCGCCTTCCTAGTAGGGAACTACCCCCATGGGCCCTCGGCTTTCCTTAAAGGGACCCTTCCCGCACTCTATATAAGTGCCCCTCCCCCTTGTGTTTTCTTTAGTGAAGTTTATCAAATAAGAAAGCCTTGTGCTTTACTTGATAACCATCCTCCGACCCTTCTTCTCCGGTGAGTCACATCCGGCCAAGGAGCGTCACCCCTCGTCGAGCGCACGGTGCGTTACATCCGAGCGCCCCCTCGAGGTCTACCGAGCTTAGCCACTCCGCCGCCCGAGTGTCTAAGTTGCCCCGCCGTCCACCGCCGTCAACCTTTCGAGCCACGCCCGCCTCCTTCCTGAACGGTATTTTCCTTCTCTCTTTTCCTTCCCGTTTACATCTCACTTGTTGGCCGAGACAACACTTGTCCGGACACTCGAGTGCGTGCGTTGCTTGTCCAAACTCCGTCTATCTCCTTGGCGGCCTTGGCCATCAAGCATACATTTTTCCACGCTAAGTGGCACGTCCCTTGATCCGCGTCGTGCTAACCTTCCGGAATCAAAATTATGTGATATTTTCGGAAAATGTATATATAATTTAACACATTTCAGATGTATTCTTTTTATTTTATAATTTTTCTTGTTACAACAGCTTGACTTGATATTTTTTTGGAAAATCTCGTACCCTTTCTCATTCTTTACTTTCTCATGGAAAAAATATACAAAGCCACCATACATTGACCTTACAGTGCAAATATTTTACAGGTATCAACTCCTTTGTTATTCAAGCTGATTCCTGCTGTAGTGCACGTAGGTGTTCTCTTGCGTTGGTTCTCACATGATAAGTAGCTGATTCCTCAGTAGAGGTATAAGTCGCTGCTTTTTTGTTCTTAGTCTAAACCCTTCTCAAATTTTTGTTTTGAAACATTGATGTATTTTCCTTCCTTTCTTCTTTCATCAAGATTGGATTTAAAGGAGATAACCTCCGCCCAGATGGTGGTAAGCAGCGTGTCATGGTGATCGTCCAAGGCTCACGCGATTTATGATAGTAAAGTTCTTGGGATGCAAATTCAGATTTTATCCAAAAAGTTTTACCTTACGAACCATTCGTAGAGTACTTGTGGTACTGTGGAAGTTGATTGAGGGTACTCAATGAATTTCATACTAATTCTAGTCTCTGATGATTCCATGGAATCAGATGAAGAAATCAGAGCTGGCCTTGCGCATGGAAGCACAACCAGGAACCAGACCATAGCAAAAATATAACAAAGCATGAAAGCTTGGCATTGCATTTTCTCTGTGAGTTAAATTCTTTTTGAAATTCTCCATAATTTTTGTCTCCTTTACACTGACACTAGTTCATTTTCTTTTTCTCTGTCAGCTAATTTTTACTTTCTTAGTGGCACAACTTGATTATCTTTTGAAGGTACGCCAATAAATTCTACGAATATGAAATTGTATATTTGTTCAGGTCATTTTCTTTTCCTTGCTATGTATAGATAGATGTTTTAAGGGGGTCTTGAAAATAAGCAATTTATGATGTGGCCATCCCTAGCAGTTATATAAATTCTACTGAGTTATTCAGTAATTTCTTTTGGTTATTCCCTTGTTTTAGCGAAACTCAATCCAGTTCGGAGTTGTTTATGTTTAAATAAATTAGTCGGAAAAGAATTTTGGGTAATTATCATTAGATATTCTTTAGTTAGGACCATTTTTCACGTTGCCTAATAATGCTAATTTCACCGATCAATGCCTCACAATTTAAAACTTTATCAACTGATCTCTTGTTGTTAATTGTGCAAGAAGTTAGAAAAGTGCACAAGTTCCCTTTATGTACATTTCTACTTAAACATTGATGAAAAAAATTCACCAAATCGAGTAATTTCTTGAGCTTTCTTTGAAGCCACAGTAAATGGCCTGAGAAGCCATCTTTTGTAGGCCAGTTATCCAGCACGCTGTGCAATCGGAATCCCCGTGTCTACGCCAGGTTCAGAGCTCTTCCCGCAGATTCCACGACTCCCTGTGCAATATTGGTATGATGATTCAGATATTTTATTTTTCAATGTTATTTTTATTTTTCAATGCATAAAATTAAAAAAGTTGATGCTATAAAAAGCAGCACCTTTATAAGAGTGGACAACTCAAAAAAACATAGCTAACAGGATTGATCCCCTACCCTTCCACAAATGGTGAAAAAAACATCATCAGTCACTGTTCCCCAATGGTAGACACTAGAATTAGCCCCAATCATGAGTGGAGGTGAGAAAGAGCATGTGATATTTTAAAAACCCAAGACAGCTCGAATATCTATGATTTATAATTGTAGGATGCCGACAAATGCTGCCTCGTTTTGATTGCAGAAGTAATGGCTACCGTGAGAACGCCAAGAACTCTACAGTCCCTTCTTTCACCAACAACAATATTAGCCAAAACCAAAAGGGTCGATTATAGATCCAGGAAGAAGCCAAAAAGTAAACCCCCCAATTTAACCATTATTTATTTTTTATTTCAGAGTAGGTTATGTCAGGCAGAGTCAGCAGCAGTCTCTGATTTGTCATTTTCCTCAATTGTTTGACATTGTTTTTAGATAAGCTCCTGGCTCTTGAGAGGACGCATACCCCTCTCTCTCTCTCAGCATTAGTGACGAAAATTGCGATTTCTGGGTTGAAACTTTGATGGGTGGGCTTGAAAATGAAGTAGCTCCCTACCCTTTTAAGAGAAAAGCCAGAAATAGTGTGAGCTCTGACGTGGGAGATTTGAAAAAATGTGAGTGTGGTGAAGAAAATGGTAGTCTGCAAAAAGTGGGAGTGATCACGGCATGAGTTTCTTAAAAGTTTTCACATGATTCATCATTCTCCAACTTTTTCCAACAATTTCTATGACAACTTCTTTAGCTCCCTCCTAAAATTCAAATCCAATTTTTGGATAAATAGACATGTTCATAGTATAGACAAGTGGGTGTTTTCGTATGCTACATATTCTGTCTTTTTGGCGTCAGTTCTTCTGGTTCAATCATTATGCAGAAATCAAGGACATAATCTGAAGAAGATGATGATGCTGTGTGTGGACAAGAAAGTCCACTGCCTCCCAAGAGGAAACCCTAGTTCTTAGACTCTGTTTATCTGGTTTTTTTAAACACATTTGATGCACGGGTTTATTCATCTGGGTGTCCTCATAAAGTTGGTCTTTTTTTTTCTTTCCAAACAGTGAGTACACAGTGGACAAAAGAAGCAAAAAAGGAGAGATTTTTAGGGCGAAATCGTCAAAATTTGTGAAGACCCACTTTGCCACTCTATTTAATTGGCCTGAAAAGCTTGTTTAAAAAAAGAAATCTTGCTCCGGCCATGGCACCCAGCCAAGCTCCTCCTCACGGTCTAGCTCCTGAAGAATTTACAGAGCTCAAGCCCCTCATCAACTCCTACCACGCCTTTCATTCTTCTTCAAACACCTGCTCTTCTCTCATCACTCAACGGATCGAAGCTCCTGCTCATGCCATTTGGCCTTTCATTCGTAGCTTTGATAATCCTCAGAAATACAAGCACTTCATCAAGGGCTGTAGTATGACCGGCGACGGCGGCGTCGGAAGTATCAGAGAGGTCACCGTCGTGTCGGGACTTCCGGCGTCGACGAGCACCGAGAGGCTGGAGATTCTAGACGACGAGAGACATATTTTGAGCTTCAGGGTCGTCGGAGGAGAGCACCGGTTGAAAAACTATCAGTCCGTTACGTCTGTGAATGAGTTCATCAGAGATGGGAAAGTGTATACTGTCGTTTTGGAATCCTATGTTGTCGATATACCTGACGGGAACACTGGCGAGGATACCAAGATGTTTGTCGATACTGTCATTAAGTTGAATTTGCAGAAGCTTGGTGTGGTAGCCATGGCGTCTCTGCATGGGCACGAATGATTTGATCCGGGTTAGTATTTATTTTTTATGGGTTTCCCTGATTTTTTTTTTGGATAGTTGGATTTATTTCCCCGGAAGAGAATGAAGTTGTTATGTATTTGAGACTGCAATAATCCTCAGCTTCAGCTGGATTGAAATGGAGATTCATTCTGAACCCATCTCTTCATCTTCTTCATTTTTCAAGCTTTCTCACGCACTTCCATGGCGGCTTTCTTCTCTCTCTCTCTCTCCCCTCCTTTTCCTCTAGTTGGTGCGATTTGATTATTTCAAGCAGAACAGTTTGAGAAACACAAGGAAACTCAACCTACCTTTGAATATGAAGCCTTTCCTCAAGAATTAAATTCATTGACTTCATAAAGAAATTGAAAAGTCAAATCTTATTATCCACCAATCTTCTCCCTCTCTCCCTGTTCATCAAGATTAAGATATGCATTTCATTAATCAAGTGTTAAATTTGATGTAGGACTCGTGTATGAATCCAAAATCTTCCATCTTTCAATGCACCCACCATTTTTGTCTAACCCAAGATTGCGTAGAAGCAATCATTTGCCATTGATGTACATGTATATAGATCACAGAATGATAAGATTTGTTTATTGATCATTATGAAATAAAAATCCATTGTCCATACAAGCATAATTCAATCCCTATCTCGACTGTAAAATGCCCACATCACAAAGAATGACTACTATCTGATTTCCTTTGAATTCTCCTTCCCTTGTACATTTTCACCTTTTGCCCCGATCCAACCTCGGGTTTCTCGACTTTATTATCGACATCGATCAGAACAAATTACAAGCACGTAATTCACACAAGTTACAATTTCAACCCACGTATTTTCACGATGATATTCTCGTTTTAATTGGTTTCAACTTCAAGCCCATACTTTCGGGCGAAAGAAGCTCGGGAGCAATGCAAGAAGGGCTTAGGGGACTTCTAGGACTATGACTTACTTGAGATGGCCGGAACAAGCCGTAACCCATGCAGAAATACTCCATTGGTATCAACATCGCATGAGGCTGTTCCTCTGTTACCATAGATCCGCATTCCTGCACCTGAAAATCAATATCCAACCAAAGCTTATAAAACACTCTGAACTCCTAATAGGAAGAGACTTAGTCCATAAATTTACCTCCACGAGCGCACTATACCGTCTGTCTAACTTCGATGTCATATAGAGAGCGTCAGAGTGGAACGGTGAGCTATCCCCCACAAATATTAGCGATCGGCATTGTAGTTTTCTTAGTCCCTCGGCAATGTCAGTTCTCCTGCAAAAACCGTTCATGTTTAAGCGTTTAAGAGAAGAAGATTTACGACACTAGCATAGATAAACATGCCGGGACCAAATTAGCTCATGCTTCCAAAAATTCAAATTCTCTTTTTGAAGTATTAAAATAATATAAAAGACAATGGGCATTGGCTCTACCCATTCATTGCTTCAAGGAACCGCCAAACATTTAAACTCTGCCTTTCGTCAAGTGACTGTTCGGGAAGAGAAGCATAAGAATAATACCGATGTTCGTTATTCTACAAATTCAAATAAAATCGAAGTAGACGATGAAAAAGGTAATGAACTAACTCTTCTGCAAGCCTGAACAATGTCCGCCTCTGGAACCAAAACAGACCCGAAAACGCCCTACAACAAGCAATACAAGCTCAATCACTGATTGATCATATCATCAAAGATTGTCACTTGGTTTAATTAAAAATCATTATGCACAAAACACAATTGTGTAGATTAATTTGAATGATGGGGACACCTTGCTGAAGTACCGCCTAAGCAATAACTCTTTCGCCAATCCACACATGCCATAGAAATAAAGCAAGTTTGACAGTACCTGAACCGAGTTGAACAATAAGATAAACCATTTATTTTATTCACATGAATTTGTTTTGAATTAAAAGAAAAGTAACCTTATTGTACAACCATTCTGTCCAAGAGGGTTCTTTGCATAAAGGAGAAATAAGAATCAGACCAAGAACACGATGTCTGTACTTCAACTGACACCAAACCAAAAATAAAATCAGAGAACAGCACAGAAAAAAATACAAACTGAATAAAAAAAGCCACAAAGATTGCAAGAACAATATTTGCTTTACAAGAAAATCAAATAACTTACAGTGAACAGTGTAAGTATATAAGCACCGGCAACAACTCCCATGCACATGACCGAACCGAGTCTGAAGAGAAAAGAGAAAATCAGACATAATAAATAAAACTCATTCGAACGGCGGTGAAACATAAAACAAAACAACTGAATGGTGATAACCAAAATTGATTCAAGCCTCTTCAGACAAAAAACTTTAAGTTTATGAGAATAGACATAAAACTTTCGGGAACATTCAGACAAGTATAACATATGTGTACAAGTACCCAAAGTAGTTGAGAACCTCTGCAACCTGATCTGCCAAGTCATCAGCCGAAAGAACAGAATCTTTCACACCAATTGCTGCAGCTCCCATCTGTAATAGCTCTTAACAAAAACCAATAAGAATTATGTGTAAAATTTTTTACATGATTGAATTTCTTTACCTTCCATAACACAGAAAAAGTGGCACAAAAACAGAATCTAGATAAAGAACCGCCAATATTAATTACCTCGTGCCCGGGTGGACTGATATGGTAAATGCAAAAGTTGTGTAGCAACAAGGAACAAACTTTGGGAGAGAAAAATAATCCTTGAAAGCATGACGTATCTGTTCAATCACGGAATTAGAAAATCAAGTATTAATCAGTCTCATAGAAATATCAGAAGGCACGCGATATTTTCTCACCATATGATTTACATAAATTCAGAATGATTGTAAAAGGAATTTACATATGCTACTGGTGTTAGACAATATTCGAGACAAAACTATTTAAGATAATCTCAAACTTTTAACGATGGGTCACCATGATGTAAAAGTAGAAGACAAACTAAGTTTCTAACAATCACTTCACTTACAATTCAGGGCTAAATCAGGATAGGTAACAAGACCTGGCTTTTCTTGGTCTCCATACACAACCACTGAAATTCGACCATGAGAAGTTCTGATAACATGCTCCTGTTAAATTTTTAATCAGATATAACTTCCAAAAACCAAAATTGCCACACAAATTATCACCCTGGTGACTTTAATGGAAACCTTTTTTATTCATCAAACAGTCAACCCGTTTCAGGAGAGATGGAGAGAAATAAGAATTGAAGAAGTACAGTGAGAAATCAACTCTAATTTCCAAATTTGTTGAAGCAGATAAATAGAAAAGAGATAAAAACTGAGGGAAGAGAATAGGACTTATAATCCTTCCACCGCCGACAACATAAAATGGATAGCATACCAAGCGTTGCTTAAATTTTATGAGAGAAAATATGCATCAAAAGGAAGATTTCATAAACAGTCCAACGCAAACTATCCTGCAATAGTTTTTTTAGCTCAACCTAAATTGCAGAACAATCAAGAATGGATTACCAAAAATCTGCACAATATTTACAAATGCCAGCCAAAAATCAAATGAAATCAAAACAGTCAAAGCTTCCCATCGACTTCCAAAGCAAAGAAGGCTGGTGTCATCATCATCTCAACCAAGATTCATAACCCGAAAGAGAATAACCACCAAACATAAAAATGCTGAAAATGCGAGTACCTTCCCCCCAAGAGAAAACGCTTCAATGTCCACCGACACCGAATCGCCCGAATCCCCCATTGCCCCTCTCCCACTCTCTCTCTCTCTCTCTTCACTTTCCTTCTCTCTCTCCTAGCCTCGCCTTGTGATTGGCTTCCATGACAATTTATACAACCGAACTCCTCGGATGTGTCCATCTCAACCTTATAAAAAACCAAGTTATTATTTTTCAGAGCACTCGGAGCAGACTCGCTTCGAGTCAATCCGAGTAACCGACGCAGAACCGGGAGTGGGACCTTCCCGTTAGAACGACGACCTCAGACGGGAACTCGAGCACTAACCATAGTTAACAGGACCGACAATAAAAGGAAATGACAAGAATAGCCTTGAAATACAAGGCCGTGTTTGGTTAATAGGAATTATAGTAGGGTCTGGTAAGACAGTAGCCAAACAGAGAGTAGGTAGAATGGTCAATATTGTGACCGAGAAGAGTGTCGGAATCAGATATATTATTAAGGTGGGAGCCCCAGAACTTACTGAAATTAATGTCGTGACCATAAATGGGCCATTTGTCGTGTATATATCAATTTAAATATAGATTTTATGTGTATTACCAGGTTAAAATTAAGATTAAACATAAACGAGTTTAACTGTTACTCGAGTTTAATTGTTACTCTAGTTTAAATTTCCGAGCTAGCGTAAAGAGAGAACGATGAGATAAACGAGGCTAATTATTACTCGGGTTTAAAATTTGGAGCAAAGTTGGGTTAGTTGCAACATTCAAGTTACAAAGATGAAACTTAAAACCAATTAATAGTCTTTCACGACCAAACATATTGCATAAAGGGAAAATCTAGTACAAAGATCAAAATACAATACTGAATTATGCAAAAAAAACCGATCCAAAAAACCACACATGCAAAAAGGAAGAATTAAAAAAACCGATCCAAATCCACGGTTCAATAACTTCCAAATCCAAAAAACTTAAATAAAATTCACCCAAAAAAAGAGAATCAAACTTCACATAATTGAACAAAACTTCAAAACCGATCCAAATTCAAAAAACTTCACATGCAAAACCGATAAAACCTCCAAACCGACACAAATTCAATAAAACCGAACCAGACCTTAGACGTTTAGTTTTGCCTAAAAAAGAATTCAAATCACCAAAATCTACGATTACCAAGCAAAATGCAATAATACATGATTAGAGAATACTAAAATAACAAAAAAGGAAGAATGGAAAGAGTGAGGAAAGGAGGGGGGAAGAGGAGTAAATGAGAGAGGCTCAAAGTCAATGAAGAGCATGCGAGATTGTCCATCTGCTGCTATCTGTGTCCCTCTAATTAATTGACTCTTCACATGCACCCCATCCCCACCCATCTCCTGCTATCTGTGTCCCTCTAATTAGTAGTTACGACAAGATTGATCATGGTATAGCTACCTAAGGCCCAGATTCTTCAAGCTTTTCATTCAATTAACTTGATTTTTTTAGTCTGTCCTTTTAGCAATCATGGGTGAAGAATGGTAGATTTGAAAAGTGACGAATTTAATAGAAAAAGAAAAGGATTGAGTAAGAAAATCTACCTTTTGTCTACTTTGTCCCTACTGATGTTTTCCTGACCAGGTTAAGATTTTCTGAGCTTCAAAATCTGCTCCATTAATGGAACTTCTTCAAAGCAATTTACTTCCCAATTCATAATCTGCTTCATGTTGTGCTGTTTTCATGGAAGTGACAATTCCAACGCTTATCCTTCTTAACTCATCTGGTTCAACTGCTCGACAATGATCATTAGACTAAATCACATCATTTCACAAGTCTCAATTCAAAAAAATCTGTAAACAACGAGTTCAAGAGACAAGAAAATGCTAAATTGTGACGACGAAATCACGACATGACACTGAACAATATTAATTTCCAATCATGCATTGTAAACTTTACTATTGCACCTACGAGATCATTTGTGCGTAGTTGGTTTGTTGCTCACAGACAGTTCAAGCAAATCATAGGAAGGCAATCATAAGATAACACATAAAGTCAAAAACAAAAATAAATTTATAGATGCAATAAGAAGACTCACACCAGTAAGAGGAATGGAGATTGCATGGTTGGTTTGCACGAAAGCCAAGATGAAAATATATCATTTTGTGAGGTTGTAATTCCCTGCATTAGATCAGATCAAATGCTATAAAGATTTAACCTCCATTATCAAACTAAGAGATGATATTACTTTAAAAGGCACAGGCTTTAGATACTAGACCTGATGTGAAACACTAATATGTGCGTAGATGAGCTCGAGAAAGAATTTTCAGACAAGAACCACACAGAGGATACTAGCACCACTCCAAACTCCATATACGATTTACAGGGGGTTGATAATTTAATCCAACAGTTAATGGAATTGAGATCCCTACATTGGCTCATGACAAGAAGAATGCTGATTAGAATCTTGTAATAACATGATAAAATTACAAGTAACTAGATCCAAAAACAGTGAGACCTTCGAGAGGTCTGTAAGCTCTCCCTTTACACTAGTTTACCAAAAGATCCTCTCCTAATACTCCAATCTTCCCTTTTAAATAAAGAACTCTAGAGAATATCTAACAATCCCAATGATATCTAGAGAATTTAGAAAACAACTTAATGACACCTTTTATTTTAACATTATCATCCCGAGTAAACTCCATTAGAGCTCTATCAAATGCCATTGGAAGTTGATTTTTGAACTTCCTTTAAATTCTTCAGCTTTTTCTTGCCTCTGGACAATTTCTATTTGTTTGTAGACAAATATGCACCAACATAATCATACAAATCTATAGGTATTCCACAATTATTGTAAACTTGCTGCTCTCCAACAAAGAGGTAACAGATAAGCTGGCTGGAATAACACCCTGAGAGAGGTATCTGATATGATGTCCACAGAAAACAAACATTGCTTCAAAGACATTAAGTTAGAAGTTTTTCATAGCCAAAAGTGAAAAATCCCATTTATTAACACAATATAATTGCTCTTGCAATAGAAATCCAAGGAAAGGAAGAGCTTAGAAGTCCTCACCAATTCTTTTGTGGCCACTGGCTGTAGAAGTCTTCCTGTAAATCCAGACTCAGATTTCAAGTAAAGCATAAACAGAAATACCTCGCTCAGACGTTGATGCCATAAAATAGACACTAAAATCCATTTCCTAGTTTTTTAAGATATAAATGCAGTTTTGGCTACAGCCATCCAAATAGAAAATATAAATTAATTTTTAAGACAGTTATAAACTCATTTGTGAAGAAAAGCTTCTTTTTATAACTTGATCTGGTAAAAAAAGGCCTAGGATCCGGTAGAAAATAGATAATCCGATACGATCCACTTCTCTTCAAAAAATAAGAGATAGTGTATATGTTTTTAATGCACCTGCAGCAGGCACACAATCACCAAAAACCATTCCTAAGGATGGCAATTATAGTAAATGAACCTTACTTTGATTTCAATATATGTTGAACGCAATACAACTAAAAAGAACTAATACTGCTATCTGTCACAATAAGACCTCAATAAAAAAAGATTGAAACGTGTATCAAAAGAGCCACTAATTAAAGCCAAAAAGCTTGGTCAAGTTAAACTGATAAACACAAAGATGACTACATGAGTTGAACAAACATGTAGGTGACAATAGAAGGAACCAGAAAGTTCGGAAACAGAAGCAAGTTTCTTCAAGACAGGGACAAATAAAGCGAAGGAGCTCATAGCTTCAGTCATAAAACTCTCACAAATCTTAAAAAGTACTCAACTCAATTGCATAATTTATTCAATTATAAGCATCAAACACAAGCTTCTTGTGTCATAAAATGTCCTCACTTGGTCCACCAGTGGAGGAAGTCCTTGCGCCTATTGATCTTCTTCTGCAGCTGAAGAATTCCATATAGCAAGGCCTCTGCAGTAGGGGGACAACCAGGAACATAAATATCGACAGGGACAATTCTGTCACAGCCTCTCACAACAGAGTAGGAATAGTGATAGTATCCACCCCCATTGGCGCAACTTCCCATAGAGATAACCCACCGCGGTTCAGGCATTTGATCATAAACCCTGCAGGCAGAGCAAGGCAATCAAAAGAGCAGTTAAGCATGCAAAAAGAGTAATGACTTTAAGCTTTTTAAGAGCACTTAGTCATTGGCGTTTTCAAAAATCATAACCAAGAACAGATAAGTTATTCTTACCAGCAATAAAGAAAAATATATCGTATAGACAGTTAAAGGATAAAACACAAATAAAATGAACACTACAAACTGAAACATGAATATTGCTCCAAAATATGGTAGTGAAAGCCTTGGATGCAGTGAAACAGAGCTGATGGTTGTCGCCAAGAGCTACAGCAACATGCTTTCTCAATGATCTCAAGCATCGTACGGTACTTAGCATATGTGCACGTACCTTTTCCCATCTCTATAAACATTTACAATCGAGATAAATCTTATATGATTGATTGGTTACAACTCACCTCCAATCTATTAATAAAAGTCTAGAGGAGCACGCTAATAAAAGCCATTGAATTTTAAATCAAATTGGAAAATATGTCCTACCCTTTGGTCAACATCTTTTATTGTACTCGTCCTAAATTAAAGTAAGCACTCCGCAGTGCTGGTGAAATAAAATGATGAAAAAACCTACAAAATGGTCAACAACTTTAATATATCAATTGGATGTCTCGTTCAATTGATCCTCCATGCAAAACAAAATTTTAATCGAGGACTCTCTTCAGGTCAAGTTGAGCTTATTTACATCAATCACAAGATTTCACAGAGATATCAATCAACTCGTTTCTTTGTATATCTGGTTTATTTACAAGCTACGTAACACTGTAATTTATAAATAACTGCTTCTAAAGCATGCGTTAGACCTTGCTGTAATCTATCTCCCAGCATAGGGAACGCAGAGGCTCTAATTTGCACGTCAATATTAAGCATCTAATCAATTTGAATAACTTAATGACTTTTTCAGATGATTCTGTCCTTGATAGTGGGTTGAGTAACTATTCTAGAATTAGAAAAAAAATATATGTAAAGAATCCAAAAGTTTAATTGTGATCAAATTTGTGAACTATACGGGTAAGAGTCAAAATCGGTTCTAAATTCAGCTGCCTTCCAAGGAATACCGAAACAAAATAACCTAAATTATCAGAATTGGAGAGGGAAAGAAAGAGAACCGACTTGCGAAGAGCTGGGGCCATTTTGTTGGTGAGAGTTCCAGCAACAATCATACAATCAGATTGCCTGGGGCTAGGGCGGAAGATGACACCGAAGCGATCAAGATCATAGCGAGCAGCACCGGTATGCATCATCTCGACGGCGCAACAGGCGAGACCAAACGTCATGGGCCAAATCGAACCCCGGCGGGCCCAGTTCATAAGGTCGTCGACTTTCGAGATCACATATTCTGCAGCCTTAGAGAGCCCTGCCGGAGGCAAAGAAGTTGACGGAGGAGGGGCCCTAGCATAGTTCGTCGGTGTGCTCGTCGAGGCGGAGGACAAGGACGGAAGAGTGGTGTGAAGCGAGAGAGCCCCTCGTGCTGCGAGCAGCTGGGGAACCCTTCCAGTGGTCCGGCTCACAATAGACATGGCCGAGATCGGAGCTGTCTAGAGAGAGAGAACCGAGAGTCTAGAGCGAGAATACCGATGACAAAATTCAGGGTTAAAATTAAATAGTCTTCTCCACGCCATTTCCGTTAGATGACGTGGTTGAACAATTCAAGTTCTTATTCAGTTCGAAATCGGACCGGACCGTGACCACGGATGCCATCCTTCTCTTCCTCCATGCCAAATCCTCCATTAATTCCGATCACCGGTCGCCTCCGCCACTCTCGCCAGCTCCGTGTCTTGGGTATGTCCTCCCCCCTCTGAAGATTATTTTTTTCTTAATTTTATCGATTTATGTTCGATTTTTCTGACTGACTTCATTCTTAAAGCTCCGAAAAGAGTTCAGCGGTGGCTACTTCATCCTGCTCAAGCAGATCTCACCAGTCTCTTCCGTCTGGCCACCTCCGAAGCAAAGAAATCCCGGGCCAAAAATCGAATTTTGAGAACTCGCCACATTTTTATCTCCTATTGGTTGTAGATTTTAATCTACTGCAGATCATCGCCCATTCCGCAACATCAATGGCCAGTAAACCAGATACTTTTAACTCTAGATGTGGTTTACCTCCACGAGAAGCCTGGACCCGAGAACAATCATCGGGAATTCGACGATGCACTCGTCGATTGCCTCGACCATGTGAGCGAATACGAAGGCTACATTTTCGAGAGCGGTAAGATAGCAGCTCGCAAGAATTGGCTGACATTCCGGTACATCTGCGTGCTTCTGTCCCACCCTCAGCCATATATGCATAGCTTCGCCTCTTGTACTTGTTTAAATGCATGAAGGCTCTTCTTGTTCTAAAATAATAAAATCTAAATAATTTTTTTTTAAAAAATAACTCAACACAAAACGTAAGCATGATACAAACGCACCCACCTTCGAAAGTTAAATAGCCTCATTCGAGCATGAATTTTAAAAAATAAATTCTGAGCTCTTCAGACGTTCGATACGAACGCACCCATCTTCTTTCGGACGTCTAATACGAATGCAGTGATCCCCTTCAGACGTTTAAACTTCTAACTAAAGAAATATATAAGTTTAATTATTTTTATAATGAAAATTGTAATTTTAAAAAATATTTACAAATTGTGAGATACATATATTATAAAATTTTATATCAGACGTCCGAAGGAAAGTGAGTACGTCTGCATCGGACGTCTGATAAGCCCAAAATTAATTTTTTTTAAATTTGACCTCGAATTTAGTTATTTACTCAAAACTCGAGCATAAATTAAATTTTAACCCGATAGGTTAAAGACACGTGTCATTTTTCTATTGACAACAAAAAACAAAGGCCATTCGCATAGGTCTCTTGCACTTGCTCATTCCTTATTCTCTACTCTTTGCTTCTGTGTACGAAAACAGTTGTCTAAAGCATAATCTGATGCAGATATCGACCCATTTCACGGTCTTCTTCTTGCGTAGAAAACTGTTTCTAAGAGCTGTTTTTGCACATATAAATAATAAATCAATTATTTTAATTCCATCTCTTCAATATTCATAATTCAAATAGAAAAGCGTGACGAATTAGATTTTAAAATTAAAAAATGTTGCCCTTTCATGTGAATGTAAAGCTAGTCCGCTTATACAGATAAGTTGACCAACTGGGCTTCTCCAGAATTAGAGTCTGAATCTCAACTTTTACGTTTACGCGGTCGTAACGTGAGATGTTACTCTCAATATTGAAGTAACTATTTAAAATATCAGGTAAAAGCTTTCTATCTCTGGACCGCTGAGTCACCAAATATTGAGATAACTATTTGAGATATCAGGTAAAGACTTTACTATCTCTGGGCCGCTGAATCACCATGATTTAACTCTCTCATAAACTATCGGGTCGGAGTGTGAGGACCATGTTAGCGAGAGATTTCGCTTTTATTAGTACAAGAATCTCAACTTGGTCAAATTCCAGATAAGATTTCCACTGTACACGTGTACGCATACAAGCTTTATATATATATATATATATATGTGTTTTTTTGCATATTATAGCATTTTCAGAAGTCAAGATGCAAACAGTGAGAGTGTGGATCGCATATTCTTAATAACAAAACGTCAGCGTTTGCTCAACTGATGAATACTCCACGATGGCATGTCGTGTTTTTGGTAATTAATCAACAAAAATGTCCTAATCTTCTTAGTCTTAACCTTAAATTACTCATTTGATTAGGAAATGAGCTGGATCAATTATTGTACCACTGATAATGAACACAGGTGGGTCGGTTTACTTATTTATTTATGGATATATGTTTTTAAATTCGGATTGTGGTTCTTTTTCTAGAATCCTCAAATTGGTTGTTTTGCATAGGTAAGGGCAAAAATGGACCGGAATCGTAAACTAGACCGAAGTTGTCGATTTTAATCTAATATTAGTTCTAATTTTTAAAAAACAGTGATTTATGACCCGGTCTCAGTTTTTAGAAGTAAAAAACCGTAAAAACAGAATTGAGATCGTAGGTAAAAAAAGTTTTGAAATCAATTAAAATCCGACCCAAATCTCAATAAAATCATATATCAATCATAAAATTAGTTATAAACACGTTCAATTAGTTAAAATTCAACTCAATTATAATAACAAATATATTTTATTTTTTTAAATATAAAATAAAATCAGCCGGAAAGGAACCAGAACTATTGATTTATTTCGGTGACGGTTCCAAAAATCTGAAATCGTGAGTTCTAATTTTAGTTCTATTTTAAAATCAAACCGGGCAAAACCGGCTCATGCCTACCCCTAGTTTTGCCCGTAATAATTCAGGTGTGGGTCGGTTTTGGTTTTGTATTTAGAACAAAAAGTTAATTGATTCTGTTCGAGTTACTCCAAACTAAAGTGAACCGTAATTTGACCGAAAGTCAAATATAATTTCATGATTATTAAGGCTATTTTTTTTTTATAAAACTCACCGCCCTTTGAGGAGAATCATAAGGTGGAATTATATATTTCTTTAAATAAAATAAATTAATGCGTTTACAAAGTCAATGGAATCTCAATATTAAATTGATTTAAGGGGAGTTTCTCGTCTTCAAAAGCATGTTCAGCCAAGCATCAAACGCATATGCTTCGTCGACGCGTTAGTAAAATATTAGAATAAGGGAAGAGATTTTGTTTTTGGGCTCTCAGATGGGAATCTGCATATCCTCTGCATCTTCTCAGATTCATGAAACTGCAGATAATACTCAGAAAACCGCCGGCGTCGTTGAAGAAAAGTATGACGAGGGCTCTGTTTGTTCTAAACAGGGAAGAAAAGGGATCAATCAAGATGCTGCTGTTCTTCATCTGGTTTGAACCAAACCCATTTTTCTGGTTCTTTTGATGATGATTTTCTTTTTCAAGGAAAAAAAATACGAAATGATATACCTTACCCAGTTAGAAAAAAAAGTACACTTCTGCCGTTTTTGCTGACGAAGAGTTTGAAAATGGGCAGGATTATGCAGAAGAAGATGTAGCTTTTGGCGGAGTTTTTGATGGGCATGGAAGGAACGGTCATTTCGTGAGCGCAATGGTGAAAAATCGCTTGCCTCAACTCTTACTAATTCAAAAATCAAAGCTCGGCGTGACCAAAACAATGGAGGACGGTGATGCTGAATACGAGAATGAAGCAGACGTTTCAACCGAAAACTTCAGAGAATGGGAGACGGCCATCATCAGCGCCTTCAAGGTGATGGATAAGGAGATCAAGCTTACTGAAAACCTAGACTGCTCAACCAGTGGCACTACAGCTGTAGTTGCAGTAAAACAGGTACAGAAAGATCCATTGATACGGGTAGAAGTAGAAGTTTAATTATTCTTAAATGAAGACCGTATCAATGGAAGTTTTGAAATGAAAACCAGGGAGAAGAACTGGTGATGGCCAATCTGGGCGACTCAAGGGCTGTCTTGGGAAGCCTTACAGAGGATGGAAAGATCAGAGGCGTCCAGTTGACCACCGATCTAAAACCAGGATTACCAGGTAATTAAACGACGATTAGAATGATTATGAAAGTTGGGTTTCGGGTTTTGCTAACTGGTGAGCTTGTTCTGGTGTTGCAGAGGAGGAAGAGAGAATAAAGAAGTGCAGAGGGCGGGTGATGGCGCTGAAAGAAGAGGCGCACATCCAGCGAATTTGGCTGCCGAACGAAGACGCGCCAGGCTTGGCCACATCCAGAGCCTTCGGAGACTTCACTCTCAAAGACCATGGCGTCATCGCCGTCCCTCAGCTCTTCCACCGCCGCCTTACGCCGCTCGACCAGTTCGTCATTCTCGCCACCGATGGGGTGAGTCTCCGGTGTCCATCCTTTTTAGTCTGTTTTTTTAATAATCTGATCATCTCTGTTTTTATAATAATATGGGTTTTTGAATGTGAAGGTGTGGGATGTGATGAGCAACGACGAAGTAGCGGCCGTGGTTTGGTCGGCGAGGAGCGAAGAGGCGGCGGCGAAAACGGTGGTGGAGGCGGCGGAAGTCTCGTGGAAAAGCAAGTTTCCGAATTCGAAGGTGGACGACTGCTCCGTGGTTTGCCTTTTCTTCCAAAAGACGGTGCAAGTTGGAATTTGAAGAGGGGCTTTCTTGTAATTTTCTTCAGATCCAAGCTATTATTATTTGGATTTGGATACCAGGCGAGTGAATACATACATCTAATATAATAAATAATAGCGTTTTTAAATAAATGGTACGTGTGTTACATATGACCATGTCACATACGTACGCACATTTATGTATATGTGTATATGATGTATGAATAATACTTACATACTTTATGTACATAATAATGTAATAACTTGATGGGTACAATTCCTTGCAATAACTTGACCCGACCCGACCAGATCCAAATGATAAAGTAACCGTGGTTAGTTTGCTTCGTTATGCGGTGCATCACTTTCCGGAATAAATTTATTGTAAATTGAATGGGTAACTAAACGGACCAAAGCCGAAAATAATTTAAAAACCGATTGGGTACGAGTGGACCAGAAAAACCAACAATTCTAAGCCATGCCCGAGGGGGATCTGCGACGAAGGCAAGAAGAAATGATTTTATTTACCGGCAATAATAGAAAGACAATAATCATGAAATCCACCAGCACCCCTAACCAAGGCAAGAAGAGTTCATAGACCCAAATTATACATAACTGAAATAACCAAGAATCCACCAAATCATCCTCACTAAACGAAAAATGCAACAGAAAACCTAAAAAATACTACAACCAATGGCGTGGAAATCAGAATAGCTACGTAAGAATCATGACAACCTAAAATAAATCTCACACGCGACGGTCTTGGCTCAAACTCTCAACGCAGATCCGAAGACGAGAGCGATGAAACCGGCAAAAAAAGCCGACGCGAGCGACGGAACGACATTCGAGGCCGGCGATTCAGGTGACGGCGCCGGGGCATCGGCGGCCTGGGCCACGTTCGTCAACGAGAGGACGGCGAAGAGGAGAGCAATGAGCACCATGAAAGAGGCGTTGGACATAGAAGCCATTGATTTCTCGAGTAAGAGAAAATGTTGCAGAGATCGGAGAGAAGTAAAGGAGAGCTTCTGGAGAATTTTCGGTAGCCAAAGAAGGCCGGAAGAAGAGTCTAAATAAAAAGGAAAGTTTCGGGCAGTTCGGGCAGGTTTCGGGCACTTCTAGCTGGCTGTTGGTTGAGTGACAGCTAGTTCCAAACGACATCGTTAAAGTCCAAACGAATAAAAATCTCAAATTGGCACTCACGCTCCCATAACGATTAGTAAATCTATAGTTGTAACTTATACGGTCAGGATACAACCGTGAGAACACGCGAATAAGGGAGTGAAAGACGGAACCAGATTGTAAGGCAACGGTCAGTAAGCAAGGCTGGGGATTCAAAATAAGGGCCCACCCTACTAACCAGAGAAGGTAGACGTTAGCCAATCATTACAAGACACGTTCATAGACAATTATTTAGCTTCTAAATTACTACATTAATCATGATTAGTACAGATAATACTCGTACGGTTTTTTGCTTTTCAGTGCCCGAACTTAAAACCGATGAAAAGAAGAATAATCACCTTAGAAGTCCCTGAAACTATAGTTTTAACAAAATTACCCCTAAACTCAAATCTACGTGGTATTTAACAAAATAATGCATTATTGCCTATTTCCTCTAAGAATGTATATATAAAAAAAACAATGTATTATAGCAACAAATGTGAGTTTCATTTTCTGTCAAAAATTCAGCAGCTTCGGGTCAATATCCCAACACCTTCGATCCCAATTGTAGGAGCGGATTCAGCGCGCTCGGAGCAAACTTTCTCGCAAAAAGATAACACATGGAAGTGTATTCCCCGTTGTACGAACAGTTCCGACCCTCGACTATTCTCTTCAAGAACATCTCCGATATGTCGGACCCGCCAAATGTCGCCGGGTGGGCCCCGCCCCTTGACCAGTCCACCCAAGTTAGGCTTCTGTTCGCCATCCCGTGTCCGGCTTCGATTGTGAGCATTGTCGGGAAATAGTGCTCGTCTACGTAGCAGGCTGGCTGGCAGAATTGTTTGAATTTCGGATAGTATTTGGTGTCTCGGACGATGCTGGTTCCTAGCTTTCGATCAACTTCGAACCATTGAGACCCTTTTCGCCATTCCGAAATGTTTACCTCGGGTGACATGTTTAGATTGTATCGACCTCTCCCGTACGGACCGTGGTCGTCGAATGAACCCATGAAGCTATGCCTCGATTTGCTCACGTAATTGTAGACCGTACTGAAGTTGTAAAGAGGAATGCATGATTCCGAAAGAAGAATAAACCATTCATTAGAGATATCGAGCAATGCGTTGGCTAAAAGCCGTCTTTCGGCATCACACATACTCATCCTTCCCCACTCAGCAACCTACAAAAGAAAAACAAAACAAAATAATTCAATCCAGTTCCCCCGTAAAAAAAGCACAAAACCAGAAACAAAAACATAAAACCCGGAACTAAACAGCATCAAATTAGATAGAGGCGCCGATCATTTAAGGAGAATTTGACTGTCGATATCGACATTAAAGCACATTTTTAAAATCACCAACACAATGATCTTTGAAACAAAATGTATCTGAGAACGGCTTTGCATCACAACACTGGTTCAATGTGCCTGTGTGTGTATGCATACATATATCTCCATAAATAATTTAACTTTTTTTAAGAAAAAAGGCATTTTTTGTCGCCGAGCATTTATCGACACCAAAATGCATCTACTGTTAATCAAATAAACCTAACAAAGTCATAAACCCAGAAGCAAATAGTTGAAAGAAAGAGGCTCATTTTGGATTCGGTATCATCCATTTCAACCTTGAATCAAGTACTCCCCGGCTGTCAAGCATCGAAAAAATCTCTGTCCATCTTCACATATACATCGCTAAGTAAACAATTCTAACTTGGTAATACTGTCCAAAAAGTTGAACCACTAATCAACCGGTTATCGAGTTTCAGCTCCTACCAAATGGCTGTTTCTGATCAAAATCTACTAAATCGCTCATCGACATTGACAACCTTACTGTAACTTATCAACAAGGAATCAATATCAGTTATCTCCAATAATCACCCGAAAGCAAGAAATCTTCACGAGGGTGCAGGGTGGTTGCGGAAAGAAAGAGATATATACCACTAAACAACAACTCAAGAATAAAAAATAGCAGTACTAGGAAGTTTTAGCTGTATCAAAATATCAATCATGTGAATTATCAAAAACATGTGTTAATGTCACCCAGCCAGAGATAATCAAGTCTTAAAACTAGTTAAATGAAGAGATAACCAGTAGATCATACCTTGCTGGGAACCTGTCTCCTGTAAAATACCGAAGAAGACGGAAATCTAGCTTCAAAAGACGGCAATGAATGAACATACACAGAGTAAAGACCCTTATGGCCCTTCAAAAACCTCTCCCACAGAAGAGCCAATGGCAAGGGGCCCTTAGTCAAGAACATGAAAGCAATCTTAGGCACCCGATTGAAAGGATACTTCTTTCTCCGAGATGAAAACGAAGCTCTCCACAGCAATTCTTCATCGGTCATGGTGTGCAAAAGATTAGACGGTGGTTTAATCCAACTCTCCAAAGTATAATGCTCCCCGTAACAAGGCAGAAAATTCGACTTTTCTGTCGTTACTGCACTACGAACCCCAAAATATCTAACCATGTACAGGCTAATTAAAGAAAATGTAATACAGAGAACGAGAAAGAGAAGAAAAATCTGAAGTAGCCTCAACGGCAATGGCCTAGAGTGATTGATTCTGTTTACAACTCCAGGGTCTAAACCTTCCTCTGGCGGCGTTACCCTTGAATACATCTTCATCGATTCTTATTCTACTTTGTAATTCCCCTTCTCGGCGTTAAGAGCGCCAATCTTAGGGTCAGGTTTTTCCCAACCGACCACCTCGGAGCCCTAAAATTTGATTAACAGAAAAGCGGCGGAGTTTAAAATTACCATACACAGACGGCGAATCACAATCCCGGAAATTGTGGACTAAACGAACAGATGACACGTCAATAGGCGAAGCGCGACGGAGAGAGAAATTTCACGATCAGAAAGTTATGCGCTGGATCAGTCGACGGTGTCCGTTTTGCTTCACCACAGATCGCTCGCCGGCGGATCAATGCGAGGAAATTGGAAGTGGGGAGTTAGAAAAATCTATGAAAATGAGGAATTTATCCGTATATATATTCTGGTTAGGTGTGGAAACGTGTCGGTGTTGTCGAGACTCGAGCGATGACTGTTCATGTATGGTTCTTACAGATTTTACTCATTCAATCCGAGCGTTGACATTTGCAAACAGCCTGCGTTTGACCATTCTACTCTACGGGACCACAACAGCCAAGTTCTTCTTTCTTCTGCCCAGCCCCTATGAACAAATTCAACTTCATCTGCCTTTGAAAGCTCCATCTCTTGATCGGTCCGCAAGAGCTGGTATTCGCCTTCAGTCTCTGCATCAAAAGATAAATTGATTAAGAATAACATCGGATTTCACCCTTCTGTCAAAAACTAGGAGATAAAATCAATCTAGTTTTCCGATCAGATTGAGTAGATATCAATGCTTTTGAAAAACTACTTGGGGGTTGTGGGAGAATTATACATTTGGAATCCATCACAGGAGCTCAGATCTGGCTTAAAAATGAACCAGGTGATGGATTAGATAATGTGGAAGCAAGCTCGATGGTTGCTTTCTCGGATGATTATATCTAGAAACCTCAATTTCCAACCTTCAATTTTGATGTGCAGGTAAACCGATCATTATTCGGAGTCAGTCGTACTCTGGCTGTCGACCATTTTAGCTATGTTGCTATATTATCTCCCCACATACATTTAGTCTAAAATTCAGCAGAAATAAATAATTAAAAGAGGGTAAAAAATGTTACCTCGACTGAAGTTTTCGTTCCTCTTGAATGGATTGGAAGATCCGAGCAGCTGATTCTGAAGCTGATCGAGGATTTCGAGGCACAACTTTTATAACCTGACTTGGTATGTTCCCACCACGAGTCTCCACGTTCATGTGCGTAACAACTTCATCAACAGGGAGATGAGAACCGTCCCTCTCTCCGGTACCATGGTCTGAGCCAGTACTTTGATCTCTCTCGCTGTAATGACTTCTACTTCTTGCCTGTAATTCAGTCCCTCTAGATCCATTTGAAGGAACAAAGCTACTTTTCTGGGTAGGAACAGAGCTCTGTTGACAATTCGAACCTTGACCACACGAAGACGATTGGTCTCCAACTGAATCGGAGACGGCATGATTTGTGGGCCGAATGCTCTGAGGATGGTTGTAATGATGCTCCGTTGGTGATTTTATCGAAAATACATCATTCTCTTGCGTTGGATTGGCTAAACCGCTCATCATCGGCATTGAACCGTAAGGTATATATCCTTCGGGGCAAGGCTTGTATACAAGCCCTTCAGAAGGAGACATCACGGGAATCAGCCATCGGTTGGCAATTGGTTCAGGAAAACACCAGTTAGTCATGTTTCTTTCACTGGCCAATGGCACGGGATATGCAGTTCCGAAATGTTCCAGATTTTGAGCTAAAGGAATAGATGTATTGCTCATCGCATTGTCAGAACGTTGCTTTCGATCTATTAGCTTTTTTGAGGCTTTGGAGAGCGATTTTCCAATGGATTTCGACTGGTGTTTCTTCGTAGGAGAGACCTTAACGGTAGAATTTGCAATAAAGAAGCTATCTTCAGCACACAGTTGTGGCGAACCGGCGATTAACCGCTGGACCTGTATGAATACAAAGAACAGTCAGACACATCGAAAGCCCGAGTGATTTTTAAAAAAAAAAATTAAATAAATAAATAAAAGTGCCTTACCTTTATCAATCTGTGGAGCTCAAACAGTTGAAAAGCAAAAACTCTTTGATGTCTGCAGAACGTAGAACGGTAAGTTAGGGACGAAATCCATAAATTGCATAAATTTTACAGGTAATTTTCGATTTGAGCATCATATGAATAATTTAATTTACTTGGCAATTGTTTCTCTAGCTTTCCAAAATCGCCTTTGACCCATTACTCCAACAACATCGTCCGGGGAAACATCTGAGCGTGACATCGAATCCACCATTAAAATCTCACACCCGTCCGTTTTAACTATCTTATTCTCTTGGCGTAAATTGCCCTTAACACATACATCATCTTCTAGTTCTTGATCCGTAGACTTGTCTTCACTCGGGCTCATTACATCTTCTTTTGAATTCGAGTCAAGTGCACAATTATGCCTATCACCATAATCCCGTCCATCTAGCGCAACACTAGACGAAGATTTTGAACCTGCAGAAGTCAGTTTTTCTCCTCTTTTCGAATCTGGACTCATCCTCCATTGAACATAGATGGGAACACTACAATCATCTTCATCTCCTTGTTTCTCATCATGATAATGAGACTTATCATCTGGGTGATCATTGGTTAAAGACAAGTTCGATGAATCCCTCACAACGCCACTCTCCTGCATAAGAAATCACAACCCGAAATAAGACAAGCAAAGTAACATCGATCAAATGGCGTTTTGATTATAAAAGGACAGTGCAAATAACTATTGTAGAACTATGCACCACAAGAAAACCGAAATAAGAAATAGAAAAAACATCATAAATGTACAAAAGTTGCTCAAAGTTTGCGAATCTACCTGGATTGAAGATGTCGGAAGAGTATTTTGAGGCAATCCCTGTGGATTGAATCTTTGGGAGGGTATAGTAAGTTGCTCGTAAAGGGCCATTTTATTTCTTGGAGGTGCTCTTGGCCCTCCTTTCGTTTTATCGTTGACGTGAAGCCTTGGATACATAGGTTCCATTGTCTTCTCCACATCGTTTCTTCTTTTCATCCTTTTGTTCCTCAGTTCAGTTCAAAATTACCACTAATCCTCGAAAATAATCGACGAACTCAATTGAACCAACAAGACGAGAAGAGTGGTCAATTATTGAGTAGATCCACCGCCGCAAGGTTAAGAGCGGAGGTCGTAATGATCATGAAGCAACAAAAGAACGAATTAACCAAAGATTCGAGCTCACCCTTTTCTGTTTCTTCTTTGGATAGTTCCATGGCTCTTTCCACCAGATTCGGAGTCGACCCAGTTGGGGAAAAGAGTAATTGAAGCCATGAAAGTTCGAAGTAAATCAGCAGAAAGAACCCAATAAAAGAAACGACGAAAATCTTGCAAAAGAACGGTGAATATCGCGGATGATACGAGAAAGAGAATAAGAGGAAAAACGATTGAATCTTTAAGAAGACCCACCGAAAAATTAGGGTAAGAAAACTTGTTTTAGGGATCGAGGAATTTGAAACATGTCGATGTGGACTTGTTTGGATAGACCACCTGGAACTGGAAACTCTTTTTTCATGGAATTAAAAATGACAGCTTTATTTCGTCGGACCGATAAACATGGGCCAGCCGCAGTTCACCGTATCTATGTTCGTAAATCACAGTTTGATCATCTCTTCCATCTCAGCTTTCTTTTTCATCTGATGAACCCAGAACACCCAATCTTAACAAGATCTACAACCATGAACAGCAAAAAAATCTAAAATTTTTTCATGGGATAAGATTCTGCTCCCCGTTTGGAGTCGGAAGTGGGTCTTGGACATTGCCTTGTGTCTCTGCAGCTTATTATTGGATGAATCCAAACTGGGTGGCCGACAGCTCGAGGAACATGAGCTTGTAAAATATAGGATAATATACATGAAGCATCCACGTCGCAATCACAGATAAAATCCATCACGAATAAAACAATAATCGAGGGACAACATTTTGTAGAAAGAACAGCAGAGCCAATCGTCGAATGGAAGGGGATAGACCACAGAAATTAAAAGATTATACACAAATTGCAGCGACTGAATTTCTTCGTATTTATTTCATCTGTACTGACAAAGAGAGCTAACAGTTACGAAAATGGCGGAATTTGCAGAAATGGGTCAACTTCTTATCTGATAATAGCGATAATCTGGGTTTACTTGATTAGCTCCGACACCCAGCCGATGTCGGGGAATGACGCCGGCGATTCGTTTCTTCCCAGTGAGTTCTCTTTACTCAGTTTCGCGTACCATTTCACCCGTAGGTTTTTACCGGATTCAACTCTTTCCACGGCTGGTTCTTCTTCTTCGGATCTCCGGCCCCAGTATTCACATGCAGATAGTCTGTCGAACTTCCATTGGCAGGGATAGCTCTTCTTCTTCCTTGCCAGATGGAGCTTCTGCATAGAGGAAACGATTTCCGACACCGATTCGGACATCTTCGGAGACACTTCGGAGAGAGGAGATAACGGCGGCGATACAAAAATTGATGTTGGAGATGAAACAAATAACTCGTACGCACCTTCGCTTGGTTGAGCTTCTAGATTAACGATCCGGAGTTGCTCCGGCGAGTGAGCGAAGAAACACACTCGCCGGTGGCAATCGACGCCGTCCTTGCACGGCTGAGTCCGGTAACGAGTCGGGTGGAGCCAACACTCAAAAACTCCATGCGCAAACTGGCAAGAGTCGCCCTTCCTGCAAGTTCCTTCACGAAACTCCTCGCATGGCGTCCCTGAGTAATGATACTTTCTTAAGTCTCTCCAGCGAGCCTTCTCTCCGGGATGAGCGTACGGACACTCCGTCCAGTCATGCGCCCTAGCCCGCACACACCGCCGTATCTTAAAGTCGAACATGCGAAAATAGTCGGAGGAAAAGACATCGACCGGCATGACAGATTCATAGCCCCATGCATTTGCGTTGAAGTTAGCAGAGGAAGAAATAACGTCGGGAAACGGTGGATCCCATGGAGGAACGCCGCCGTGGTGAGACAATCTCGTCGGTTCTCCGATCATCTTCTTCTCGGTTTGTTCCCGATTGAGGATTCTTACTACTACTGCGTCTTCGCGTTCTGATGTTTTGGACTGAACTAGAAACTGCCACGCAATGAGACACAGTGGTCGAGGAAGAAGACGACAATGGAGTCCTCCACGTGGCAAAGTAGCACGTGAAGGGGGAGAAGATTTAGCCAAGTGGTTGGCGCAGGAAGGAGGAAGTGGGTCCCGTTTGAACTGACAGCCACGAGCTTGATGTGCAGACGTGGCACTAAATCAGATTCTGCTTTTTATCCTCTATGTCCAGCCTCACGCTTACATTTTTATCCTCCTCATTTTTATTGATTATTTTTCAGGGTTAAAGACAAAAAAAAGCCTGAGTTGTATAAATAAATAAGTAAATAAAGTTGACTTTAAAAAAAAAATTTAATAAATTTTAAAAATTATAAGAAANTTAACGAACGAATATCTAAAATCTGGACTGGATTGCATTTCCGGAGAAAGTTGGAGGGAGATCGTCGTGTTTGGGCCGCTTCCTCGTCAATCTCAGTTTTCTTTATTTTGCAAATTAGCCCCACAAATGGCAGACGAGCCTTGAATTCACTGTTGTCGTTGCAATTGGGGAAATTTTATGAGGGTGTGGAGAAGCTGTTTGGGCCCCCTACGCATCCTAGGTTTTGCGGAATTTCTTCCATTCTTCACCATTACTTCTTCACCTACTTCCATAAGCTTTTGCCTTCCTCGTTTTCTTAGCTGCAGTAAAGAAACAACGAAAGAAGTAGAAGGGAAATGTGTAACTACCGAATGCTTCTATTTCAAGTCAAGCATCGGGAGAGCTCAAGGGTTGACCCGTCTGCAAGAAAAAGCAAGAGGGCCACTAGTTTTGAGAAATCTGTAAATAATGCCAGATTGCTTGGAATGAAAACCGACGATGATCGGAGAGACAGGAAAAGGGAAGCTCCTCCGTTTTTTGGAATGTCTGTTTTTCTTCGACGTCACTCCTAATTCTCATTGCTTCTATAAATGAGGAGGATTTGTAATTGCTGCTTTCCCCGTCGAACCCCTAGAACCCATCATTTGACTCCGAAACACCAGTGCAATCCCGAGGTTCAGCTTCTCGCGATTCAATATTTTATTCCCCACGTTATAATCGAGCAAATTTTTATTGCTGGATATTATGTAGGTTGCTGGATCGAGAATGAAAAACCAGCCGTCGGTCAAAAGCACAGACAATCCAATGGTAAGGGTTCTAAAGATTGTTTTTATGATTTTAGGCAGCGATCGTTAAACTTCTCTGTATGAACTTCTTCACATTCTCTTTCTTTTTCGTTATGGCGAATGCTTCTGGCAATAGACTTCTTTCGAAGAACAACTGGTCTCTGGTATGTAGAATTTTACTATTGTTTCAGTAACCGACACTGTAATAACTGAGAGAGCGTGAGAAATTGGGAAAAAGAAGAGAGATGCTAGGACAGTGATGAAGAGAATTACTGAATTTACTTTTCTGTAAAGAAAGGTGTGATGTCTGACCATTTTTAGTAATTTCTTCCTATTTCTGCAGATTGGAGAACAAAGCAAGAGTGGATCAAATCAAAATATCATATCGAATTGGGATTTCTCTGCAGGGCTGCAATCTTGGCATCCCAATTCCTGTCGAGGATCTGTTCTTCCCCACGACTCAAGCCACCTAGGGGAAACACCAAGTGAGCTAAATGGCAATTATGCAGTCATTACCGATCGAAATGAATCATGGCAAGGCTTAGAGCAAGATATCACTGGCAAGATATCTCTTGCTTCTACTTACTTGGTTTCTGCTAATGTGGGAGTGTCGGGGGCTGCTAATGAATCTGCTGATGTCATAGCCACTTTGAAACTCGAATATCGAGATTCGGCTACTAGCTATATGTTCATCGGGAGGTAATCCTTGTTATTATCAACCATTTTTCTATTTTCTGTAAGAATTTAGAGAAAGTTGTTTAAAATACTAGATCAATGCAGAGTTTCCGTTTCAAAAGGAAGATGGGAAAAGTTGGAAGGCCAATTTTCATTGTCAACCATGCCTGACCGCCTTGTATTCTACATCGAAGGTCCCTCTCGTGGTATCAATTTGCTTATCGACTCGGTGTTAATCACTGGATCCAAGGTAAAAGAAGACGATTCTTATATTCTGAATGTGATTTATTATGCTGTATTTTCCATTTAACTATTTTTGTAAAGATTGAGTGCAAAGGAGGTCTCAAAGATGGAGATGACAATATCATTCTAAATCCTAAATTTGAGGATGGGTTAAACAATTGGTCGGGAAGAGGTTGCAAGATTGCTCTACATGACTCCATGGGTGATGGGAAAGTTGTTCCTCAGTCTGGGAAGTTGTTTGCATCTGCCACTGAAAGAACACAAAGCTGGAATGGAATTCAGCAGGAGATTACAGGAAGAGTACAAAGGAAGCTTGCTTATGATGTAACTGCTGTTGTTCGTGTGTTCGGCAATAATATAACCATGACGGACCTTCGAGCTACTTTATACGTGCAATTACAAAATCTCCGTGAGCAATATATAGGAATCTCGAGGTTAGTTGATGATTAATTTGTTGCAGTAATTGAACCAATCATTATTTGATACGTTTACAGAATTGAGATGATTTTCTTTTCTTGTAGTGCTCAAGCAACAGACAAGGATTGGGTGGAGTTGAAGGGGAAATTTCTTTTAAACGCGACCGCTGCAAAAGTTGTTATTTTTTTAGAAGGTCCTCCTTCCGGAGTTGATATTCTTGTGAACAGTATAGTCGTGAAGCATGCCGAAAAACTTCATCCAATGCCTCCACCCGTTATTGAGGTATGTCTAATAAGGATAATGTTAGGTTTACTTTCTTAAAATTATTTTTTTTTGTATTTTGAGACTTGGTAAGTTATAATTGATGCAATAATTATTTTCATTATAACACAATAAATACATTTTAACTTGACCAATCATAAATCGACACGTTTGAAGGTATAATAAGAATGTTTGTTAAGAATGTGAACTTAGCTTTACTCGTTTAGTGAATATTTGAAACGAAAATCATCTAAATGCTTTGATCATTTCTAATATAAATTATTTTGTAGAACCCTGGCTATGGTATTAACATACTCGAGAATAGCAATCTCAATAATGGAACCAACGGATGGTTTCCTCTTGGAAGCTGCACATTGAGCGTTGCAACAGGTTCTCCACGCATTCTTCCTCCCATGGCGAGAGATTCGCTCGGCCACCATGAGCCTCTAAACGGCCGATACATTCTAGTGACCAACCGAAGCCAGACTTGGCATGGGCCAGCTCAGATGATTACTGATAAGTTGAAGCTCTTTTTAACATATCAGGTTTCTGCTTGGGTTCGGATTGGCTCTGGTTCAACCGGTCCGCAAAATTTCAATGTGGCTATCAGCGTAGACGATCAGTGGGTCAATGGAGGACAAATTGAGGTCAATGATGGCAGATGGGTTGAAATTGGTGGGTCGTTTAGAATCGAGAAGCAACCAGCTAAGGTTATGGCTTACGTCCAAGGGCCTGCTCCTGGAGTTGATATGATGGTCGCCGGACTTCAAATTTTCCCTGTCGACCGCCAGGCAAGGTTCAATTATTTGAAGAAGCAAACTAATCTGGTAATTCCTTTTTTTTATTCAATGGCTTTATCAAAGTATTTTCATATTTTGGTTAAACAAAATCTGATATTCGATTGTGTCATTTTAGAATCGCAAACGAGATGTAATCCTCAAGTTTTCAGGATTGGACTCCGGTACTTTGGTTAAGGTTAGACAAATGCAGAACAGTTTCCCGATCGGATCGTGCTTTAGTCGAGCAAACCTGGACAACGAAGATTTCGTGAGTTTTTTTGTTAAAAACTTCAACTGGGCTGTGTTTGGGAATGAGCTGAAATGGTACTCGACCGAGGCACAGCAAGGGAAATTAAATTACACCGACGCTGACGAGATGCTCACATGGTGCGAGAGCCACAACATAGAAACTCGAGGCCATTGCATCTTCTGGGAAGTTCAGGACGCGGTCCAACAATGGGTTCAATCGTTGAGCAAAAACGATCTGATGGGAGCTGTCCAGAATCGATTAAACGGCCTTCTTTCACGTTATAAGGGGAAGTTCAAGCATTACGACGTGAACAATGAAATGCTTCACGCCTCTTTCTATCAGGATCGATTGGGAAAAGATATTCGGGCTGACATGTTCAAGACGGCCAATAAACTCGACTCGTCAGCTCTGTTATTCGTCAACGATTATCATGTCGAAGATGGGTGTGACGGAAAATCATCACCCGAGAAGTACATAGAGCAAGTTCTTGGCTTGCAAGAGCATGGGGCCCCAGTTGGAGGTATTGGAATTCAAGGACATATAGATAGCCCAGTTGGGCCAATTGTTTATTCTGCTCTTGATAAAATGGGAATTCTTGGCCTTCCGATCTGGTTCACCGAAGTCGATGTTTCATCGATTAATGAACACGTTAGAGCCGATGATTTGGAAGTGATTCTTCGGGAAATATTCGCTCATCCGTCGGTTGAGGGGGTGATGCTATGGGGATTTTGGGAGTTATTTATGAGCCGGGAAAATTCCCATTTGGTGAATGCTGAAGGGGAGGTAAACGAAGCCGGAAAACGACTAATTTCCCTCAAGCACGAGTGGCTTTCTCACTCGACTGGCGATATCAACGATCAAGGGGAATTCAAGTTCAGAGGCTTCTACGGGAGCTATAACGTTCAGATAATGAACTTGTCCAAGAAGATTTCCAAGTCATTCGTCGTTGAAAAAGGCGACGAATCGCCGTTGGTTGTCTTGATCGATCTCTAAAAACGATCCTAAGGATTTAGATTGAAGTTTGAATAAATTACCCAATTGGGCATGAAACAGCCCATTATTTGTATCATCTTCTTCCACCAATTAACCTAATTGATCTGCAGATTATGAAAACTAAAAATGGTTGGTTCAGAGAATGATTTCGAAAGCTAATTAAGTGGCCAAAAAACACAGCAGACCCACCTCGAAAATCCCGATCACATCACCTTGAAAGACTCCCACCATCAACTTGTGCTTCGAAATCTTGAGAAAAACCCTTTGTAGCTGATTGGATGAAAATGATAACACGACCCGAAAACAGTCTCATCTCTGTCTCCAAATACCTGGTTCCAATGGAACCCACCACCCACATGGGCGCATAGTGACACTTGCCGGATCTCATTTCTCTCTTCTCTCGTTTTAGAGAGAGAAAGAGACGAAGGGTCTCCGTGGTCGAGACAGTCGACGTTTGATTTGACAGCGAGGTGAGGGCCGGGGCCCACCCCCATCGGAAAGCAAAGGCGGAGACAGAAAGTGGAAGCGCGAGTGGGAGAGTGGGTCTCTGTTTGTGAGGTGAGAGAAAGCAGAGATATAAAGTGATGAGTGCTGTGCTGATCGAGAAGCAAGCACCCGCGATGTTTTCGCGCGCTTCACCTGAACCAGTGCCAGAGTGGGACCCTTTCTTCTTTTTTATTTAATTAACTTAGATTAAAAGCTAATTTTAAGAATTTATTTCAAAAAATAAATAAACTAAAAAAATAAATTTTCGACTTACGCATGTTCCGATGCATATAAGTCCGAGTGATAGAGAGACCAAACGCATCGTCCCTTATTCAGACCCATAATGCATCCTAATAAAGGACATATCGGACGCATGATGCGCCCTAACAAAAGACGACACATTTTTTTTTAATTTTTTGTTTTTAATAAATTTAATTAAATAAATTTTATCATAATGATTTGAAATTTTTACCGCACATTGAAAACAAAACAATACACTAATCGGGATGTTTTTAAATTTTTTAGACAAATGTACGATTTACTATAATTTTTTTCATACATAAAAAAAATTTCAATTGTAATAAAAATTCTTAAAAATTATATCACACACTTACAGCACTGTAAGACAATACTTTACAAAGTTTCAT